>CM076583.1:1021076349-1021537487 GCA_034641835.2 Pinus albicaulis | reverse complement strand
AAAGTTGCAAGATAGGCTGAGGAAGATGTATTCACACTGAACTTTTAAGCTGTTGGAAATGTTGTACTTGACTGGTGTTGCTCTTAATATGACAAGCACATTTCTTTGGATCCTGATTTAAAGCAGTTGGTGATGTTTTTCTATCTCTGTATTTTAATTCATTTCATTGCATTTCTACTGGCTTGCATCAGAAATTTGGCATAGGATTTACCCTTGTTAGGTACCCTATGTTTCTGCTCTCCTTGCCTTTAATGTTTTCCTGCTATATGTGTATCTGAGGATTTATTTCAATTAATTTAACCAGTGTAGTGGATGTTATTGCCTGATAGCTGATGTATGAATTATTGAGGTCAGTGCTTCAGATGTTCTTGTTGAGGTTTAATTGAATGAATTGGGAACACTGGGAGGTCTATAACTCTGCCTTTATCTCACTAGGATCCTTTTCAATTAATCGAACCTTTCTAAGATCCCTCAAGCTGGAGGCTGAAGCATTGAGAGTTCAAATTCTCTCTTTGATCTCAGGTTTTCAACTTTGTGTTATAAATCTTTAATGTTCTTTGTATGAAGAGTTAGCCTTTGGTTTTCAGATCATAGGTGTTCAATGGCAAGCCCTGTCCCTGGATCTAATCTCTGAAGGTCACCTTGGAGGTTTCCTTGCTTTCACCTTTCTCTCTTGCCATTTCATATCACATAATCATCTTTAAGATCCAATGCTTTAGATGACTAGCCCAAATGAAAGCCTGCATATTGAATAGCAAGTAAACCATTTCCTGACTCCATTTCCCAATGGTCTTGAATGTTCCCTGGGATGTCTCTATTTTGCCTAAAATCCTCTTTGCTCGTCCTTGTCTCATACTGAACCCTTCCTTCCTGATTCTCAGCAACCGAACATACAATTAAACAAACTCCGAGCCTTATAACTAGCCTAACACCTTAACTTTGAGCTTCAAAGACATATACCTTTGACAATCGTAGAGAGATCCCTCTCTAGACCCAGGAGGGCTAGATCCTGAGGTCTGAAAGTGGTTTGATGTTGTCTCATATTTTGGTATTTCCAACCTTGCCAAAACATGGGAACCCCAACATAATGGTGACTCCACTGGGGAACTTCTGAGTATTTTCCACCATACTACATCACAAGAGCCTCAGAAGCCTAGAAACTCTGGTCAAGTTGGTAGTGAAACACTTTTATTTGCATTGCAACTTCTATACCATTTGTGTGTTTCTCCCACACTCTTAGACAGAGTCTGGAAAGGGCCAAGAAGCCTCCAGATCTCACACTCTTTCAGAGGTGACATATCTGGTAAAAGCCCCCCTAGTCAATCTCTGGTTAGAGTTTGCTGTGTTTTAAAGATATCCTTGAAAAAGGGACATCTCATAAGCACTGTGGTGGACAGTGTACCCTCCAGAAGCATCCTAGACCTTCCACATGGCGACTCCACAGCTCTTTAAAGATCAAGGACTCCACTGGTGATCATTAGGCCTATTGATTATCTTGGTTTCACATAAGACTTCGCTAGAAGACCAACCTCTAAAACAACATCAACCACAATAAAGGTAACAAGTAGGGTTAAGCTGCCTTGTTGGAGAACAACATTCTGGCTTTCAGAACCATTCACACAAGAGCTTACCCTAACCCAAACCCACCTGAAAAAGTTGACAACCCTGAGAGAATCCTCAAGAGATCTCCTGCACCTAAAATACCAACTATTTCCAGCCACATCCATAGAGCTAATTCTACACTAGCAGATTTTACAGCTCCATCAGACCCATTTTTTGACCTAGGCACTCAAAACAGCTTACCAAGAACTGGGTCATTCAGTGTCCTAGACCAGCCAGACCTTGAGCTCCCTGGTTCACCACCTCATAGTGGTAAACACATTAGGGACAAGGAGACCCCTCCATCCACACCCCCTGACATTCACTTTATTCAGAACTTGGGGCTCAGTCATCCTAAATCTGCTCAACAGACTTCTGCTGGTCCTAGTATCCCTGTCATCCATATACCAGTTGCTCAAGTTAACCCTTTGCCTCATCATAACATCATCATGGTAGCCTGGTATGCACCTTTGGTTTTACCCCAGCCTCTAGTACCTTTACCCAATGATTATCAATAAAAAATCCCACACTTCACTACCAAAGAATCTACCACAGCACAACACCATGTAGATAAGATGGAAGATTCTTTTGACTACATGGAGATAGATGATGATACAGTGAAAATGAGAATATTTGCCCAGAGTTTAGGAGGTGATGTGAAGAAATGGTTCAAGAGTCTACCTCCTAATAGTATCCAAGACCTTCCTACTTTATGCCAGACTTTCATAAACAAATGGGAGGTTAAGGCCAATCCTCTCCAAATCCTATCAGAATACATGAACCTTAAAGGAAACGTAGGAGAGAGTGTCCATGATTACTCAACGAGATTTAATAGCATTTACAATGCTCTTCCTCCACATATGAACCCTCCCCAGGGCATGGCTCTAGCGAAATATCCTGAAGGGTTTGATGCTGACATGGCCTACCAGCTTAGGGAGAGAGATTACAACACGTTGGAAGAAATGCAAAAAGGAGCGGTGAGTGTAGAGGCTAATCTGATTGAGAAAAGAGCAAGTTTGAGAGCTGAGAAGAGGGTAACATATAGAGATGACAATGTAGCTTCCACATCTGATCCCAATTATGACCGTTTATCCAAAAACATGGAAAAGTTACAAAAAATGATGGAAAAAATGGTTGTCACTGTCAGTAACCAAAACCGAAACCAAAATCAGAACCAGAACTTTAGAAGAAACAATGCCACTCCCAACAGACAAAGAGAATCAAATCATCAAGTTATTCCTCCATTCCAAGAGAACTTTCTTGACGAAGATGAGGGAATCATACAAGATTCTAAGGGAACTAAAATAAACATGTTCGAAGTGGAAAACTCAATCCATAACTGTTCCACAGAGGAAGATTGGCCCTCACCCTCATATTGGGATGAGGAGTGGTTAGAATATGAGCATTACATACTTGGATTTGAAAATTCTATCATGCAGGTCAGAGAACAATATGAAATTAGGAGCAAGAAAAACCCAGATAATTCTAGACCCAAAGCTTCTAAGATTACCATCAAGAAAAGACCTGAGAAATCTTCTAAATAAATTGCTGAATGTAACAAATCGGCAGCTGAGAGTTCTAGGAAGAACAAAGAAAAAGACAACCAAAACACTGATAAACAGGGTCAACCAACTAGCAGCACTAGCACTGCAGTTAGTGCTCCTGATAAAACAATTCCAAACACTGTACATAGTGAGAACCAGCCCACTGATTCCGCCACTAAGGTAGTGGCTAACAAAATAGAGTTGATCATTCCAAAGAGTCAGTCCACTTTCAATTTAGAAAGCGAGATTGCAAGAATTAAAATCTCTATCCCAATCTCTAAGTTGGCCACTCAGGATGTATATAAAGGCCAAATTTTGAAAGCATTAAATCTAGGTGAGAACAGTGATACTGTAAATCTGAGTGATGATCAACCAGCCCTTCTGTTTGGTCCAAAGATTGAAGGGAAATTTCAGGAAGGGGTAATACCTCCTTTTTATATCAGTCTCAATATTCATGATAAGATCCTTCATAATGCAATGCATGACTCTGGTGCCTCACACAATTTGATGCCTAAAGTGATTATGGAAAGGTTAGGCCTAGAGATAACCCGACCCTACAAAGACTTATATTCATTTGATTCTAGCAGGGTAAAGTGTCTTGGCCTAACCAAAGATTTATGTGTGAGCCTTACCCAGATTCCAGCCAAGTGTATGGTCATGGATGTTGTCATAGCAGATGTGCCACCCAAGTATGGCATGTTATTGTCAAGGTCCCGAGGAGCCAAGCTGCAGGGTACAATGCAGATGGATGGGGCATATGCCACAATCCCTGTTTTTAGCCAACCTAGAACACTGTACAGGGAGGCACAAATGAAGTTCCTGGTTAGTAGCCCTGAAAAGCCTGAAAATTCTCCTCTGTACTCTATACACACATACTTGGACTCCTTTATCTTCTGCAACGATGAATCTTTGGGAGAGCTAGAACCAAAAGACATAGATGCAAACATAGGGTTTAGGACTATGGATTTTAACATAATGGCCACTCTCGACTTAGAGGAAAACGGAGGAGAAACCCTTAGACAGTGCACAAAAACAGAGATTTAGAACAAACAAGGAATCGATTATAATCAACTGGTTAGTCACCCCTCACAAACTCATATACCACACAAACATCGAAACCCTCCACAGCACAACGCAAAACCCGTAATACAACAAACCAGTGAAACCCACGATAGGGAGGGAAGTGATGATAAAATGAAAAATGGGCCCCTATGGGAAATGAAATTTGATGGGTCATGCACCAAGAGAAATGCCAGAGCAGGGGTGTGGCTACATAACACAGAGAGTGACTACACGGAGAGCCATGCCTGCAACCTGCATTTCAAATGTACAAATAATATTGCAGAATATGAGGCCCTTATCCTAGGCTTAATTATGTTGAAGAAAATAGGAGCCCATATAATAGCCGTGCAGGGAGACTCTGAGTTGGTTATAAAACAGGTGAATGGTGAATACACAGCCAAACACCCTAGGTTGAGAGCATATAGGAACGATGCCATGGATATATTGAAAAATTTTCTTGAATACGAATTAGTGTTTGTTCCTAGGAGTCAAAAAGTCATTGCACATGGATTAGCTTGCCTAGCTAGTTCATACCCTATGACTCCAAGCAACCAGCAAATCATAATACAGACCAAATTCAGACCTGTAGTGCCGGATAATGAAAAATATTGGCAGGTTTTCAAGGGCAATAAGCAGATTGAAGATTTCCTGATAAGCAGGAATGAGTTTGAATTTTCTGATTTAGACTCTATGTCCAGTGATAGCTGCCTAAGTGAGGAACCCTGAGACGAGGAAGAACCACCCCGTAACATAGAAATAAACACTTCAAATGAAAAGATTGGAAACCCAAACGGAAATTGTGAAAATGCGGAAAATGAAGAAGTTGAGGTGCTGCAGGCCAAAGATTAGAACATACCTCAAGGTCTGGCGCCTTTAGAGGACCTTTTTGACTTCGATGATGTAGCCAGGAAGACTACCATAGAACACGCAGACTCTGACGTTGAGGAATGCAACATAGGCACAGAAGATAAGCCCAAAATGATTAAATTGGCTAAGTCTCTTCCTGCAAACATGAAAAAGAAATACATTGACCTTTTCAAGGAATTCATTGACGTGTTTTCTTGGAGCTATGAAGACTTAAAGGCCTATGACACGAAAATTATACAGCACAAAATACCTTTGAAAGAAAATCAGAAGCCCTTTAGAAAAAAACTTTGCAGAATAAACCAAAAACAATTGTCTACAGTTGAAAAAGAGATTAAAAAAATGTATAAGGCAGGCATAATAGTTCCTGTGAGGTTTCCTGATTGGGTCTCAAACCTTGTAGTGGTGAGAAAGAAAACAGGTGAAATCAGATTGTGCATAGATTTCAGGAATCTAAATAGAGCCTCACTCAAAGACAATTACCCTTTGCCAAAAATGGAACACATCCTTTAGAGGGTAGTAGGCTCAAAAAGGATCTCCCTGCTAGATGGGTTTTCAGGTTACAACCAAGTCTTAGTAATCCCAGAGGACCAAATCAAGACAGCCTTTACCACTCCATGGGGCACCTTTATGTATGTTAAAATGCCCTTTGGACTGATGAACGCTGGTGCAACCTTCCAACGAGCGATGGATATATCTTTTTCTGATGAGATAGGACACTTCATTGTCATCTATCTGGATGACATAAAAATCTAATCCAAGACTGAAGAAGAACACCTGAAACATCTGAGAAAGGTCTTTGAAAAATGTAGAAGGTTCGGTCTATCATTGAATCCTAAAAAAACTGTATTTGGGCTGCAAGAAGGAAAGCTCCTTGGCCATATTATATCTGAGAAAGGGATTAGGATAGATCCACAAAGAGTTGAGGGAATACTACAAATCACACACCCAAGAAACATCAAGGAATTACAGTCCTTCATTGGGAAGATCAACTTCTTAAGGAGGTTTATCCCCAACTTAGCTGAACACCTTAGGAATATGACTAACATGTTAAAGAAAGGTGTAGGAGTTAAGTGGACTGTTGGGGCTAAGAAATCTTTCGAATCAGTTAAACTTGCACTCACCCAGGCTCCTGTCCTAATCAGCCCATATTTCTCAAAGGATTTCCTCATCTTTTCATTTTCCTCTGAGCATACAGTAGCTATAGTTCTGCTGCAGAAAAATCCAGAGGGAATGGAACAACCCATTTCCTTCTTCAGCAAAGCACTGAGAGATGCACCCTTGAAATACAACATAATGGAAAAACAGACCCATGCCTTATTCAAGGCCTTGAAAGACTTTAGGGTGTACATTCTGCATTCCCACACCATAGCCTACGTGCCTAGCATAGTGGTCAAAGATATCTTGTCCCAAGAACCAGATGGGAAGAGGGGAAAATGGATTGATGTGATCCTAGAGTACGAACTTGAGATAAAACCCACCAAACTGATCAAAGGTCAGGGCTTAGCTTGACTAATGGCTGAATCAAATCTACAAGCTCTTGACATTAACATGGTAGATACCTTGGATGAGCGGCAGGGATTGCTTGATCCCACTGTTGAAGAGAATTTTCAGAGCTCTCCTTGGTATTCTGACATTCTGTATGTGCTTACACACCTCAATGCCCCTCCTAAAATATCAAAGACCAAAGCTAGATTCTTAAAGCTAAAAGCCAGAATCTATTGCATAATGAATGAGGGCTTATACTGGAAAAATCCAAATGGCCTATTGCTTAAATGTTTGCCTGAAAATGAGGCAGAAAGGATTAAACAAGAATTCCATGCAGGAGAGTGTGGAGGCCACCTGAACTAGAAAGCCACTGCAAACAAAATACTCAGAGCTGGCTAATATTGGCCTACACTCTTCAATGATATCCATAAGATGGTAATTGCCTACCACAAATTCCATATTCTTGAAGGAAAAAGAAAGCTCCTCCCCTTACCTCTACAACCCATCACTATTGAAGGTCCCTTTATGCAATGGGGCCTAGATTTCATAGGAGAAATTCACCCTGCTTCTTCTGCACAACACAAATGGATCTTAACAGCCACAGACTACTTCACTAAGTGGATAGAGGCCATACCTGCTAGGAATGCCACAGATTCTGTCATCATTAGGTTCCTAGAAGGCCATATCCTCTCTCAGTTTGGTTGTCCAAGAAAAATAATCATTGATAATGCTGCTGCTTTTGGATCCAAGAAAATGGTTGATTTTTGTCACAGGTATCGAATAACACTCGGTCATTCAACTGCCTATTACCCACAATGTAATGGATTAGCTAAATCATCAAACAAGAGCCTGGTGACTATCATCAAAAATTTGTTTGAAGAGAACAAAAATTCATGGCATAACAAGTTAGTGCATGCCCTGTGGGCTGACAGACTTACAACAAAGAAATCCATTGGCATGTCACCATATCAGCTTGTCTATGGAACAGAAGCAGTTTTTCCTACTAGTTTGGGTGTACCAGTGATCAAACTTGTCCAAGAGATTCAGACAGAAGAAGACAGTATGGTGAGAAGGATAAACCAGACAATTCATCTCCAGCAAACGAGGGAAGAGGTCTACAACAGAGCAGTGAAATTTCAAGAGAACATAAAGAGGTTGTTTGAAAAAAGAACCAAAGCTGCTGATTTCAAAATTGGAGACAAAGTTCTGAAGTGGGACTAAATGAGAGAGGACAAAGGAAAGCACGGCAAGTTTGATAGTTTGTGGCAGGGTCCATACATCATCCAAGCCACTGTGGGTCCAAATGAATTTTTTCTACAAGAACCAGATGGTACAGAGCTGTTTGGGGGTCCTATCAATGGTAGGATGCTCAAACACTACTTCTGCTGATTTCCAATTTCTAGTTTCCATGTCCATTGTACATACCATTGCAGTGTTTTACTTTCAAGAAAAGGAGAAAATGTTTCAAAAAACAGAGAGAAAGGAGAGCTTCATACATGCTCAAAACATGAACCTCTGGAGTGCAAATATTGGCTCTAATATGATCAAAACCTGAGCCAAAGAAAGTAAAGATAGTCAGTCCAAACATGCCCAAAACCTGGACCATCAGAGAAGAAAGAAGAATAAGCTCTAACAAGCCCAAAATCAGAGCTAAAATGAGGAAAAGAAAGTGACTCTAACAAGCTCAAAACTTGAGTCACAAAGAAAAGAAGGATGCTTCAAACATCAGATCTCAAGCCTTCAAAGTTTTGCTTTTAGTTTTCTGCAAGTTTTGGTCCATGTGAAACTGTCTTTATGCCTTGGATCCACAGCAAACTAGACTGTCTAATCCTAGTTTGACTGTTTTTAAATTTCTGTTGTAGAGTGTAGAGAAGAAATTTGTTGGACAGTTTAACCCCAACAGATATTAGATTAGGCAGAGAAGCATATGAGACCAACAGTCTAATCTGGTCTCATGGAGTAATAAGGGTAGATTTAGAATAGGTTTTTTTTCTATTTATAAAAATAAATGGTGTGAAGGGTCTGCTAGTTCAAATGCACCCTAGAAGAAAAAATGCTAGGATTGTAGGATGGGTAGGTAGATTGTTGGGTAATGTTTCTGCTAATTGATGTCTTTACAATTGGAGCAGCTGAAAATCAAAGAATAAAGGTGGCTCAAGCAGCAGGCATCTGGCCTACTCCATAGATCATTTCTGAATTCTTGACTCCTTCAAGAAGAAGCCATCCCCATGTGGAGCCACTGTTAGCCCCCCTAGTAAATTTTTGACAAGCAAACAGGGGGTTGAAATTGTTTCATGGGCCTTCAAGGAATGCATTTCTTTTGAAAACACATCATCCTTGAAGCCTCTTCATGTTCCCTGCCCTTTTATTGTTTCCCTCTGCTGTTCTTGAGTCAATAAGCCTCACTAATGATTAAAAATTGTGCTCCAAAAGGCCTTTATTTTCCCCTTGTACCTCTGCAGAACTCTCCATTTTACCCCTTTTTCCCCTTTGCCAAAGCCCCCCTTTACCCTCTAAATCCTCCCCAAAATCCCCCACTAAATCCTACAAGCTCCCCTTGTTTGGCCCGTTTTCCCCTTTTTACTCCTACAGTTACCCTTTCCCAAACACAAAATGCACTAAAAAGGGGCAAAAACCCACTTTTTAACTTATATTATGGCCTAGCCCCTTTTTTCGCCAGCCCCTTTAAACCACTTCCCCTTATGCCCTAGCGCTAAGACAAAGCGCTTAACCCTTGGGCGCCAATCGCAATCGGAGTTTTCAAAGGAGCACGTTTCTTTGTTATATGAAAAAATCCGTTGCGATTGAGCTTTGGTCTTTAAGACCTCTGCCATAATCTCCATCATTGATCTATCAATTAGATCGGACGGCCCAGCGCTAAATTGCACTCTCGTTCCAAATCGCAATTGCAACTTTCGTTGCGTTACCCCTTTGTTCCACTGCGATTGCGATCTCCCGATTACAGTCTCTGTCGCCGATCCATGATATGATCCAACGGTCCAGCGCTAATCGCTACACGCCCCGTCACCCCTCTCCACCTCCCTCCGATTGAATGTGGGCCGTTGATCTGGTCCCCGGATCCAACGGCCAGCACTCAATCACGCTCTCACTTCCAATCGCAATCGGAACTTTCATCGCACCACTCCTTGTCTCCCCCCGATTGCAATTCCCCGATCAAATCACAGCCGTCCATCCATTCCAAGATCCAACGGCCCAGATTTGTTTCCGCTCCCCTCCTGTCGCTTCGTTTTGTTCCCCGCCGATCGTCTCTCCACCGTTGATCTATCGCTCTGATCCAACGGCCATCTCATAATCGTGACATTGCTCCAATCGCAATCGCAAATTTCAAACTGTGTCACCCTCTGTCCCCCCCCCCCCCCCGATTGCGACCCGCCGATTGAATCACAACCGTTCACTGCCTTTGATCTGACGAACCGCATTGAATCGCCCTCCGCCCACGACCAGGTCCCACGTCAAGCCTGTTTCATATGTTTCATTCGATTTCCTTTTTATTTCCTCCAAAGGTCTAAACCTCATGGTTTACACTAATGTTATCTCTCCGCCCGATTGACTATTAACCCTTCATGTTTAATCTCCGACGTCGATCTTCGTCACTGGACCATGATCGAACGGCCCACACTCATTTCTCCACCATAACCCTATAGGTCACAGTTTATGCCACATTTATTCATTTTTCACCATTGATTCATCATTTTATCACCGTCGCGCTTCCATTCTCTTGACTCCCCTACATCCACCACCTCCGTGCATGGTTTTCTTAACAGGTTTTCGTGTTTTGCAGGGTTATCAGGTGGCAAAAGTCGCCATGATTACATAGTCTTTAATACAGTGGAAAAACGACAGGACTTTTATTAAAATAACAGGTTTCAAACTCTGTAAAACATCCCCAGAGCCGTTAAAGCGCAGATTTCACCGACAGAGACAGAAATGGAGCAGCAGAGAGTTTAAGGCAAGAAGATGAAGGTCTTTGAGCCTTAACTCAGTGGTTTAGAGGCAAAGTACCAAATTGAAGACATCATGGATCTCTCAGAAGTTCCAGCGCACAGAAAACAATACTATCAGGGTTTCACATCAGTATATTGTTGTAAAGGACCAAGCACCCATATTGTCCCTTCATTTACCGTGTTCCTGAAGAAAATTCAGCCTTGACCGCAGTCCTAAGCTACTAGAGCATTTTTTATGCAGCATGGCGCACTCCACTGTCATTTATTTTCCCTTTTGTTTATTCACCAGAGTACTACAAAGTACCGCAGCCAGAGTACATCAGAGTCATACCGAAGTAAATGGAAGCCTGAAGAAGATCGCTCTTGCGTCTGAAAGAGTGCTGGAGGTAGATGCACAGGAGTTTAAACAGAATGGGATTCGACCCTCTTTCTTTTCTGAGTTTAATGCTTCATTTAGTGTTTCACCTACCTCCTCTGCTCTCTTCAGCTATAAATTCAAGAAGAAACTCACTGTTGTTGTTGATCGATTATCAGAGAATTGCAAGTTGTTTCCTTTGAGACATGTTCTCTATGTAAAGTTGTAAGATAGGCTGACAAAGATGTATTCAGACTGAACTTTCAAGCTGTTGGCAATGTTGTACTTGACTTGTGTTGTTCTTAATATGAGAAGCACATTTCTTTGGATCCTGATTTAAAGCAGCTGGTGATGTTTTTCTATCTCTGTATTTTAATTTATTTCATTGCATTTCTACTGGCTTGCATTAGAAATTTGGCATAGGATTTACCCTTGTTAGGTACCCTATGTTTCTTCTCTCCTTGCCTTTAATGTTTTCCTGCTATATGTGTATCTGAGGATTTATTTCAATTAATTTAACCAGTGTAGTGGATGTTATTACCTGATAGCTGATGTATGAATTATTGAGTTCAGTTATTCAGATGTTCTTGTTGAGGTTTAATTGAATGAATTGGGAACACTGGGAGGTCTAGAACTCTGCCTTTATGTCACTAGGATCCTTTTCAATTAATCAAACCTTTCTAAGATCCCTCAAGCTGGAGGCCGGAGAATTGAGAGTTCAAAGTCTCTCTTTGATCTCAGGTTTTCAACTTTGTGTTATAAATCTTTAATGTTCTTTGTTTGAAGAGTTAGCCTTTGGTTTTCAGATCATAGGTGTTCAATGGCAAGCCCTGTCCCTAGATCTGATCTCTGAAGGTCACCTTGGAGGTTTCTGTTTGGTCTCAATCTAGTCTCCTAAATTGAGCTCATTTAATTGTCAACCAGGGTTGGTAAACTGCTGAAGTGAAGTGTATTGTATGTACCTAGGTGCTTGTTTCTTAATGCATTGTGTGTAGTGTTTTGTGATGTTTTTGGTCTTTTGTGATGATTTATGATGTTTTTGATCTTTTGGTGGTTTTATGTTCACAAGGAAAATGACTAGAAAGATAATGGAAGGAAGCTAATGATTAAAAACAGAGTGAAACCTAATTGGTTGATGTCAAATGGTAAATGAAAATGCAATATTAAAAACAGAATCAAATCTAAACTATGACTAAGCAAAAGCAAAGCTTGATAATGACTTTTAAGCAAATGATTCAAAACACAAACTAAACTTGTCAAATTCTTTCATCAAAGGCATTTGAGAGAGAGCTTGAAACATGGTTACTAAGTATGCAAATCTTCCTAACTAAACAGTTTAAACAAATAACTTATAATGATGCAACATTTTATCCTTGATTAGAGATTTGTTGAAGTATGTTTGGAGTAAATCATTGATACCATCATAAGATCTTCTACTCTAAATCTAATTCCTAACTCTATTCTGCAACTCAGTTTTATAGCACTACACTTCACTCAAATGTTATAGATTTTTGAAATAGTCTATTAAGGAAAATGTTTGTTTGTAAGATGATAAGGAAGTTGCAGAAGTACTTCAGGCCTTAAAATGATATGGTCTTCTGTTCATATGGTTATGAATCAATTATGGATTTTAGAACAAGAAGAGATTTGTGAATAATGAAGGTTGTTTTGTTAAATTTAACAACTGAAGTAATATAGTATGCAGTGAATGACAACTGAATATGAAGTGCAAATGCAATGAGTTGAACTACAACCAAACCTAAAATGTCACTAGCCTAAAACAGTGTTACACTACAAGTCATTATCAAACTTAAAGCAAAACAACTGAACATGAGTTAAGTGCAATTAAACTCCAGAGCATCCTAACTAAGCTATCATGCATTATTCTATGGAATTATACAGTATGTTTGTCCATCATGATTGGTATTTTGGAAGAGTTCCTTCTTTTGGAAGAGTTTTTAGAACAATCCTGACTGTGTAATTGAGTGCAAATGCAAACATAAAGACTGAAAGCAATGAACAACTAAGATATCATAGCCATCTCCTACCCATCATTATGATATTTTTGACAAGCGTTTAAGAGCAAGAACAACTATGGTACTTATTGAAAACACACAACTAAAACGTTCAAGATCACAATCATGCTTAAGACAGTATAAATATTTCTTGGAAGAGTTTCTTCTTGTGGAAGAGTGCTTATCATAAGTATAACTGTGATGGTGAATAAAAGAGACTACAATTAAACCCTACAATACTATATCCATTTCCCATTCATCATTATAATCTTCTGGAAGAGCTTCTTCTTTTGGAAGAGTTTTTAGAATGAGTATAACCACAGTAGCTAATGAAAACAACTACTAATTCAAATTCAAAAACGTAAAGGCAGCTAGAATACTTATCTAAATTACGCAAATAAATCCGTGCAAGAGGCAGGGGCCCTCTACCACCTGACGGAATCTAACTCCAAATCAAATCAATGCTTTCAAAACAACACTGTCTGCTTCATTAAAAGAGAAATAACTTGAACAGAGCAATCTGCGTCTTCAGAAATGTAGCACAGAATCTAAGCAAAATCTAGAACAAAAATCTAGCCTAGCTCTCGGTTTCCCAAGTGTTTATATAACAAATGTACATAACAAGACTTGCAACAATTCCAGGATCATTGTCTTTCCTTATCGAAATCACATTAGGACTCTTGAAGTGGTTGCGTAAAAAGGAAAAGGACATCTGGACTAAGACAGTCCTACTAGAAGTCTGCCTTCTTAAATGTGTTCCCACGTACCAAAACCATATCCAGAATTCGTTTCTTCCTTCATGGTGAGCAACGAACAATGTAGACATGACGTGGAATATGCCCATATGTGGTTTTTCTTGAGAGGCCACATGGAACATACCCAAACGTGAAGACAGCTGCAGAATTTCCGGTTAGCTACGGAATGTCTGCATTCTACAGCTAGTTCCAGTCAAAATGCATTACAATGGCAAAAATCACAAAAATTAGCAAGTCAATCATGTTAATCATTCTAAAAGTAATTTTAACTAAATTCATTGATCAATTGGATCTGGAATAGCAATGGAAAAAGGAAAATGAGGTAAAGTAGAATGAAAGGAAGCACAATCTTGAGGCTCAACATACCCCCATTGCTGACTTCTTGCATGTCCTCATGCAACTTATACTATAAACTCAGAGGCTTCTGCAAGAACATCTAATCCTCTCCTTCTCCTTTGCCTGGAAGCTAAAGATCTTCTGGGTTTTCTGATGACAAGTTTCAACCTTAAGTTGGTAAGTGCCCTGATTAGCTTCTTGTTCCTCTTCTTCAACTTTTCATTAGCCTTTTCCACTTTGTCTATATGTAGGGATAAGGTTGAGTTCATATCGGTTTTGAGCTTGACTTGTTCCTTCAAAATTTCATTCTCATTTTTGATGTGTCTATTAAGTATTTCCAACTCATACCTATCCCTTCTTAATACATCTATTTCAGACAGTGGATTCTGAAGCTCTTCTTTCCAAAGTTTCCACATAGTCATAAATTTCTTGTTGAGCAGGGTCAATTTCAGGGGTTCCTTCATTAAAATCCTCTTCAACATCTTCTTCAATGGATGTTTCCTCATCTTCTATATTAATCACCCCCGTTTGTTTGATTTGAGTTTTCCTCAGTTTCCCCTTTAGTCTGTGGCTTCTTCTGGGCTGAGAAGATCCCTCTCCTTTCTCCATGGCAGATTTCCTGATTACCTTTTCTTTCTTAAGTTGTCTCTTGATTTGAGTCAACTTCTCTGAGATGATTTCCTCACTACTTTCTTGGACTGTTTTGTCAATTTCAACTTTTGAAGCTCTCCATTTTCTACTTCTCCTTGTAGGTTGTGGTTCCGGTGAGGGTTCTTTTGGCTCTTCAAAATGATTTCTTATCAAGAAATTGTCCCATGTATCATTTGTTTTGGTTAAATGATGTTCAATCAAAATTTTAACCAAACCATGATGATATAAAGTTGTCTCTAAAAATTGAACCCTTCTTTGAACACAGGAAGCCATCTTTTTCAAGATTTGAAGCAACAAATAGGGTAGGTTTAAGTCTTCCCCCAGAAAATGCATTATCAGTCTAATGTGGTAGACATAAAACGTACCATATCTACCCTCACATGTAATAAATTTTTGCAGAAGAAGTAGTATGTTTCTCCATTTATTTTTCAATGTAGAACTTGGAATTCCTTTCTTAAATACAGTGACATCCATACCTGGTGATTTTAGAATTTTCTTCCAGGATTCATTGTGGAATTCTCTATTTTTGAACCATCTCTCTCCATTTCTAAGCAACCCTGTAGCTTCTACAATGAAAACTTCAGTGACAGTAAATTTGACATCTCCCACTTCAACTTCAGCTCCTTGAAATGATCTTGCAAATGTTTTAGTGACTTCTTTGTGGAAGCCATTAAATTTCTCCAAAAATTGAAGCCACCCTATCTGTTGCAACATTTCTTTGCATTGAGGGTAGCCTTCTAAATATTTTGAACCCACTGGTTCAGTTCTTACAATGAAACCCATGATTGCTTCTTCAATGTTCAGATTAACACTCTTCTACCCACAGAAACAATAACTTTCACCTTCGAATTGAAATGGCTTCAAGTTCTTAATGACAATGGCTTCAAACTTCGGAATGACATACCTCTGATTGACAGTGACAACAGCTTCAAACTTCGAGCTGATATACCTCTGGTTGGCAATGAAAACAGCTTCAAAACTTCGGACTGATATGCCTATGTTGACAATGGAACTTTGGACTGATATGCCTCTGTTTGACAGTGACAAATGGCTTCAAGTTTCCCACACTACTATACCTCTGTCTCTCGGTGGCAAATAGCTTCAAATTCCCATACTGCTATATCTCTGTCTCTTGGTAACAAATGGCTTCAAATTTTTCAATGCTATACCTCTGTCTCCCGATGACAAATGACTTCAAATTCTTCTCTGCTATACCTCTGTGTTTATAGTGATAATGCTCAATCTCTGCCCACAGTGATACTTTGTCTGCCCACGGAATCAAATGGCTTCAAATTCTCACGCTGCTATACCTCTGCGTTTACCCTTTTGCTCTGCTCTCGGTGGTAAGGATATCTCTGTTTGCGGAATGAAGTGCCGGCTACAGAATGGAGTGATGGAAGTAGTCACGGAATGGGGTAATGGAGTGAGGTGGAGGAAACGAATTAATGATTGAAAAGACGCCGAAGATTTTTACAACGGAAAAGAGAATCATCATTGAATGATTTGGTTAAGTGACGTGAAGAATTCAAACACCTCGGCCATTTTAACCGCTTAAATGATGTCAGATATGGAATTTGAAATGAGAGATTTTAATCCAAAGTCTGTGGAGGGTTTATTTGTCTTGATCAATAAAAATAATTAAAACGACCTTTTCGAACAATTCATAACTAAAACTATGCTAAACTTTATGAAATGCCATTATAATATAAACTTGTTACCTCTGCTTTTCATTTGATTTTTGTAGTCTTTGTCTTCTTTGTTCTCCTTTGGAAGAGTCTTCATAATCCTTCTTGATTCTTCTTATTCATGGATACACTGGATCATTTTGTTGCAATTCTAATGTCTGCTGATTGGTGCCTTCAGGATTTGTAGCTGCAGAATGACTGTCTGGCTGCGGAAAGGCTGATCAGCTGCAGAATGTCTGTTAAGCTGCAGAATGTACCTGTAGAGCATTTTGATCATGGAATGGAGTGTTTTTGGAATATAGGTGAAATGTTATATGGTATGAATGAAGATGAATGATGAGACATGATATGTATGAAGTGGATGATGAAATGGAATGGATTCAGTTTATGAAATGGAGTGAAAGAACATAAGAACTGCCCTGCAATCCATGACATGTTTTATTTATTTACAGCAAGACATCAGACTTTAAATCTTGACATGAAAATCAGATGGATGGAGTATGGAATGAGATGAATGAAACATGGAATGAAGTAGAATATGAATGAATGAATGAAATGGAGTATGGATGGATAGGTGAGTGAAGTGAAATGAAATGAGATGGATCATAAGCACTATGGATCTGAACTTATGATTTTGTAACAGCTGCTTGTAAAAACAAAATGGGAAAAGTTAGAGTTTCAGAGAGACTCTGATTTTCACCCTATCTTTTCTGTATAAACATTCCAATCAATGATTGGTTTTCATGTTTATACCTTTATTTTATTTATTTATTTATTTATTTTTATTTTTTTTATTATTATTTATTTTTTCAAAGAAATACTTCAGAAAATGTAATCAAGTTGATGAAGAAGAAGAATTCTTCTTCATTAACTTCACATCACTGCATTCTTGGAACTTCTTGACAAATTCTTCTCTTGAGAGTGGTTTGTGATACAGCTTCAATCTATGACCATTCACAAGAAAAGTGACCTCTTCTTCATCTATAGTTCTGATTTTTACTGCCCCATTATCAAAAATTTCAACAATTTCATATGGCCCAAGTCAATGTGTCTGAAATTTACCTTGAAAATCCTTGAATTTTGAATCAAACAAGAGAGCCCAGTCACCTTCTTTGAATTTCTTCTCTTTGATGTACTTGTCATGCCATCTAGCCCTTTGCTGTTGGACTAGACTTGTTTTCTGAACTGCATCTTGTATGATCTCATCCAATTCATTAATTTTCTCCAGTCTATGCTTTTGTGCCTCCGTTAAATCAAGTCCTAGCTGAACTGCCATTTTGAAAGTTTGAATCTGGAACTCTATGGGAAACAAAACTTGCTTTCCATAAACAAGCTCATAAGGAGTATGACCTGTTGTGTTTCTCCATGTAGTTCTATAGGCCCACAAGGCTTCAGGAAGCCTATCTACCCAATCTCTTCTATGTAAATGAACAGTCTTTGTTAGGATTCCTTCAATGATATTATTAGTAGATTCCACTTGACCATTTGCTTGTGGATGATAAGGAGTAGATTTTCTATGTCTGATTTTATACTTCTCCATCATTTGCTCCACTAGCCTTGATGTAAATTGAGCTCCTTCATCTGTAACAATTTCCCTTGGGACACCAAAACGAGTAAAAATATCCTCAAAAAGAAAAGTAACTACAGATGATTCATTAGCAACAAGTAATGGTTTAGCTTCTACCCACTTAGTAACATAATCAGTGCAAACTAATATATATTTTTTTTGTCTTGATGGAGGACTAATAGGTCCTACAAAATCCAAAGCCCATTTTTCAAAAGGTTCAATGTGTACCTGAGGTTGTAATGGCATCTCACCTGAAGGAGAAAGTTTCCCTACCCTTTGGCAACTGTCACACCTTTTGACATACTCCTTAGCATCTTTAAACAAGGATGGCCAATAATATCCTAAATTAAGGATCTTATAGGCTGTCCTTTTGTCTGCAAAGTGTCCGCCACAAGGTTCATCATGACATGCCTTGAGAATCTCAGGCATTTCATCCTCACGAACACACCTTCTAATGATCAGATCTGGACCTGTCTTGTACAACTCATTAGCGACCCATGAATATTTTGCACTATCACAAATGATTTTTCTTTTATCCCTTGCATTCATAATTGAAGGAAATTTTCCTGAAACTAAATAATTAGCAATATCAGCAAACCATGGAGTTTGAGTAGAGATTGCAAAAAGATATTCATCAGGAAATTGATCTTCAACCGAAGTGTCATCTTTGATATTTTAGATTCTAGATAGGAAATCAGCCACTGTGTTTTGTTTTCCAGGCCTATCTAGAATAGTAATGTTGAATTCTTGCAATAGTAACAACCATCTTATAACTCTGCCATTAGTGATTGATTTATTCATTAAGTATCTAATTGCAGAATGATCAGTGTGAACAAAAGTTTCATAGCCCGTTATATAGTGTCTAAATTTGTTAATGGCATGAACAACAGCTAAAAACTCTTTTTCAGTTACAGTATAGTTTAACTCTGCAGGAGTCAAATTTTTACTGATATAATAGATGGCATAGGGAATTAAATCTTTCTGTCCCAATACTGCTCCCAGAGCTGTATCAGAAGCATCTGTCGAGATATGTAAAGGTAACTTCCAGTTAGGTCCCCTTAATATAGGTGTTTCAGAAATTTTGGTTTTCAGGGTTTCAAAAGCTAACTGGCAATCAGAAGTCCACTTAAATTCACAATCTTTGGTGAGTAATTTGAAGAGAGGAGATGCTATTTTGGTGAAGTTTTCTATAAATCTCCGATAATACCCTGTAAATCCTAAAAAACTTCTAACATCTCTTTGACAACTTGGAATGGATAGGTTAGAAATGACTTCAACTTTTGCCTCATCAACTCTAATCCCATCCCCTGAAATGTGGTGCCCTAAAACAATACCTTCAGTAAACATCATAAAACATTTTTCATGACTAAGTGAAAGGTTTGCTTCTTGACATCTTTTTAAGACTTTTTCCAGTTTTCTAAAGCCTCTTCAAATGTATTCCCATAAACTGTGAAATCATCTATGTACACCTCTACACAGTCATGTATTAGATCTGAAAAAATTCCTAATACTGCCCTTTGGAATGCTGCAGGTGCATTGCATAATCCAAATGGTAATACTCGGTAAGCATAGGTACCCCAGGGACAGGTGAATGTGGTTTTGTCTTGGTCTTCAAGTGCTACTTGGATTTGATTGTAACCACTAAACCCATCTAGGAATGAGAAGTACTTTTTTCCAGCTAATGTATCTAATACTTGATCTATGAAAGGTAAGGGAAAATGGTCTTTAAGAGTAGCTTTATTTATTTCTCGGTAGTCAACACACACCCTCCATTTTCCATTTTTCTTTGGCACAATTACCAAAGGAGAAACCCACTGACTATCTGAAATAGGATAGATGAAATTAACATTTAACAATTTTTGCAATTCCTCTTTAACAATTTCCCTAAGATTTGGATTCATCCGTCTTTGAGGTTGTCTGATTGGTTTGCAATTTGCCTCTATATAGATGTGATGAGTATAAGTCTTGGGGCTTATCATAATGTCTGCTATTTGTCCTACCAGTTGAATTTTCTTGGTTTCTCTTATTCTTTTTCTTGTTGTCTTCATACTCAACTCCTTTATTGTTTTGGCTAAAATTGGGATTTCTTTGATGGCTTGTAATAATGGAATTCTAATGCAAACATTTCTCAGCACATCTAAGAAATCATAATTACGCACCATGATTTGTTTTTCTACACCTCTATCAATTTGTAATCTTTCCGGAAAGGGAGGTATAGAAGTAGATGTGGATGGTTGCTCTAATACAGGAGTTGGATTTATTGGATATTTTTGTTTTAGTTTTTCAATGTGTGGGTCTTGAAAGGATGTGTCTTCCTCAAGACTTTTATTCACCCGTAGGGAGTCTTCCTCAAAATTATCTTGTTCTTGTATGATCATAGAAGGTTTCCTCTTTTCAAGTATTCTTCCAGACCTCAGTTGAACATCACTAAGGTCTAAAGGAGTGATTAAATAAGTTGGAAATTGTTGGCCTTCTATCATGTATGTATTCTGAGGGTTCTTATTATTGGGGTTTGGTATGGGTTAAGCAGGCAATTGATTTGATTTTTGAGGGAATGGTAATGAAAGTGGTTGATTTTGATGTGGTTGATTTTGATGATGTTGTTGAGAATTTTGTTGAAGATTTTGAGGAAAATTTTGTTGAGGATTTTGAGGATAAAAATGTGGGTATGGTCGATAGGATGGTGGATACTGATAGTATGGAGAGTATCTTCCATAGGGAATTTGTGTTCCTTGTGCCCAGGACTGAGATTGATTTTGAAATTGGGGCCAAGGTTGCTGCCAAGGATTCCAAGGTGGAGGTTGATTATACATTTGATCATGGAATCCTTGTGTTTGAGGTCCCTACCAAGGCCTTCTAGATACAAAATTGAGAGACTCTGTGGAATCTGTAGGAGTTTCCTCCTGAAAGACAGCCTTGAGACCAAGAAGAGAAGGACAATTCTTGGTCTCATGTTTCTCAGAAAAAATGACACAGGTTTCTACAACTTTTACATCCAAAGGACACTCTCTCAAGGCATGTTTCTTTATACATTTGGGACAAAAGATTGCCAAGGCATCAGATTCAGCCTTTTTCTTGTTTTGTATCTTAAGGGTGTCTATTTGTTCACTAAGACTCCCTAAGATGTGAGATTTAAAATCATCAATCATGTGACCTATTTCTGATCTACTTACTGTCCCAGAAGCAGACTTACTTGCCCTTGCAAGAGCAGGATCTCTTGGACCTTTGACAGTTTTAGATTTCCCTCTTGAAAGGTTGATACATAACTCAGATATTTCAAGTAATGTGAGTTGTGATATATCCCATTTTCCCATCATGTTAAGGATATCCAACCATTCATCCCTAATTGTTTTCAACAAAAGAGCTTTTAAGGTGTCTTGATCTAGGTTTTCCATTTTTTCCCTTTTGATGTTGTAATTAAATCTCTCCAACAAATCTTCCAAATTTTCATCTTCTTTTTGTAACATCTTTAACACTTCTTCCTTATGATTAACCGGCATACAATAATCCAAATATCTCTCTAGAAATGCTTGTTTCATGTCTTCCCATGTTCTAATAGAACTGTTGATCAGACTCATAAACCACTTCAATGCTACTCCCTTCAAAGTTGAAGGAAATAATTTCAATTTTTGAGCATCTTGTAAGTAGTCATAAGTTCTACAAAGCACTTCAAATTCGAATAAGAAGGTTTCAGGATCTTCAGTTTTAAGTCCATAGAATTTTGGAAGGACAAAGGGTGAAATATTTTTCATGGTTGTATTGGTTTCTTCATCAATTATAGGGAACCCAAAAGAGCTTCCTATTCTACCTCTTCCTCCATCTGCACCTCTACCTCCTTCTCCTCTACCTCTACCTCTACCTCCAAATAGTGTGTGTTCCCCATTAAAAACTCCTCCTCCTCCTCCTTCTGCCATGGTTGACTCTTTTGTGGAAGTGGAAAGGTTTGTATCCCTAACAGGAGTTTTTAGATCTTCTTCTATGGAAGGTTCAGTGGATGAAGTGGAAGGTTTCTCTAATGGAATAGTTGACCTTAGATCTTCTAGAAGTCCAGGATCAGGAGAGGATGGAATATGGGTTTGAGTTGAAGGTGTACTAGCTCTGGATCTAGATGAAACAAGTGGTGTTCTAGAAATCAAACTTCTGCCTCTGTTGCTTATGAATCTTCCCCTTGAATCTCTCTCCCTATGCATATAATTGTTTTTGGATGCTAAGAAACAAAGGTTACCTAGTTTTCACTTCCCCGGCAACAGCGCCAAAATGTTTGGTCTCAATCTAGTCTCCTAAATTGAGCTCATTTAATTGTCAACCAGGGTTGGTAAACTGCTGAAGTGAAGTGTACTGTATGTACCTAGGTGTTTTTTTCTTAATGCGTTGTGTGTAGTGTTTTATGATGTTTTTGGTCTTTTGTGATGATTTATGATGTTTTTGGTCTTTTGGTGATTTTATGTTCACAAGAGAGATGACTAGAAAGCTAATGGAAGGAAGCTAATGATTAAAAACAGAGTGAAACCTAATTGGTTGATGACAAATGACAGATGCAATAAACTATGACTAAGCAAAAACAAAGCTTGATAATGACTTTTAAGCAAATTATTAAAAACACAAACTAAACTTGTCAAATTCTTTCATCAAAGGCATTTGAGAGAGAGCTTGAAACATGGTCACTAAGTATGCAAATCTTCCTAACTAAACAGTTTAAACAACTAACTTATAATGATGCAACATTTTATCCTTGATTAGAGATTTGTTGAAGTATGTTTGGAGTAAAACATTGATACCATCATAAGATCTTCTACTCTAAATCTAATTCCTAACTCTATTCTGTAACTCAGTTTTATAGCACTACACTTCACTCAAAGGTTATAAATTTTTGAAATAGTCTATTGAGGAAAATGTTTGTTTGTAAGATGATAAGGAAGTTGCAGAAGTACTTCAAGCCTTAAAATGATATGGTCTTCTGTTCATATGGTTATGAATCAATTATGGATTTTAGAACAAGAAGAGATTTGTGAATAATGAAGGTTGTTTTGTTAAATTTAACAACTGAAGTAATGCAGTGAATGACAACTGAATATGGAGTGCAAATGCAATGAGTTGAGCTACAACCAAACCTAAAATGTCACTAGCCTAAAACAATACTGAACTATAAGTCATTATCAAACTTAAAGCAAAACAACTGAACATGAGTTAAGTGCAATTAAACTCCGGAGCATCCTAACTAAGCTATCATGCATTATTCTATGGAATTATACAGTCTGTTTGTCCATCATGATTGGTATTTTGGAAGAGTTGCTTCTTTTGGAAGAGTTTTTAGAACAATCCTGACTGTGTAATTGAGTGCAAATGCAAACATAAAGACTGAAAGCAATGAACAACTAAGATATCATAGCCATCTCCTACCCATCATTATGATATTTTTGACAAGCGTTTAAGAGCAAGAACAACTATGGTACTTAGTGAAAACACACAACTAAAACGTTCAAGATCAAAATCATGCTTAAGACAGTATAAAGATTTCTTGGAAGAGTTTCTTCTTGTGGAAGAGTGCTTATCATAAGTATAACTGTGATGGTGAATAAAAGAGACTACAATTAAACCCTACAATACTATAGCCATTTCCAATTCATCATTATAATCTTTTGGAAGAGCTTCTTCTTTTGGAAGAGTTTTTAGAATGAGTATAACCACAGTAGCTAATGAAAACAACTACTAATTCAAATTCAAAAACGTAAAGGCAACTATAATACTTATCTAAATTACGCAAATAAATCTGTGCAAGAGGCAGGAGCCCTCTACCACATGACGGAATCTAACTCCAAATCAAATCAACGCTTTCAAAACAACACTGTCTACTTCATTAAAAGTGAAATAACTTGAACAAAGCACTCTGCGTCTTCAGAAATGTAGCACAGAATCTAAGCAAAATCTAGAACAAAATCTAGCCTAGCTCTCGGTTTCCCAAGTGTTTATATAACAAATATACATAACAAGACTTGCAACAATTCCAGGAGCATTGTCTTTCCTTATCAAAATCACATTAGGACTCTTGAAGTGGCAACGTAAAAATGAAAAGGACATCTAGACTGAGACAGTCCTAATAGAAGTCTGCCTTCCTAAATGTGTTCCCACGTATCAAAACCATATCCAGAATCTGTTTCTTCCTTCATGGTGAGCAACGAACAATGTAGACATGACGTGGATTATGCCCATATGCGGTTTTTCTTGAGAGGCCACCTGGAACATACCCAAATGTGAAGACAGCTGCAGAATTGCCGGTTAGCTACGGAATGTCTGCATTCTGCAGCTAGTTCCGGTCAAAATGCTTTACAATGGCAAAAATCACAAAACTTAGCAAGTCAGTCATGTAAATCATTCTAAAAGTAATTTTAACTAAATTCATTGATCAATTGGGTCTAGGATAGCAATGGACAAAGGAAAATGATGTAAAGTAAGATGAAAGAAAGCACAATTTTGAGGCTCAACATACCCCCATTGCTGTCTCTTTGCATGTCCTCATGCAAATTATCCTATGAACTCAGAGGCTTCTGCAAGAACATCTAATCCTCTCCTTCTCCTTTGTCTGGAAGCTAAATATCTTCTGCGTTTTCTGATAACAAGTTTGAACCTTAGGTTGGTAAGTGCCCTGATTAGCTTCTTGTTCCTTTGCTTCAACTTTTCATTGGTCTTTTCCACTTTGTCTATATGTAGGGATAAGGTTGAGTTCATATCAGTTTTGAGCTTGACTTGATCTTTGAGAATTTCATTCTCATTTTTGATGTGCCTATTAAGTATTTCCAACTCATATCTATCCCTTCTTAATACATCTATTTCAGACAGTGGAGGACTAGGGGTTCTCTCCTTACTTTCTGAAGCTCTCTTTTCCAAAGTTTCCACATAGTCATAAATTTCTTGTTGAGCAGGGTCAATTTCAGGGGTTCCTTCATTAAAATCCTCTTCAACATCCTCTTCAATGGATGTTTCCTCATCTTCTATATTAATCACCCCTGTTTGTTTGATTAGTGTTTTCTTCAGTTTCCCCTTTAGTCTGTGGCTTCTTCTAGGCTGAGAAGATCCCTATCCTTTCTCCATGGTAGATTTCCTGATTACCTTTTCTTCCTTAAGCTGTCTCTTGATTTGAGTCAACTTCTCTGAAATGATTTCCTCACTACTTTCTTGGACTGTTTTATCAGTTTCAACTTTTGAAGCCCTCCATTTTCTACTTCTCTTTGTAGGCTGTGGTTCAGGTGAGGGCTCTTTTGGCTCTTCAAAATGATTTCTTGTCAAGAAATTGTCCCATGTATCATTTGTTTTGGCTAAATGATGTTCAATCAAAATTTTAACCAAATCATGATGATATAAAGTTGTCTCTAAAAATTGAACCCTTCTTTGAACACAGGAAGCCATCTTTTTCAAGCTTTGAAGCAAGAAATAGGGTAGGTTTAAGTCTTCCCCCAGAAAATGCATTATCAGTCTAATGTGGTAGACATAAAACGTTCCATATCTACCCTCACATGTAATAAATTTTTGCAGAAGAAGTAGTATGTTTCTCCATTTATTTTTCAATGTAGAACTTGGAATTCTTTTCTTAAATACAGTGACATCCATACCTGGTGATTTTAGAATTTTCTTCCAGGATTCATTGTGGAATTATCTATTTTTGAACCATCTCTCTCCATTTCTAAGCAACCCTGTAGCTTCTACAATGAAAACTTCAGTGACAGTAAATTTGACATCTCCCACTTCAACTTCAGCTCCTTGAAATGATCTTGCAAATGTTTTAGTGACTTCTTTGTGGAAGCCATTAAATTTTTCCAAAAATTGAAGCCATCCTATCTGTTGCAACATTTCTTTGCATTGAGGGTAGCCTTCTAAATATTTTGAACCCACTGGTTCAGTTCTTACAATGAAACCCATAATTGCTTCTTCAATGTTCAGATTAACACTCTTCTACCCACAGAAATAATAACTTTCACCTTCGAATTGAAATGGCTTCAAGTTCTTAATGAAAATGGCTTCAAACTTCGGAATGATATACCTCTGGTTGACAGTGACAACAGCTTCAAATTTTGGACTGATATGCCTCTGGTTGATAATGAAAATAGCTTCAAAACTTCGGACTAATATGCCTATGTTGACAGTGACAACAGCTTCAAACTTCGAGCTGATATGCCTCTGGTTGACAATGGAACTTTGGACTGATATGCCTCTGTTTGACAGTGACAAATGGCTTCAAATTTCCCACACTACTATACCTCTGTCTCTCGGTGGCAAATAGTTTCAAATTCCCATACTGCTATATCTCTGTCTCTTGGTAACAAATGGCTTCAAATTCTTCAATGCTATACCTCTGTCTCCCGGTGACAAATGACTTCAAATTCTTCTCTGCTATACCTCTGTGTTTATAGTGATAATGCTCAATCTCTGCCCACAGTGATACTTTGTCTGCCCACGGAATCAAATGGCTTCAAATTATCACGCTGCTATACCTCTGCGTTTACCCTTTTGCTCTGCTCTCGGTGGTAAGGATATCTCTATTTGCGGAATGAAGTGCCGGCTACAGAATGGAGTGATGGAAGTAGTCACGGAATGGGGTAATGGAGTGAGGTGGAGGAAACGAATTAATGATTGAAAAGACGATGAAGATTTTTACAACGGAAAAGAGAATCATCTTTGAATGATTTGGTTAAGTGACGTGAAGAATTCAAACACCTCGGCCATTTTAACCGCTAATATGATGTCGGATATGGAATTTGAAATGAGATATTTTAATCCAAAGTCTGTGGAGGGTTTATTGGTCTTGATCAATAAAAATAATTAAAACAACCTTTTCGAACAATTCATAACTAAAACTATGCTAAACTTTATGAAATGCCATTATAATCTAAACTTGTTACCTCTGCTTTTCATTTGATTTTTGTAGTCTTTGTCTTCTTTGTTCTCCTTTGGAAGAGTCTTCATAATCCTTCTTGATGCTTTTTATTCATGGATACATTGGATCATTTTGTTGCAAGTCTAATGTCTGCTGACTAATGCCTTCAGGATTTGTAGCTGCGGAATGTCTGGCTAGCTGCGGAAAGGCTGAACAGCTGCAGAATGTCTGTTAAGCTGCAGAATGTACATGTAGAGCATTTTGATCATGGAATGGAGTGGTTTGGGAATATAGGTGAAATTTTATATGGTATGAATGAAGATGGATGATGAGACATGATATGTATGAAGTGGATGATGAAATGGAATGGATTCAGTTTATGAAATGGAGTAAAAGAACATAAGAACTGCCCTGCAATCCATGACATGTTTTATTTATTTACAGCAAGACATCAGACTTTAAATCTTGACATGAAAATGAGATGGATGGAGTATGGAATGAGATGAATGAAACATGGAATGAAGTAGAATATGAATGAATGAATGAAATGGAGTATGGATGGATAGGTGAGTAAAGTGAAATGAAGTGAGATGCATCATAAGCACTATGGATCTGAACTTATGATTTTGTAACAGCTGCTTGTAAAAAAAAATGGGAAAAGTTAGAGTGTCAGAGAGACTCTGATTTTCACCCTATCTTTTCTGTATAAACATGCCAATCAATGATTGGTTTTCATGTTTATACCTTTATTTTTTTTTTATTTTTTTTTATTTTTTTTATATTTTTATTTTTTATTTTTTTATTTTTCAAAGAAATACTTCAGAAAATTTAATCAAGTTGATGAAGAAGAAGAATTCTTCTTCATTAACTTCACATCACTGCATTCTTGGAACTTCTTGACAAATTCTTCTCTTGAGAGTGGTTTGTGATACAGCTTCAATCTATGACCATTCACAAGAAAAGTGACATCTTCTTCATCCATAGTTCTAATTTTTACTGCCCCATTATCAAAAACTTCAACAATTTCATATGGCCCAAGCCAATGTGTCTGAAATTTACCTTGAAAATCCTTCAATTTTGAATCAAACAAGAGAGCCCAGCCACCCTCTTTGAATTTCTTCTCTTTGATGTACTTGTCATGCCATCTAGCCCTTTGCTGTTGGACTAGACCTTTTTTCTGAACTGCATCTTGTCTGATCTCATCCAATTCATTAATTTTCTCCAGTCTATGATTTTGTGCCTCCGTTAAATCAAGTCCTAGCTGAACTGCCATTTTGAAAGTTTTAATCTGGAACTCTATGGGAAACAAAACTTGCATTCCATAAACAAGCTCATAAGGAGTATGGCCTGTTGTGTTTCTCCATGTAGTTCTATGGGCCCACAAGGCTTCAGGAAGCTTATCTACCCAATCTCTTTTATGTAAATGAACAGTCTTTGTTAGGATTCCTTCAATGATCTTATTAGTAGATTCCACTTGACCATTTGCTTGTGGATGATAAGGAGTAGATTTTCTATGTCTGATTTTATACTTCTCCATCATTTGCTCCACTAGCCTTGATGTAAATTGAGCTCCTTGATCTGTAACAATTTCCCTTGGGACACCAAAACGAGTAAAAATATCCTCAAAAAGAAAAGTAACTACAGATGATTCATTAGCAACAAGTAATGGTTTAGCTTCTACCCACCTAGTAACATAATCAGTGCAAACTAATATGTATTTCTTTTGTCTTGATGGAGGACTAATAGGTCCTACAAAATCCAAAGCCCATTTTTCAAAAGGTTCAATGTGTACCCGAGGTTGTAATGGCATCTCACCTGAAGGAGAAGGTTTCCCTACCCTTTGGCAACTGTCACACCTTTTGACATACTCCTTTGCATCTTTAAACAAAGATGGCCAATAATATCCTAAATTAAGGATCTTATAAGATGTCCTCTTATCTGCAAAGTGTCCACCACAAGGTTCATCATGACATGCCTTGAGAATCTCGTGGATCTCATCTTCACGAACACACCTTCTAACAACATCAACTGACCTGTCATGTACAACCCATTAGCAACCCATGAATATTTTTAAAAATTATCACAAATATTTTCTTTTATCCTCTTGTGTTTCCACTGAAGGAAATTTTCCTGAAACTAAATAATTAGCAATATCAGCAAACCATGGAGTTTGAGTAGAAATTGCAAAAAGATATTCATCAGGAAATTGATCTTCAACCAGAGAGTCATCTTTGATATTTTAGAGTCTAGATAGGAAATCAGCTACTGTGTTTTGTTTTCCAGGCCTATCTAGAATGGTAATTTTGAATTCTTGTAAGAGTAATAACCATCTTATAACTCTGCCATTAGTGATTGATTTTTTCATTAAGTATCTAATTGCAGAATGATCAGTGTGAACAAAAGTTTCATAGCCTGTTATATAGTGTCTAAATTTGTTTATGGCATGAACAACAGCTAAAAACTCTTTTTCGCCATGTGATAGTTTAATCCTGATAGATTGTAAATTTTATCATATAATGATATAAAGAATTAAATTTCTGTCCCAATACTGCTCCTAGAGCTGTATCGGAAGCATCTGTCGAGATATGAAAGGGTAACTTCCAGTTAGGTCCCCTTAATATAGGTGCTTCAGAAATTTTGGTTTTCAGGGTTTCAAAAGCTAACTGGCAATCAGAAGTCCACTTAAATTCACAATCTTTGGTGAGTAATTTGAAGAGAGGAGATGCTATTTTGGTGAAGTTTTCTATAAATCTCCGATAATACCCTGTAAATCCCAGAAAACTTCTAACATCTCTTTGACAACTTGGAATGGATAGGTTAGAAATGACTTCAAATTTCGCCTCATCAACTCTAATCCCATCCCCTGAAATGTGGTGCCCTAAAACAATACCTTCAGTGAACATCATAAAACATTTTTCATGACTAAGTGAAAGGTTTGCTTCTTGACATCTTTTAAGACTTTTTCCAAGTTTTCTAAAGCCTCTTCAAATGTGTCCCCATAAACTGTGAAATCATCCATGTACACCTCTACACGCTGCTATTGATCCCAGAAATTTCAATACCTGCTTCTTAAATGTTATGTGCATTGTATGCAACCAAATGGTAATACTCTCTAGTTAGAATTTCAGGATTGTGTGAATGTGGTTTTGTCTTGATATTCAAGTGCTACTTGAATTTGGTTATAACCACTAAACCCATCTAAAAATGAGAAGTACTTTTTGCCAGCTAATGTATCTAACAACTGATCTATGAAAGGTAGGGGAAAATGATCTTTAAGAGTAGCTTTGTTTAATTCCCAGTAGTCAATACATACCCTCCATTTACCATTTTTCTTTGGCACAATTACCAAAGGAGAAACCCACTGACTATCTCAAGACAGATAGATGAGAAATTCAATATTTAACAATTTTTGCAATTCTTCTTTAACAATTTCCTAAGATTTGGATTCATCCGTCTTTGAGGTTGTCTGATTGGTTTGCAATTTTACTCTATATAGATGTGATGAGTACAAGTATTGGGGCTTATCCCTTTCATGTCAGTGTATTCCCATGCATATGCAGAAGAATGTATCTGTAATACTTTGACTAACTCTTCTTGTTGAGATTTTTCTAGGTTCTTATTTATGTTCAAAGTTTTGCCTGGAAAAATTTCACTTGTAGAGCTGCCAAATTTGTCCATAGAATGAAGAGACATCTGCCTAGATGAAAAAAATTTAATATTGGATCCCTCCTGAAATGACTCATGTTTGTGCTCCTCATATATCTCAAAGTTTTCAGATATTCAGATTTGATGTCATCTTCACTACCAACTACAGTAAGAGTGTGGTTGTAACATTCTTCAACTTCATCCATTATGTCATCTAGATCTCAGGTAATTGTCCTACTGAGATACAGAGAAGAATTTCTTTTGAAGCTGAACTACCTGAACTACCATTAGAGATATACATATCACCGGACCTACAACTAATAAAAGCATCAGCTGTAGCCAACCAAGGTCTTCCTAATATAACAGGATGGCCTCCCAGATTATTCTTAGGAGTTAGGATCATGAAATCCACAGGGTACTCCCAAGAATCTAGGGACACTGGAATGTCTTCTATTACCCCATCTGGTCTGATCACAGATCTATCTGCTAATTGTAATAGTGTGGGTGTAAAGAGAAGGTTAGGAAGTTTCAGTTTGTCCATGATTTGTCTACTCATGATATTTATTGCTGCTCCTAAGTCAATGAGTGTGTTTTGAATTTCAATTCCATTGATGTGAATTTTGACAACTGGATTTCCTGGGTCAAGGTACTTTGGAATAGTAATCTTACCCATCATAATGTCTGCTATTTGTCCTACCATTTGAATTTTCTTGGTTTCTCTTATTCTTTTCTTTGTTGTCTTCATACTCAACTCCTTTATTGTTTTGGCTAAAATTGGGATTTCCTTGATGGCTTGCAATAATGGAATTTTAATGCAAACATTTCTCAGCTCATCTAAGAAATCATAATTAGGCACCATGATTTTTTTTTCTACACCTCTATCAATTTGTAATCTTTCCAGAAAGGGAGGTATAGAAGTAGATGTGGATGGTTGCTCTAATACAGGAGTTGGATTTATTGGATCTTTTTGTTTTAGTTTTTCAGTGTTTGGGTCTTGAAAGGATGTGTCTTCCTCAAGACTTTTATTCACCCGTAGGGAGTCTTCCTCAAAATTATCTTGTTCTTGTATGATCACAGAAGGTTTCCTCTTTTCAAGTATTCTTCCAGACCTCAGTTGAACATCACTAAGGTTTAAAGGAGTGATTAAATAAGTTGGAAATTGTTGGCCTTCTATCACGTATGTATTCTGAGGGTTCTTATTATTGGGGTTTGGTATGGGTTGAGCAGGCAATTGATTTGATTTTTGAGGGAATGGTAATGAAAGTGGTTGATTTTGATGATGTTGTTGAGAATTTTGTTGAAAATTTTGAGGAAAATTTTGTTGAGGATTTTGAGGATAAAAATGTGGGTATGGTGGATAGGATGGTGGATACTGATAGTATGGAGAGTATCTTCCATAGGTACTTTGTGTTCCTTGTGCCCAGGACTGAGATTGATTTTGAAATTGGGGCCAAGGTTGCTGCCAAGAATTCCAAGATGGAGGTTGATTATACATTTGATCATGGAATCCTTGTGTTTGAGGTCCCTGCCAAGGCCTTCTAGATACAAAATTGAGAGACTCTGTGGAATCTGTAGGAGTTTCCTCCTGAAAGACAGCTTTGAGACCCAGAAGAGAAGGACAATTCTTGGTCTCATGTTTTTCAAAACAAATGACACAAAGCTGCCAGAACTTCTTTACATCCAAAGGACACTCTCTCATGTATGTTTTCATTAGATGCATTGCAAGCATCGATTCATCCTTTGCTTGTTTTGTGACTCTGGTAAGTTCATTTATTCACTAAGACTCCTAAGATGAGATTTAAAATCATCAAGCATGGGACTCTATTTTGATCTACTTTCATCGTCCTGTATGACTTACTTGCCTTGTGCATGTGACTTCTTGACCTTTGACAGCTTTGACTTCCTGCCCCGATTGATACAATCACCGGGATGATTTCAGTAATGCAGTTGTAGACACATCTCTTTCCATCATGTTATGATCTTCCCATCATTCATCCCTAATTGTTTTCAACAAAAGAGCTTTTAAGGTGTCTTGATCTAGGTTTTCCATTTTTTCCCTTTTGATGTTGTAATTAAATCTCTCCAATAAATCTTCCAAATTTTCATCTTCTTTTTGTAACATCTTGGACACTTCTTCCTTATGATTAACCGGCATACAATAATCCAAATATCTCTCTAGAAATGCTTGTTTCATGTCTTCTCATGTTCTAATAGAACTGCTGATCAGACTCATAAACCACTTCAATGCTGCTCCCTTCAAAGTTGAAGGAAATAATTTCAATTTTTTAGCATCTTGTAAGTAGTCATAAGTTCTACAAAGCACTTCAAATTCGAATAAGAAGGTTTCAGGATCTTCAATTTTAAGTCCATAGAAGTTTGGAAGGACAGAGGGTGAAATATTTTTCATGGTTGTATTGGTTTCTTCATCAATTATAGGGAACCCAAAAGAGCTTCCTATTCTACCTCTTCCTCCATCTGTACCTCTACCTCCTTCTCCTCTACCTCCTTCTCCTCTACCTCTACCTCTACCTCCAAATAGTGTGTTTTCTCCATTAAAAACTCCTCCTCCTCCTTCTTCTGCCATGGTTGACTCTCTTGTGGAAGTGGAAAGGTTTGTGTCCCTAACATGAGTTTTTAGATCTTCTTCTATGGCAGGTTCAGTGGATGAAGTGGAAGGTTTCTTTAATGGAATAGTTTACCTTAGATCTTCTAGAAGTCCAGGATCAGGAGAGGATGGAAGATGGGTTTGAGTTGAAGGTGTACTAGCTCTGGATCTAGATGAAACAAGTGGTGTTCTAGAAATCAAACTTCTGCCTCTGCTGCTTATAAATCTTCCCCTTGAATCTCTCTCCCTATGCATATAATTTTTTTTGGATGCTAAGAAACAAAGGTTACCTAGTTTTCACTTCCCCGACAACTGCGCCAAAATGTTTGGTCTCAATCTAGTCTCCTAAATTGAGCTCATTTAATTGTCAACCAGGGTTGGTAAACTGCTGAAGTGAAGTGTACTGTATGTACCTAGGTGCTTGTTTCTTAATGCGTTGTGTGTAGTGTTTTGTGATGTTTTTGGTCTTTTTGTGATGATTTTTGATGTTTTTGATCTTTTGGTGGTTTTATGTTTACAAGGAAAATGACTAGAAAGCTAATGGAAGGAAGCTAATGATTAAAAACAGAGTGAAACCTAATTGGTTGAAGTCAAATGGTAAATGCAAATGCAATATTAATAACAGAATTAAATCTAAACTATGAATAAGCAAAAGCAAAGCTTGATAATGACTTTTAAGAAAATGATTCAAAACACAAACTAAACTTGTCAAATTCTTTCATCAAAGGTATTTGAGAGAGAGCTTGAAACATGGTCACTAAGTATGCAAATCTTCCTAACTAAATAGTTTAAACAACTAAATTATAATGATGCAACATTTTATCCTTGATTAGAGATTTGTTGAAGTATGTTTGGAGTAAAACATTGATACCATCATAAGATCTTCTACTCTAAATCTAATTCCTAACTCTATTCTGCAACTCAGTTTTATAGCACTACACTTCACTCAAAGGTTATAGATTTTTGAAATAGTCTATTGAGGAAAATGTTTGTTTGTAATATGATAAGGAAGTTGCAGAAGTACTTCAGGCCTTAAAATGATATGGTCTTCTGTTCATATGGTTATGAATCAATTATGGATTTTAGAACAAGAAGAGATTTGTGAATAATGAAGGCTGTTTTGTTAAATTTAACAATTGAAGTAATCTAGTATGCAGTGAATGACAACTGAATATGGAGTGCAAATGCAATGAGTTGAACTACAACCAAACCTAAAATGTCACTAGCCTAAAACAGTGTTAAACTACAAGTCATTATCAAACTTAAAGCAAAACAACTGAACATGAGTTAAGTGCAATTAAACTCTGGAGTATCCTATCTAAGCTATCATGCATTATTCTATGGAATTATATAGTCTGTTTGTCCATCATGATTGGTATTTTGGAAGAGTTCCTTCTTTTGGAAGAGTTTTTAGAACAATCCTGACTGTGTAATTGAGTGCAAATGCAAACATAAAGACTGAAAGCAATGAAAAACTAAGATATCATAGCCATCTCCTACCCATCATTATGATATTTTTTACAGCGTTTAAGAGCAAGAACAACTATGGTACTTATTGAAAACACACAACTAAAACGTTCAAGATCACAATCATGCTTAAGACAGTATAAGGATTTGTTGGAAGAGCTTCTTTTGGAAGAGTGCTGAGCATAAGTATAATTGTGATGGTGAATAAAAGAGACTACAATTAAACCCTACAATACTATAGCCATTTCCCATTCATCATTATAATCTTTTGGAAGAGCTTCTTCTTTTGGAAGAGTTAGAATGAGTATAACTATAGTAGCTAATGAAAACAACTACTAATCCAAATTCAAAAACGTAAAGGCATCTAGAATAATTATCTAAATTACGCAAATAAATCTGTGCAAGAGGTAGGGGCCCTCTACCACTTGACGGAATCTAACTCCAAATCAAATCAACGCTTTCAAAACAACACTGTCTGCTTCATTAAAAGTGAAATAACTTGAACAGAACACTTTGCGTCTTCAGAAATGTAGCACAGAATCTATGCAAAATCTAGCATAAAATCTAGCCTAACTCTCGGTTCCCAAGTGTTTATATAACAAATGTAAATAACAAGACTTGCAACAATTTCAGGAACACTATCTTTCCTTATCGAAATTACATTAGGACTCTTGGAGTGGCTACGTAAAAAGGAAAAAGACATCTGGACTAAGACAGTCCTAATAGAAGTCTACCTTCTTAAATGTGTTCCCACGTACCAAAACCATACACATAATTCGTTTCTTCCTTCATGGTGAGCAACGAACCATGTAGACATGACGTGGAATATGCCCATATGCGGTTTTTCTTGAGAGGCCACCTGGAACATACCCAAACGTGAAGACTGCTGCAGAATCGCCGGTTAGCTACGAAATGTCTGCATTCTACAGCTAGTTCCGGTCAAAATGCTTTACAATGGCAAAAATCACAAAACTTAGCAAGTCAGTCATGTAAATCATTCTAAAAGTAATTTTAACTAAATTCATTGATCAATTGGGTCTAGGATAGCAATGGAAAAAGGAAAATGAGGTAAAGTAAGATGAAAGAAAGCACAATTTTGAGGCTCAACAGTTTCCTTGCTTTCACCTTTCTCTCTTACCATTTCATATCACATAATCATCTTTAAGATCCAATGCTTTAGATGACTAGCCCAACTGAAAGCCTGCATATTGAATAGCAAGTAAACCCTTTCCTGACTCCATTGCCCAATGGTCTTGAATGTTCCCTGGGATGTCTCTCCTTTGCCTAAAATCCTCTTTGCTCTTCCTTGTCTCATACCGAACCCTTCCTTCCTGATTCTCAGCAACCAAACATACAATTAAACAAAATTCGAGCCTTATAACTTGCCTAACACCTTAAATTTCATCTTCAAAGACATATACCTTTGACAATCATAGAGAGATCCCTCTCTGGACCCAGGAGGGCTAGAACTGAGGTCTAAAAGTGGTTTGATGTTGTCTCATCTTTTGGTATTGCCAACCTTGCCAAAACATGGGAACCCTAATAGGGTTGATCCCAAATCTGCATCTTAATCTACTACCAAACCTCTATGGCTGAAAATATTCTACCTAAAATCAACACTCTTTGCAAAATAAATTCTGGAACACACTTGATCTGAAAACTGAAAAGCAATTTGAAACTAAAAACGGAAAAAAATGTTCAAATTACTGAGCTTATTTGCACACTGATACCTACCCTAATCTACTGATAATCTTATTGAATCAGGTAATACAAAAATGCTAATGGAGCGAATCAAGTAGCTGCAAAAAAAATGGACAACTTGACGGCTTGTCAAGAAAATAAGAAGTATAACTTGATTAATGGCAAATGCTGATGTATTTGATCCTTATAAATAATACGTGTTTGAAAATTTGAGCTAAAAATAACCTCCATATAATCTGTTATAAGGTTGATAAAAGCATGATGTATGATATTAGCTACTAGGCCTTCAATGACTAGTTGATTAGTTGTATCCTTAATATTAAATCTTGAAACCACATCTTCAGTTTGGTACTCGACAACATAATCAGCCTCAATATGTATGTCAAAAGGTAGTACAATTTCCTTCGTCTTTGGAGAAGGAAGATTTTCCAAGAATTCTTTAGGATCTCGGAAATTATAGGGCTGAATTTGAGAATTCAAAAGTTCAATTCCATTTTCGTATTTTTCAACAACTACCTCAAGAAAACATGTTTTAGCTTTAGGGAAAAAAATTATTTATTTCAAAATAAGAAAGACAGCCTCTAGGAAATCTCCATCATGCTAAAATTCTAATAATTGATTCTTGAATACATTTAAATATTCAAGAGATAAAAGGTCTACCACAAACCTTGTCATATTATTTGGCCAAAAATTTGGTCAGCATATTTTGGAGTCACCATGAATGCTCAAAAGATGGTTTCTTTGAATAATGGAGTCACTAGGTGAATAATCCAGCCTTCTAGTGTCTGGTCCCTGTCCACCATCAGTGATCAGATCTAGACTTTGATGTAATTTCTGAGGAAGATAAATTTCATTGTCCCTAGTATGGTTGCCACTATGTTATCACTCCGTAATTCTGAGGCTGAAGGAAAAATCCCAGAGGCAACATCAAAACTGCTTCAGGCCTAGGATCTAGCCCTCCTAGACCCGGAGAGGGATCTCTCTGTTAGATATAGATTTTTTTATAGGGGAATTTTAGGCTAGCTATTAGTGCATAGGGGTTTGTTTGAAGATTTATGGTTGAGACAGTAGAATAGGGCCATTTGGCTATGAATTAAAATAGGTGTAAATAGATTCAAATGGATGAATAACCGAAATCATGTGTAACCAGGTAGGCTAGTCATGCCAATGGATCTTTACAGCTTGTAAAATGGAAAGGGGTAAGAGAGGTTAAGGTTCAATGTAAATGTAGAGAAGACCTTATCTGAATTCTGCATTCAAATCTCAAAGGTAAACATAAATTACTGCTTCAAGACTGAGCAGGGTACCCTATGAAAAATCCTACAAAACAATTTCTTATCCACAGTAAAGAAAGAAAACAATATATGAAACAAGAAGATGATGAATTATATTGAGAAAACACTTCACCACAGATCATAGCACAAGAATATGGAAACAATAGTGTCCTTCCATTCATCCAAAAGAGCGTTTACAACCAGATGAGCCTTTTACAATGGGTTTTCCCTTTTCAGGCCCCTGATACTACTAATGCATACAATATTTATCTAAAATTTAAGTCGATTTCTCTGTCTAATGCAGTGATTATAATTAATTGCATTCAAGAATAAATTGGACAAGTGGAACCATGCAAGAGGTGATACGATAAATCTGGCCATAATAATGGCTTTAGTAGTTCGTTATTGATTGTAGAATAAGGAAAAATTTCCTCTTGGGATCACGAAGAGGCTATGATAGAATAAATTTGACATCTGGCCCTTCTTCTTCAGAAAACTATTGCTAGATAATTAAATTTGGTGCTACGCTGGCTGATTCAGCAGATTTTATTGGGGTGTTGGCTGTTTTTACTACTCTTTTCCGTTCTTGCTCTTATATCATCATAGTTTTGTATGAACGCACTTTTTCCGACTCAACCCGTGGTGTTTATCTCCTTATTACCATGACGTTTAGCATTACTATGCCCTTTGATCTTTATCAGGTCTTATCCTACCCGAGTCCTTCTGTTGTGTTTATCCCTTTCTTCATAAAACAACGTAAAAAACTCATACACCTAGACTTGAAATCATTTAGGCTTTAGCTTTGAACTTCATTGCATCCGCGTCAATATCTCACTTTGCACTTTGGCGCCTTTAACATTTCGTTTAGCACTTATCTTCTAACCTTGCGAAGTGCGATATGCGATGGGGTCCCACCAATATCGCAAATCGCAAGATTTAAAGGTTTATGTTACGAGGAACTGGAGTTAAAGGCTAAAACTCGCGAAGTGCGATGTGTGATGAGAACGGAGATGACGTGGCAGGAAGGGTCCTACTATATCACATCAGCAGTCCAGAGAAACAAAAAATGGATTCGGGGAGAAAATTTGTGATAGACCGATGCGAAAAGGTAATGATAATGGTAAAGTGAGCAAATGACAAGGGTGAGGTCTTATTGCATAAGGACTTTGGAATAGTGAGAGTAAATTAAGAGCGAAAGGGTTTTGTTTTTGCGATGCGATAAAGGTAAGTGGGCCCATTATATGATAATGGTGGTGATGATACAATATGTGATATAATAGAAGGCTTGTTATGGGGGGTGGAGCTACGAATAAAGAAATATATGGTAAGTTTAAACGGGAAATATGATATGGCTATTAGCGAGTGGGTGGAGCTACTTTTTTAACTATAAAATTCGAATTTTAATAGTTAAAAAATGGGTTTTGAAAGAAATGAAGCATGGAAATTTATATTTTGGAAAAATGAAGGGTAAAAGAGGGTAAATAAAATGAATGAGAGCAGAAATGAAGTTTTCTCACCATTACACCTTATCAGCAACACTTTCCCCTTTCCACTAAACTGGAAAGGCAGATTTATTACTTTCAAGTCCTTGACAGTCAGGATTTCCCATACTTTTCTGGAAATAAATGACAGCCATGGAATATTATCTTCAATATGAAATACTTGAGAAAGACTCAGTCACCTTTTAATACTGTGAATTACAAGAGTCTAACAGTGGCTTCAGTTGGGGATGGCAGCTCCTTTAGGAGGTGTCAAGAACACCGTAGACTAGTGCCCTGATCCATTGGGTTGATCCCAAATCTGAAACTTAATCTAATACCAAACCTATGTGGCTGAAATATTCAAGCTAAAATCAGCACTCTCTGCAAACTAAAGTCTAGAACACACTTGATCTGAAAACTGAAAATCAATCTGAAACTAAAAATGGAAAAAATGCTCAAAGTAGTGAGCTTATTTGCACACTACTACCTACCCTAATCTACTGATAATCTTACTGAATCAGGTAATACAAAAATTCCAATGGAGCCAATCAAGTAGATGCAGAAACAAATGGAAAACTTGATTGCTTGTCAGGAAAATAAAAAGTATAACTTGATTATGTGTCCACATAATTAAAGTTGTAATATGTAATGGCAATTGTTGATGTATTTGATCCTTATAGAGAAGACATGTTTGAAAACTTGAGCTAAAAAGAACCTCCATATAATCTGCTATAGGATCGATAAAATCATGATGTATGATATTAGCTTATAGGCCTTCAATGACAAGTTGATCAGCTGTATCATCAATATTATACCTTGAAACCACATCTTCAGTTTGGTACTCGACAGTATAATCATCCTCAATATGTAAGTCAAAAGGTAGTACAATTTCCTTTTGCTTTGGAGAAGGAAGATTTTCCAAGTATTTTTTAGGATCTCAGAAATTATATGACTGAATTTGAGAATTCAAAATTTTAATCCAATTTTCGTATCGTTCAACAACTACCTCCAGAAAACATGTTTTAGCCTCAGGAAAAAAATTTCTTGATTTCAAAATAAGAAAGACGGCCTCTAGAAAAACTCATCAAGCTGAAATTCTGATAAGTGATACTAGAATGAATTTAAATATTCATGAGATAAAAGGTATGCCACAAACCTTGTCATATTGTTGGCCGAAAATTTGGTCAACATGCTGTGGAGCCGCCATGAATACTCAAAAGCTGGATTCTTTGAATAATGGAGTCGCCAGGTGAATAATTCAACCTTCTAGTGTCTGGTCACTATCCACCATTAGTAATTAGATCTAAACTTTTATGTGATTTCTGAGGAAAATAAATTTCGTTGTCCCTAGTATCGTCACCACTATGTTATCACTCCGTAATTCCGAGGCTGAAGGCAGAATCCCGGAGGCAACATCAAAGTTGCTCCAGGCCTAAGATCTAGCCCTCCTAGACCCAGAGAGGATCTCTCTGTTAGATATAGCTTTGTTTATAGGGGAATTTTAGGCTATCTATTATTTCATAGGGGTTTGATTGAAGATTTATGGTTAAGACAACAGAAGAGGGCCATTGGGCTATGGAGTCAAACAGGTGTAAACAAATTGAAATGGATGAATTACCGAAATCATGTGTAACTAGATAGGCTATTCATGCCAGTGGATCTTTAAAAATTATGAAATGGAAAGGGGGAGGAGAGTTTAAGGTTCAATGTGAATGCAGAGCAGACCTTATCTGAATTCTTCATTCAAATCTCAAAGGACAACATAAATTACTGCTTCAAGACTGAGTAGGGTACCCTATGGAAAATCCTACACAAGAATTTCTTGTCCACAGTAAAGAAATAGAACAATATATGAAACAAGAAGATGACAAATTATATTGAGAAAACACTTCACCACAGCTCATAACACAAGAATCTGGAAAAAATAGTGTCCTTCCATTCATCCAAAAGAGTGTTTACAACCAAATGAGCCTTTTACAATGGCTTTTCCCTTTCTGGGCCCCTGATATTGATAATGCATACAGTATTAATCTAAAAATTAAGTTGGTTACTCTGTCTACTGTAGTGATTACCATTAATTACATTCAAGCAGAAATTGGACAAGTAAAACCATGCAAGCGGTGATAGGATAAATTTGGCCATAACAATGACTTTAGCAGTCTATTATTGATTGCAGAATAAGGAAAAAATTCCTCTTGGTATCATGAAGAGGATACGATAGAATAAATCTGACATCTCACCCTGCTTCTTCAGAAAACCACTGTTGGATAACTAAATATAGTGTTGTGTTGGCCTTTCCTTCTTCATTTGATTGACCTCCTTGGAGAGATCTTGCTTGGATCTAAAGAGAGGAGTGGCAAAAATATAATCCTACTTCATGATAGATCTCATCTATCTGCTTCTTATTTTGATGCAAAAGATGAAGTGTCCACAAGCTGATCCAAAGATCATGCTCTGATACCACTGTAATATCCAAAAATGGGATAATACAGTAATACTAAAACACAATATAAGAACTGCAACTAAGTAAACAATAAATCTAAAGATAGCATCAGAATAAACAAAGGATTTGAGCCATTTTATTATATGGATATGATTCAGTTACACAATGTATAGAAAATGAGTAGATCTAGCCCAAGAGATGGCCTAGAATCACCCTGCAAACATGCTACAACTAGCACTGTGTAACTGGTGAGCTTACAGGAAGAAATATTGCACTATCCCTTCTGCTGCTAATATACATGAAATTGCTGCAAAAGGAAATGCAGATCTAGGGAGCTTAGGAGCTTTGATGATGCCAAGATTCAAGATCTAGCCAATGTGATGGGAACCCAAGATAACCCTGAAAGGATTTTCCAGATCTACAACTTTGGAAAATCACCCTCCTAGGGTTTGATCCTTTGACTGCTGGGTTATATAGATCTGAAGCTAGATCTTATCCAAATATGGATGAAATATTTTCTACAAATATATTTGAGCTTTGAGGGTTGATCCCTCCTTCAACTACAAGCTAGGAGCTTGAGATCTTGTCTCCTCTTCTTCCTCTTTCAAGTTGCAGCAACTGAATACGTAGCTGCAACAAAAACTACATTGTACAAGAGGAAGAGGCTTTAGGTCTGCTGAAATATGTTGCAATAGACTCCAGGCTGATGGAAATAGTGATGGAAAAGTGAGGGGATGATCCCTCACAAGATTATTAGCTGAAATACTAGTAACTTCCTTCATCCTTTGGATCTGCAATGATGGAATGCACAATCCTTGATGGGACTGTTGTTGATAGGAGTTGAATAATGTCTGGCCTGATGCCAGATCTGAAATGAAGCCCTGGGAATGTTTATCTTCAAGCCCAAGGTGATAGGAATAATCCTACACCGGTTCTCCAATTGAAATATTGAAGACAACCTCCACCTCCAAACTGATCTTCAGAAATTGCATAATTACTGAAGGTAGATGTTCTACAGATGATGGAAATGATAAGTAGCACCAATGCCTGATGTAGAATGAATTACAACCCTCTTTCTAGATCTACTAAAAGAAAGAGGAGGGATTCCTGACCAGGAACACCTTGTGCTAAACATCACTTGCAATCTTAGATATACAGCCAAAGAAAGCATGGAATGTCACATGACAATGCAAGATCTAAACAGACCTCAAAATCTATAATAAATAGCCTACCTTCATTGTTGTCTTCATCTCCTTTATATAGTTTATGAGCCTTCCCATGCCTTGGCCCACCTCTAAACTGCATTGTGCATGTGGACATAATCCTCCATGTTTGACTGCGTTGTCTCTCCAATTCGTCCATCATGTATAGATGCATTGTACGCCCTCTCCATCATGTGTGCATTAATTGCACCACTTCCTCCATCACTTCATCATGAATTCTCAATGATCTGTCATCAGATGCCTTCCATGATCTTAGTTGACTGCTTCAACCTCCATGATCTATCTCATTAATGAGACATGATCTCCAATCCATTCACATTAATAGCTTCTCCACTACCCCATTATGTATATATAGGCTTAATTAATCCACTTTCACACATAAAAAGTGGATATTTATTCATCATGAGGATTATGGGTCCCTCCACCCTTTTATTTACTTAGTTCATTAAGAAAATTAAGAACTCTAATATTCCAAATATCATGTGAAAATTTGGGAATATTATAGTCCTCCCCGGAAAAATCTTACTTGACCTCAAGAAAATGCAAAAGTAGATGCAAAAGACATCCATTTCTCTCCAAATTGCATCCACATAAGGAAGGCCTCCTCCATTTGCTGCAATGTGTCATGCATATTTGGTTCCAAATTTGTCTCTCAAAAATGCAGAGAATGACCTCCAACTGTATGGTTAGATGTCCTCCTTCCACCATGAAGTACCAAGTGACAACCATATGATGTCCAACATCATCATCAATACATGAGATACATAAAATATAGTGGTTCTTCCCACAAAGTAAAAGCTCCATCTTACAATACATCTCTTCACCCCATGTTTGATGAAGTACATTGAGCATTGACATGTCCTCACCTTTAGCCCTGTTGGCCTTGTTGGTTCCAAGAATCATTCCAACATTATGAAAAAGAATAAATAGAGACATATGGGTGAACCAAGGTGTCAAACCATATTCTCCCAATAGTAACCACCGGATTAGGGCCTCTTGCAGCCATCCTCCATCTCCTTCATGTAAGATGGACAAGCCAAACTCCCCCAAAAGTAACCAAAGAAACAAGAGTTCTTGCTGCCTCTTCACATATTCATGTGAATCATGGAGTAACAACAATATGCTAAAGGACATATAGAATTTCATACTAGCCCAATACAAGCAAACTCCATTATCATATATCATGAGAGTACTATGCCATATTAATAACAATACAAAACACATAAACATGGGAGATGTCATGTGATGGCCAAACTCTCTTAAGGAATTTAAAGATGAACATCCCTTCTTTTACTGCAAACTATCATTGATACATAAGGCATGATACAAGAAAATATAAGCCTTTGGTTAGTACCCATACTTACCCAAGAGCAGCCAGCGCATCCATGCCTCCTTCATTACATGAGTTTTTTTCAAGACATGGATCAAATAAATAGTAGCCTTTGGGTAGTAACCAAACTCACCCAAGAGAAACCAACGTAGCCAATATTTCTTGCCCATGTCATATATTTTCAAGTGGTATTGTAACCCCTTGCTTATCACCCTCACCCACTCATCCCAATGGGGATGATGAATGATGTTCCACATAAACATGGTATCCTCCCTTGTAGAATACCATCCACCCTAGACTGATGAAGAACTTTGCACTCAATGAAATGTTGAAGTGCACCTCCAATGAGATCTCTTAATGAGACCTTCATCTCATCCATGGCCTCCCAAAACCAATGAGGTTCTCGATCTGCTGCAGGTAGAAGTCTCTCTTTGAGCTGTGAGATGCTCTTTGAGAAAATGTCATCAAGAAAGGTGAAAATATTTCTCATCTCAAGATGTCTACCATTTTTCATATTAACCTCCATTTCTTCATGAGTGAAGCTACGTTCAAAATTCTCCAAGAATAATGGGTCTCCTTCATTATCACTGCTACTAAGTGACAGCACTGTAGATCTACATGGTAATACATATGTTGTCTCAAAGCAAGGCACAATACTGATCTCATGACCAGCCATTATACATAGGATCATGCTCATCCCATTTTCTAAAACTCTACACTTCAACTCAAAGGGTTGAATGTAGTCAATCCATGAAAAAATTGGATAGTTTTTCGTTTCCTCCTTGATTAAATCAAGGGTCCTCTACCCTGTGATATGTTGCTGCTTCAAATTAGAATTTTGTTCCAACCCTGGGTTATGCATTGGCCCTGATGGCATGTCCCCATAAGTTTCAATAATATCTACTGAAAAAATATGTGATAAATGTGTATGCATACCTTCGATCAACTGATGTGTGGAAACCTCTTGCAAGACCACAAGAGTTCCTCCAACTGGGAAAATAATGTCTCCAATTGCTGGTAAGAGGGATGGCCACTCTTCTATCAATGTACCAGCACTGGAATATTCCTCCTCTTCCTCATGCATATCCTGAATCATGCATGGGACTCTATGTGTCAAGAGCTCAAGAATACCTTGCAAAGATGCAAGTGTATCTTCTCCGGATGCAAGTACTTCTGTAACAGGTGGCGAATGTAGTGTCTCCTTGTCCAGAGTGACAAGATTGACATCCTCCTTTATTTCCTTAAGAAATGTATCTTTGTGACCCTTCTCTGGTTTTCTCACATCAAACTTCTTCCTCAACTTGTGAAAGAAATCTGAATATTTAGTCACCTTTGCATGCTCCATGTGACCAAACCACCAATCATTGGCTTCACCGTAAAGATGAAGTGTTGCAATCTGGACAGCCTTTTTTTCAGCCACCGGATGTAGCATGAAAAATGTATCTAACTCTTTCCTCCAAGCCTTAATAGTGCTTGAGGGAGATCCATCAAATGTAGGAAAATAAAATCTATTGTGCCTCTTTATTCTATTGATGCTATAGGATCTTCTTTCTTCTTTTAGTTCAAAGAATTCTTGGAGAGTTATACTCTCTTTGAATGCTCTAGACTGTACCTTGTACTCTTCAAGAGGAAAACTAAGAGTCTCATGAGTCTCAGGTTTTCTTCTTTCTTCATTTCTATGCCTCTCACCCTCTTCAGGGTAAGTGGGCATTGTAGATATATGAGGAGATCTATGATTCTCCGGTCTTATTTTCTGCTGATAGGAAGTGCTTGGACCTTCCTCATCAAATCTTCTTCTTGGATCTTATTTTTTCCTTTCCTTCTTCATTTGATTGACCTACTTGGAGAGATCTTTCTTGGATCTAAGGAGAGGAGTGGCAAAAATATAATCCTCCTTCATGATATATCGCATCTATATGCTTCTTCTTTTGATGCAAAAGATGAAGTGTCCACAAGCTGAGCCAAATATCATGCTATGATACCACTGTAATATCCCAAAATGGGAGAATGCAGTAATACTGAAACACAATATAAGAACTGCAACTAAGTAAACAGTAAATCTAAAGACAACATCATAATATACAGAGAAGCTGAACCATTTTATTATATGGAGATGATTCAGTTACACAATGTACAGAAAATGAGTAGATCTAACCCAAGAGATGGCCTAGAATCACCCTGCAAACATGCTACAACTAGCACTACGTAACTGGTGAGCTTACAGGAAGAAATACTCCATTGTCCCTTCTGCTATTGATATACATGAAACTGCTACAAAAGGAAATGCAGATCCAGGGAGCTTAGGAGCTCTGATGATGCCAACATTGAAGATCTGGCCAATGTGATGGGAACCCAAGATAACCCAGAAAGGATTTTCCAGATCTACAAATTTGGAAAATCACCCTCCTAGGGTTTGATCCTTTGACTGTTGGTTTATACATATTTGAAGCTAGATCTGATCCAAATATGGCTGCAATATGTTCTACAAACAGATCTAAGCTTTTAGGGTTGATCCCTCCTTCAGATCTACAAGCTAGGAGCTTGAGATCTTGTCTCCTCCTCTTCCTCTTCAAGTTGCATCAACTGAATATGCAGCTGCTACAAAAAATCCACTATACAAGAGGGAGAGGCTCTATTCCTACTGAAATATGTTGTAATAGACTCCAGGCTAATAGAAATAGTGATGGCAAAGTGACGGGATGATCCTTCACATGATTACTAGCTGAAATACTAGTAACTTCCTTCCTCCTTTGGATTTGCAATGATGGTTACGCAATCCTTGATGGGAGTGTTGCTGATAGGAGGTCAATAATGTTTGGCCTGATGCCAGATCTGAAATGAAGCCCTGGGAACGTTGATCTTCAATCCCAAGGTGATAGGAATAATCCTACACTGGTTCTCCAGCTGAAATACTAAAGACAACCTCCACCTCCAAACTGATATTCAGAAATTGTGTAATTCCTGAAGTTAGATGTTCTACAAATGATGGAAATGATAAGTAGCACCAATTATTGATGTAGAATGAAGTACAACCCTCTTTCCAAAGATACTCAAAGAAAGAGGATGGATTCCCGACCAGGAACACCCTGTGCTAAACAGCACTTGCAATCTTAGCTAAATAGCCAAAGAAAGCATGGAATGTCACATAAAAATTCCAGATCTAAACAGACATCAAAATATATAATCAATAGCCTACCTTCATTGTTTTCTTCATCTCCTTTATATAGTTTATGAGCCTTCCCATTCCTTGACCCACCTCTAAACTGCACTGTGCATATGGACATAATCCTCCATGTTTGACTATGTTGTCTCTCCAAGTCCTCCATGTTAGGTCCCTATATTACTAGTATAGTCCCTTATTGTTGTTAGTGTAACCCCCTTATTGTTATTATTGTACCCTTGTCACCCCCATTTTTTAATTATTGTGCCCTTAAATTATTAATGTTAGGTCGGCTAGGATTACATTGTGCCCACTAGGATTATATTGTGGCCCCATGGACTCCTATATATAGAAGGAGGTTTTGTTCATTTGTATCATCCAAGAATTGTTCATTTATGTAATGTATTGGAGGTTGCCCCCTCGAAGTGGCTCATTTCTAAGGCGTTGATATCTCTTTTCTTCTATCTTTGGAGCTGGTTACACAACATTTGGTATCAGAGCTTTGGATTCTAGGGTTTCGTTGCTCCAAACAGGTCATCGTGGCATTTTCGCTATAATTTTTTTTCTACGAAGTTTCAGACGCTGAAATTTTTAGGGTGCGAAACTGAAATCCTGAGGAAGCTTTTCTAAAAATTTCAGAGCTTGGTTCGCAATATTTTCGTAGATATGATCTGTGGAAGTTAGGTCTTTTTTCAGGCTTTTAAACAGGTCATCGTGGAATTTGCGCTATAAATTTTTTTCTACAAAGGTTCAGACTCTGAAATTCATATGGTGTGAAGCTGAAATTCTGATGAAATGTGTCAAAAAAATTTAGAGCTTGGTTCGCAATATTTTTGGAGATATGATCTATGGAAGGTAGTGCTTTTTCAGGCTCCTGAATTTCATCTCAAAGAGGTGATCGTGGGAAAAGTTCAATAACTCTCTCTCTGGGCATCGGATTGGAGTTCCGTAAAAAGTGGTCACAAGTACATAGAGTTTAGTTTCTTGTCTATAAATTTTAGAGACAGAGGACAAAACAATGACACGTGGCAATTCGTACAAGTTCGCTCTACTGAACCAGTCCATAATTAGGTCATTGTGGGAGATTGGACACAAATTTGTCTTGGAGAATCCAAATCAGGTCAGACCTGTGGCATTCAAAAGAGAATTCAGAGGGCTACTTCAGTGCTGAATTTCAGATATAGAAGAGCTGAAATCACAGAGATAATACAATTTCAATATCGAGCTCCTCAAAAGCAAGTAAAAGGTGTGTATTTTGTTTCCGAATTGCATAAGTCTTGTTTGAAGAATCAAGTTGAATTGATTGCAAGGGCATATTGTAGAATAGATATCAGTATTGGATTATAAAATGGCCCCAAAAAATAATTCAACACCCATTAATCCTTTTGAAAGCTCTACTATGACTCATGAAGACGAAGAATTGCAACATGATCTATCAAAATTACAAGAGCAAGTGCAACAGATTTCACTCTCGCAAAGAGCAACAAAAAGTGAAATGGAAGTTTTGAAGAAAGGCATGGAAGCTAAGATGGATGGCATGGAGGCTGGCATGGAATCTAAGATGGATGACATGGAAGCTAAGATCGATGAGAAAATGGAAAACATGAAGAATTTTCTAAAAGCAGACATGGAAGGTTTGACAAAGATGATACAAGAAAGGTTTCCTAATGGTGAAAAGATAGTAGAAGAACCTCATGATGAGAATAAAATAAATGTTAATTGTGATTTCATAAACTCTAATGTTGGCGGGAAGAACCACCATATTCCAAAGATGGATATGAGGAAGTTTGATGGAAAGGATCCTGTAACATGGATACTACAGATGGAGCAATATTTTGATTCCATAACGTGCAAAACACACAAAAGGTACGCATTGCAACTTTACATTTAGAACAAAATACATTTGTATGGTATCGATGGCTTTGCTCCCGTAAAAAAATTGTCACTCGGTCAATTTTTACGGAGGAAATGATAGCACATTATGAGGATACAAAGAGCAACACCTTCTTTAGCCAATTGATAAATCTCAAACAAAAGGGTTTAGTGGGGAAGCACATTGAAGACTTCCAAAAATTGAATATAAGGGTAACTGATATTCCAGAGGAACATAGGATTGATCTCTTCATAGGTACTCTAAAGGATAACATCCAACATGAAGTTCGTGTTTTGGAGCCTGATTCATTGGAGAAGGCATTCAGGTTGGCAAGAAAAGTTGAATGTAAAATTATGGCGAAAAGGAAGCCTACCACTCAATTCTATAAAGAAGGAAGTGTTGCTACGCCTAGATTTCCACAACCTACAAGGTTGACACCACAACAATTGGAAGAAAAAAGAGCAAAAGGGCTTTGCTACAGTTGTGATAGCAAATACACTAAAGGTCATAAGTGTGCCGAAAAGAAATTATTTTACATAGATTGTGAAGAAGAAGAAGAAAATGAAAAAGAAGAGGATATACACCAGGAACCAGCCATAGAAGAGGAAGAAATGAATCCGACCATATCATGTAATGCACTGGCAGGAATTACCACTCCTCAAACTCTCAAGATAGCAGGACATATCAAGAAGAAAAGGGTAATAGTGTTGATTGATTCAGGTAGCACCCATAATTTTATTCATTGTAAGGTAGCCAAGGAATTAAATTGTTTCCTATACCCAGCACCAGAATGTCAAGTGATGGTTGCAAATGGAGGAACTATAAATTGCTCTGGAAAATGCCATAATATCAAGCTAACCATGGGGGAATATGTATTGACTAGTCCAATGCTTGCCATTCCTATGGGAGGTGCTGTTGTTGTACTAGGAGTACAATGGTTACAATCTTTGGGGACGGTAGCTTTTAATTTTCAAGAACTTTTCTTGAAATTTTTTTCAGAAGGAAAGGAAGTCGAATTACGTGGTATTGAAGGGAAGCCAGGAAGGATAATAAGCTCTAATGTCATGAAAAAGCTTCTAAAGAAAGAACAACGAGGCGTAATTGCACAATTATGCTCACTAGAAGTTCCGACATCAAAATCATCTATTTCTGCAGATCTACAACAAGTCTTGGACAATCATTCCAAGGTGTTTGAAACTCCGAAAGGAATCCCACCTATTCGTGATCATGATCATGCTATTCATTTGATTCCAGGAAGTGTTCCTCCAAACATCAGGCCTTATAGATATCCTTACTTCCAAAAGAGCGAAATTGAACGTATGATTGCAGAAATGTTAGAGGCGGGTATAATTTAACCCAGTCAAAGTTCTTTCTCTGCTCCTGTAGTGTTGGTACACAAGAAGGATGGATCATGGCGAATGTGTCCGGATTATAGGGAGCTCAATAAGCTCACCATTAAAGACAAATTTCCCATTCCTATGATTGATGAATTATTGGATGAATTACATGGAGCAATTTATTTTACCAAGTTGGATCTTCGTTCAGGATATCATCAAATTAGAATGAAGACTGAAGATATTCCAAAAACAGCATTTCGAACTCATGAGGGTCATTATGAATTTTTGGTCATGCCTTGTGGCCTTACCAATGCACCTTCTACATTTCAAGGGTTGCTGAATTCCTTTTTCAAACCCTTCCTTAGAAAATTTGTGCTAGTATTTTTTGATGATATACTAATCTACAGTAGGTCTTGGAAGGATCATGTTGAACATGTTGATAGGGTGCTCAAACTATTGCAAGAGAAACAATTATATGCAAAAAAATCCAAATGTTTCTTTGGAGTACAAGAGGTGGAATATCTAGGTCATATTGTATCTCGTGAGGGTGTTAAAGTAGACCCTAACAAAATTAAAGCCATTAAGGAATGGAAAGTTTCCACAACCATAAAGCAGTTGCGAGGATTTCTTGGGTTAACAGGGTATTATCGCAAGTTTGTTAAGAATTATGGGAAAACAGCAGCACCTCTAACAACATTATTGAAGAAAGATGCATTTTCATGGACTCTTGAAGCAACCAAGGCCTTTGAACGTCTTAAAGAGGCAATGTGGCTAGCACCGGTCTTAGCTACGCCAGACTTCACAAAAACCTTTATTGTGGAATGTGATGCCTCAGGAAATGGAATTGGTGCGGTTTTAATGCAGGAAGGAAGACCCATTGCTTTTGAAAGTTGTCCAATCAAAGGAAACTATTTACAGAAACCTATTTATGAGAAAGAAATGTTAGCAATACTGCATGCACTAAAGAAATGGTGAACTTACCTAATGGGAAGACACTTCAAGGTAAAAACTGATCATGATAGTCTTAAACACTTTTTGGAACAAATACTATCATCAAAAGAGTAGCAAAAATGGGTCACAAACATGTTGGGTTATGACTTTGAAATAATATACAAAAAAGGAAAGCTTAATGTTGTTGCAGATGCACTTTCAAGAAAGAATGAAGAGGTGGAAGCATTGCTTTGTGCCATTTCTATTATCCAACCAGATTGGATAATCGAAGCAAGAGATGAATGGAAGAAGGACAAAGATGTATGGACACTCATTCAAAAGTTGCAGCAAGATCCTAGTACATCCGATACATTTAGTTGGAAAAATGATTCCTTATGGTACAAAGATCGCTTATATCTTTGTAAGAATTCCCAACTAAAACAAAAGATTCTTCTGGAATTGCACACTTCTCCTTTAGGAGGACACTCAGGATTTTTAAAAACTTACCACAGGGTGAAGAAAGAATTTTTTTGGGATGGCCTTAAATCTAATATTCAAAATTTTGTGGCGTAATGTTTGGTGTGCCAGCAGAATAAAGTGGAGACAATTAAGACCCCAGGACTTCTACAACATTTATCCATTCCAAGTCAACATTGGGAGGAGATTTCAATGGATTTTATCACAGGTTTACCAAAATCCGAAGGAAATAATGTCATCATGGTGGTAGTTGATAGACTTACCAAGTATGCACACTTTGTGCATTATCTCATCCATTTAAAGCAAGTACAGTTGCTACTACATTTATGGATAGAATTCAAAAGCTACATGGAAGCCCAAGGGTTATTGTGAGCGACAGAGATCCCATTTTTACTGGAAATTTTTGGACGGAGTTATTTTCTTGTTTGGGTACTCAATTAGCTCATAGCTCATCCTATCATCCTCAATCTGATGGTCAAACTGAGATAGTAAATAAATGTTTGGAAGGATATCTTCGTTGTTTTGTATCTGATAAACAAACACAATGGGTCAAGTGGTTACCTCTCGCTGAATGATGGTATAACACTTCCTTCCATACTACAACAAAAATGACCCCATTTATGGCACTTTATGGATATCATCCACCATCGATCACATCATCTTTAAGGGAAAATTCGAAGGTTCAAGCAGTGGAAGATCACGTCGAGCATCAGCAAGCAGTTCTCCAACTCTTAAAGGATAACCTGAATTTGGCACAAAATCGAATGAAACAACAGGCAGATCAACATCGCAGCGAGAGAAGTTTTGATGTAGGAGATTGGGTATTTTTATGGCTACAACCATACAAACAAATGTCCCTCAAGAAAGCAAAGAAGGATAATAAATTATCGCCAAAGTACTATGGTCCTTACAAGGTGTTGCAAAAGATTGGTACTATGGCATACAAATTGGAGCTTCCCGCTTCTTCGCGAGTACATCCAGTTTTCCATGTTTCATGCTTAAAGAAGGTTATAGGTGAAAATCTTCCAGTTCAAACAATATTTCCAGAACTTGATGAGGAAGGAAAAATCATATTGGAACCTGAAGCGGTCACGAAAAAAAGAACTCGACAACTACGGAATCGATCAATTTCAGAGTATCTCATCAAGTGGAAGAACTTACCCACTGAAGATTCTACATGGGAGGATGAGAATTTTATGCAGAAGCACCCAGAGCTACTCAAGTGTTGAGGACAACACTTTTTTGAAGGAGAGGGGCATGTTAGGTCCCTATATTACTAGTATAGTCCCTTATTGTTGTTAGTGTAACCCCCTTATTGTTATTATTGTACCCTTGTAACTCCCATTTTATTATTATTGTGCCCTTAAATTATTAATGTTAGGTCGGCTAGGATTACATTGTGGCCCACTAGGATTATATTGTGGCCCCATAGACTCCTATATATAGAAGGAGGTTTTGTTCATTTGTATCATCCAAGAATTGTTCATTTATGTAATGTATTGGAGGTTTCCCCCTCGAAGTGGCTCATTTATAAGGCGTTGATATCTCTTTTCTTCTATTTTTGGAGCTGGTTACACAACACTCCATCATGTCTAGATGTATTGTACACCCTCTCCATCATGCGTGCATTAATTGCACCACTTCCTCCATCACTTCATCATGAATTATATATGATATTTAATTAGATGCCTTCCATGATCTTAGTTGATTGCTTCAACCTCCATGATCTATCTCATTAATGAGACATGATATCCAATCCATTCACATTAGTAGCTGCTCCACTACCCCATTATGTAGATCTAGGCTTAATTAATCCACATTCACACATAAAAAGTGGACATTTATTCATATTGAGGATTATGGGTCCGTCCACCCTTTTATTTACCTAGTTCATTAAGAAAATTAAGAACTCTAATATTCCAAATATCATGTGAAAATTTGGGAATATTAGAGAACGGGAGTTAAAGGCTAAAAATCGCGAAGTGTGATGTGCGACGCGAATAGAGGTGACGTGGCAGGAAGGGTCCCACTACATCGCATCGGCAGTCCAGAGAAACAACAAATGGATGCAGTGAGAAACTTTTCAATAGGCCAATGCAAAAAGTTAAGGATAAAGGTAAAGCGAGCAAATGTTAAGGGTGAGGTTTTATCACATAAGGAATTTGGAATAGTGAGAGTAAATGAAGAGCGAAATGGTTTTGTTTTTGCGATGCGATAAAGGTAAGTGGGCCCATAATATGAAAAGGGTGGTGATGATATAATATGCGATATATTAAAAGGTTTGTTATGGGGGGTGGCGCTGCGAATAAATAAATATATGGTAAGTTTAAACGGGAAATATGATATGGTTTTTAGTGGGTGGGTAGACCTGCTTTTTTTACTATAAAAATCGAATTTTAATAGTTAAAAAAGGGGTTTTGAAAGAAATGAAGTGTGGGACTTTAGAGTTTGGAAAAATGAAGGGTAAAAGAAGGTAAATAAAATGAATGAGGGCAGAAATGAAGTTTTCTCACCATTACACCTTATCAGCAACACTTTCCCCTTTCCATTGAACTGAAAAGGCAGATTGATTCCTTTGAAGTCCTTGACAATCAAGATTTCCCTTCCTTTTCTGGAAATAAATGACAGTCACAGAGTTATATCTTCAATATGAAAGAACTGAAAAATACTCAGTCACCTTGTGATACTGTGAATTACAGGAGTCTAATAGATATCATTTTCACCACATATCTAAATCGACTTTAATAAAAGAGGAACTGTAAAATTAATCAAATCTTTAATCAACCAAAGATAGTGGTTCTATGTTAGAAGGCATGTTCTGATGTCTATAAACATAGCAATTTTTGTTTCTTGTGTATGACACACTATGCGGGTAGTCAGTATTCCATGTACATAAGTATATGGATATGTTATCCACTTTCCTTTGGGTATTTCTGACGTCGTTCCACGTATGAAAATAATATGTGGATTATTCCTATCATAGAGGCTCACATTAGACATTGCTAACATGGATTGCACCTCCACATACTTAAAGTATATTTTGGAGGCCCCCTTCTTGGTTGCATACCATCCATAAGTAACCAATTGACCTCTTTGTCATTTTTCATACATCGAACACTTCATTCATGGATATTTCCTACCCGTACGTAAATACTTTGTTTACGAAGGTTGTATATTGCAATTCACAATGGCTTAGTAATTATTGATACCTAGTTACCCCTTTTTAATTTTATTTATTCATTTTATTGAATAAAATTGGAATTCACTTTAATAAAATTCATATTGGCTAATTCACTAAGACATTTGCATAGAATTTAGGTTCACCCCCTAAATATACACCTGGTCAGTTCGATAATATTAAAGCACAAAGGTCGAAATCAATAGGATCTGGAACCTTATATCAATCTGAGACATCTAGAATTGTAGAATTAAAAACAATAGAGACTGAAGTGATTCAACCACACAGATATGAATCAAAAGTGGTTCAATCTAGGTTGGAAGTTACCGAGGTTATTCAAAGAGAATCTAATACCGGAGAAGTTTAAGACACTAAAATAACTGAACCAAATTTTGAAGAAATTGAATCTATCATTTCTAACCTTGAATCACCTTCAGCTTCTATAGTCCCTACTCCTGCATCAACTTCGCCTCGAAGAAAAAATATAATTACAATTATTTTACCTCTTATTATTATAAGTATTGAAGATATGACAAAATAAGATAAGGAATAATCACCACATACCCCTTTTACTATTGGTGATAGAAGAGTTTTTCCGAGACTTCCTTTTGATCTGTTTTGATCATATCCTTTGTATTTTACCCCTTTTAACTTTTTGGTCAACGTATTCCACGTTTTCACACTCCTTTCTATTTTTCACCTAGACAAAACATGTCATAAACTACTCCTATAGGCCAACCTACTGAAACTTCAATGTATGCAAGCTCTCTAGAATCGTTATTATATGGTGGGCCTTTGGTTCATGCTAGGTATCAGTCACTTTCTAGCACTTTCCATGCGTCACTCCTTCTCTTCAAGCTTCTACTTGGTCATCCGGTTTACCTACCTCTACTTCTCAGAGCATGAATTCCATGCCTAAAATACCTTTGGAATCGGAGAAATATGTTAATATGATATCTAGTAATGCAGGTAATCCTCAAGTAACCCCAACTGACATTTATTATCCTCCTCGGGGAAAACCATATTATCCTCCACTTGGAGGATAACCCGTTGTCAGAACTTATCCTATATTTGTAGGAAAAACTCTTGCCTAAAATTATTCAAATTATAGTCAGGTACCTAAGGTCGATCCTAGAGTTAAATTGTTCTATCTCAACCCGTTCAAGGATCTCCACAACTGTTTTTTCAACATCCTATCCAAGTAGTCCTCAAAATCCTATTCAACATAATGTCCAAACAACTATACAATAATTGATTCCTATTATACCTCAAATGTCTATCCAATCTATGCAAAAAATGACCATCCAAGCTATGCCTCAAATATCGGTTCAACAACCTACACAAACTATCCCTCAAACATTTTCTTATGAAACTAATCCTATTTTCCAATCTACAACCCAGATACCTTTCGAAAAACCTAATGTAGGAATGATGCAAGTACCATATCAAGGTTAACCTTTTCAACATCAGTAATTTCAAGGCCACCCTTCTCAAGCTCGACCTTTTGAAGGTCAACCTTTACAGGGGAAATTTTACTTGTGTCAAATGGTACCAGGTCAAACAGATCAGAATCAAACGTTTCAAATTCAATGATACCTTGATCATACTTTTCAAATTCCATCTCAACCTAGTATGTCTCACCCTAGTTACCCTAGAGGAATGTAAATACCAACTGCTCAAGCTATTCCAGGATATCCTCTTTCAGGGGTTGGACTTAATCCTGAAGGTTATCATGTTCTGCAACAATACTTCAACCGAAATTACCATTCATAGCAACCCTTTATTTACCAGATTTATATTTTCTTACAAATGAAGGCTATCTATTATTATCCATTTTGGTCATCAATTCTTACCAAGCTACCAAGTGATATTCTTAAAATTTAAGGAAAATGAAGAGAAGTTCCATCAAATCACATCATAACGTATCATCTATGGTGTGCTTCAAATTCATTGATGGAAGATTCTATCAAATTATGCCTTTTCCAATGAACTTTAAAATGTTTGGCAACAAAATGGCACATTAAGTTATCGTGTGCCTCTTTCCATAATTTCAACTCCTTAGCAATGACATTTTTGACACATTTTTAGTTACCAATTCAATATTATATTGGTACTAAACTTTTGAATTCACTAAAACACTCGACATATACCTATATTTTAGACCATATACATCAATGGAGACATAGGCATCATTTAGTCAAAGTTTATATTCCATACCATATATTAGCTGAATGGTTCACTAAATGTTTACTTCTTGGTATTACAGAGGATGTTTCTAAAGGAGGTGTTGTAATGTAAGAGCATGTAATTGTTCGTTCCCAGTACCTAGACCTTGTCTATACACAATCTAACACTTTGTAAGAAAAGATCCAAAATTTACCTCGCTTAGAAATATCTGATCAACCATATTCAAATCATATACGATCTCACACTGTTGATGGTGTAATTGGTTATGTCAGGAAACACTCAAATATTAAATCATTGAAAAATAATTCTAAAAATACTCAAACTTTGGCTATACAAGATTCTCCTAGTGAAAAAATTTATCCTGAAATTACTGCCTTGATTAATGCAATAGAATCATCTACTGGAAAAAATCAACAACCCGGAGGTAAGAAGAAGGGGAAAGGTAAATCAAAGAAAAATCCCTCTCAAAAGGAGAAACCAATGAAAAATGAACCTTCTAAAGAAAAGAAGAAACCTAGGTATACTTGTCTGATCTATAATGAAGATCATTATACAAAGGAATGCCCACATCGTGTATAGGTTAGTAAATTTTTAAACGGTTCTCCCACACCTGTTATTTTGAAGGATCCTTTCCCTTCTTAATATAGTAAAATGGTTACATATATTCCATCATTGGGCCACATCAGCATATATCATGATGATTTCTTCACAAGTTTCAATAGAAACAAGATAAAAATATTATGGATCTTAAAGCCCTGTAGTAAACGCGAATGATGTTATTCAATCTGGTCAACCTTTTGCATTAATTCCTTCTCCTTATGAACCATTACAGTTTCAGAAACTGAACCTATTACATGGTGATCCATCCAACTGCCAAAGGTGTTGTTCAAAAATAAACTTTTAACCGACATGCCAAGGATTCTCATAATTACAACATTGTTGAAGACCTAGCAATGTCCTCTTCAGTAATGTCGGCTCTTGAAGTGCTATGAAAATTTCCATAAAAAAGTAGTTACTATTGTGAGCTATTGGAGAAATTGATCCTCAGGACTCCAATCTTATAATCTTCGATCTTGAAATTCATATACCTAGACTCCCGCATCACCTAGCATCTCAAATACCTGATTTTGTTAAAACTAAAAAAAAAAATTGTAGATTAATTGACGAAATATATTCTATGTGTATTGTGTCTATTGCATGTTGGAAATATTTGGGATCTCCAACTATCATTCAATCGCCTACCACTCTTAGAGCCTTTGACAGAAGAGGTTTTCATCCTTACGATATTTTGATTGAACTACCAATAATATGTATGAATTTAAAGGGTAAGTTCCGTAGATCAAGACCCAAAGGTCACCGCTCACAAACAGATCACAAATCAGTAAACCAATATAATCACGTGGTTAAAACCATCAAAGAGGGAAATAGTCCATGGCCTGAGCCAATGCGGCCACTTCAGGCAATTTATTAATATAAAAATAAAAGTTACATATGTTTCTCTCATAAACGGTTACTGGACAAATGACCCTCCATGATCTTTAAATAGAGATCATGAACCAATCAGGTGTTAAGCCATGGATCAAGTGTCATTAATACCGAGGTGAGAGATAACCGTCAGATCACTACAGATCGTGACCGTCATATTATAAGTTACAAATGTACATGGTAAAGAAACACACTTTACCTAACTCTACACTAGACTAAGTTATTCTTAACTATTTCCTATGTGTCGGAATATCCTAACATCCCCCCTTAAGAACAACTTGGGATAGGATTGAAGGATTTACAAAGGTGACACAAAAGGAGCCTATTTCCTATGTGTCGAAATATCCCAACACCCCCCCTTTAGAAAAAATTGGGATAGGATTGAAGGATTTACAAAAGTGACAAAATAGGAGAAGGAATAAGGCATTAGAGCCTATCCCCCCTTAATGAAAACTTTCCTGAACTCCAAGCATGGATTGAATTTTGGTAAACTTCACTTCTATGAGAGCCTTTGCAAATATATCAGATACCTGATGATTGGTTGGACAGTACTGCACTTCAAGAACATGATCATGAATGAGCTTTCTGATGAAGTGTATGTGTAGTTCAATGTGTTTCATACGCTGATGCTGAACTGGATCTTTACATAGCTAAATGGCACTCTGATTATCACACCAAAGTGTAGTTGGATGCAACTAATGGAGACCAAATTCAGACTGGATCTAACGAAGCCACATGGTTTCCTTGATGGCTTCAACTACACCACGATACTCTGCTTCTGCGGAAGAAAGAGATATGGCACTTTTTTTCTTACAAGACCAAGTAATAGGTCCTGAACCAAGAGTGAACACATATCCTGCGGTAGACTTTCGATCATCAGGGTCACCAGCCCAATCAGAATCAGTGAAACCAATAAACAATGGAGATGCTCCTGCACTATAATGAATCTCGAACTGAATTGTACCTTGAATATATCAAAGTATTCTTTTAGCTGCTTTCCAGTGACTTTCATGAGGTTGGTGCATAAACCGAGTGACAAGACCAATGGCAAAGGAAAGGTCAGGGTGGGTATGGGTTAGATACAAAAGTTTACCAATAAGTTGACGATATAAGGTAGCATCAACTTCAGGGGTAGTACAAGTGACTGAAATCATGACTACATACTGAAAGGTATAAGGGGTTGGCTTACAGTCTTCCATGTGAAATTGGTGTAGAAGATCACAGGCATACTTGGACTAAGAGAGGGTAATGCCTTCCTTGGATTGCAAGACTTGAAGACCAAGGAAATAATGCAAGCATCCTAAGTATGTCATTTCAAACTTATTTTTGAGGCTAGACTTCACATGGTTTATATGGTTTGGATCACTAACAGTAAGGATAAGATCATCAACATAAAGAACAAGGATGGTGAAGGACTTACCACTTTCTTGGTGTAGACAGTGTTGTCAAAATGACACCTAGAAAAGCCATTATCTAATAGAAATCTATCCATTTTGGCATACCAAGCCCGAGGAGCTTGTTTGAGACCATAGAGAGACTTCCTAAGGTGACAAACAAGGTTGGAGTATTTTTGGATAAAGCCATGGGGTTGTTCCATGTATATTTCTTCATGCAAATCTCCATGTAAGAAGGTGGATTTAACATCCATATGATGGACTTCCCATTTAAAGGAGGCAGCAAGGGAAAGAACAAGGTGGATAGAATTCATTTTGGCAACAGGGGAGAAGGTTTCAGTATAGTCAATGCCTTCAACTTGTGAAAATCATTTAGCAACAAGATGAGCTTTATGTCTATCCACTTTTCCATCTGGTCCAAACTTGGTTTTGTAAACCCATCTGCATCTGACAAGTTTTCTTCCTTTTGGAAGAGGAACAAGATCCCAAGTATCATTTGCAAATAAGGAACGATACTCTTCATTCATAGCTTCATCCCAATCTGGATGACCAGAGGCTTCTTCAAAGGTTTCTAGATCAATTTTTTTTGGAACCTAAGGTAATAAGGAAGAGGCGCTTTCGAACTGAGAACGTGTACGTCGTCGATCAGCAGGGTCACCTGCAAGAGAACCTGTTGCATCCCGAGTAGAGCGGACCCATCTTGGAAGCGGTGGAGTATAAGGAACAATTTCAAGAGGTGGAGGAGGATTTTCATCCTCGTTGTCATCATCTGAACTAGAAGGAATGCTATTAAAAATAGAAGAGAGAGAGAGAGGTGGCACATATGCGGAATCAGGCTCACAGGCCAAAGGTGGCACACCCGCCAAACTAGGCTCGCAGGCCAATATATTTTCATCAAATTTTACATCTCTTCTAATGATTATATTTTTGTATTTTGGTTGAAGAAGTCTATATCCTTTGACATCTTCAGAATATCCAAAAAAAATACATTTTTCACTCTTAGGTTCTAAGGCTTTATGTTTCGCATCTAGAATATGGGCCCAAGCATCACTTCCAAAAACACGAAAGTGACTTACATCTAGTTTGATTAAGCTCCAAACTTCTTCTGGAGTTATATTCTTTAAAACCTTATTAGGAGTGTGATTTACTATTTAATTTTTACAGTTAATGGCTTCTGCCCAAAAATTGAGGCCAAGTCCTTTAGATTGAAGCATACAATTATCCATTTCTTTTAAGGTGCAACTCTTCCTTTCAGCTACACCATTTTGTTGTGGAGTATATGGAACGGTATGTTGCAATTGAATGCCATGCTCAGTGCAGAAGTTGATAAATTTGTTGTTAACATGTTCTCCTCCATTGTTTGATCTTAACTTAAGAATTTGATGTCCAAATTGTTTCTCAACAAATGCCTTAAAGGCCAAGAACATGTTAAAAACTTCACTCTTGAGTTTTAAGAAGTATACCCAAGTGCATCTGGAAAAATCATCAATGAAAGTTAAGAATTACTTGCAACCAGAGAAAGAAACAAGAGGAAGTGGAACACATAAATCATTGTGCACAAGCTGCAAAGGGGCTGAAACGTGCCAAGAGGCACGTTTGTCAAAACTTTCCCGATGATGTTTTCCGAGTACACATCCGGAGCAAACACCATCTCGGCAAGATACCATAGGAAGGCTTGTCACCATATTTTCCTTACATAGAGTTTGAAGAAAGCGGTAGTTTAAGTGACCAAATCGCTCATGCCAAAGTTTGCTCACATCATCATTATGAGCAACAAAAATAGAGGGAAGACATGATGACCCAAAGTTGTCAAACTTATACAACCTTGTGGAATCATCAGCAATGCCAGTGGCTAAAATATGTTTAGGATCTTTGAGGTCCTTGATTACAACATCATGAGGTGAGAATTCTACTATTTTCCCTTCACCTAAATGAGTTATATGATAAACAGAGAGAAGGTTGCATGACAAGGTAGGAACACATAGTACATCATTAAACTGACCATTATTGAGATGAATGGTTCTAGATCATACAACACTAAGAGATCTATCATCGCCAACATAAATATGTTTGGTGTTAAAATCATTTAAAGAAGAAAACATGGCTTTATTTTTGGCCATGTGATAAGAAGTTCCAGAATCAATGAGCCACTCATGAGAATGAGAAGAGGAAGATACATTTAATGCATAACCAGATCTTGATGCTTGACAACCATAAGCAGAAAGTGCCATCCCTAAAGATGAAGGTGAAGAGTGCTCCAAATTGATGTTGTGCTTCTTCATTGCTGCTTCTAAGGCTTCCATCTTCTTAAAACATTTGGACTCTAAATGGCCATCACGATTGCAAAATTTGCAATGTCTCTCTGTCTTCTTTCTTTTGTTTTTATATTCCTTATCATTTTGGTGAGTTTCTTTTTCAGTTTGTGGCTGAAATTGCTTAGGACCCTTGTTTGGTTTCGGACCATACTTTTTAGGATACTTCTTCTTGGGATTCTTTTAATATGATTGTTGTTGGGATACTAAGGCTTTCTTAGAAGCATTTCTAGAAGTGATAAGACCAAGGTGTAAGATTTTTTCTTGTTCTCTTATCAAAGAATCGCAAAAGGCATCAAAAGAGGGGTTCTTGTAAGCGGTTCTTGAAGAAATGATGGCTTCTCTAGTGGAATGGAAGGCAGAAACAAATACAGAGTATGCAGGGGCAAGCTTAGCAAGAATGCAATAAATTAGGCTACCATCTTCCTTTTTGATCTTACAACCTTCTAAAATAATTCGAATGGTCTTGAATTTGGACAAAAAATCTTCAATGGAGGAGAAATTATTGGGGTCCAAAGTAAGAAACTCATTTTCAAGCTGGTGGGCCCTGATTTGATTTTGAATGCCAGAAACAGTTTTTAGCTTTTCCAGGGCTTCATTAGGGGTGTCAATGTCAAGGATATGAAATCGAAGATCTTAAGCAATGGACATTCCTATCAACCCTCATGCTTGATCTTGTTTATTTTCCCATTTAGCAACTTTATCATCATCGGAAGGTTTAGTTTCTTGTCCTGTGGCTATTCTATAAAGCCCTTTACTTCTAAGTATATCTACCATGTGAGGTAGCCATTGAAAATAATTGGTGCTATTAAGAATAATCAGGCATGCACTTTCCATTTTTTTTTTTTTAAATGAATCTGAGAAAAGCTGAAACTAACTACTCCAATGGAAAGATCTCGAAAAATTAGGCTGTTTAAAAAAAACGGCTTCTGGATGAAGAAGTTACCATGTAGAGGTTTGTCGTTACACCAAAACTCGCAAGTGTTGGTAAACTTCCAAACCGGTAACTAGGATCCCCAGGGTGGAAATTATGGATTCCATAGAGGTGCGGTGATTACTCCAACATAATATTAGAAGTTAAAACAATTTCCATTGAGGTATATTTTTTTGATGCTCAACTCGATTGCAATCTGTTACTGGGTCAATGTTGGACCTATGTTATGTCTGCAGTGGTCTAATCACTTCTCTGAATGATATTATTTTCTCATCAAGGAATGATAGTGAAAGTAGACCAACTATATTATTATAGTTATGATCCTAACACTACTAGTAGCATTTCTTTTCTGGGGAAAATGACTATTTCTTATGAAGATATTTGTGTTGGTTTGCTTAAGGATTCATCATTGATGGGAAATTTTTCACTTCCTCCACCAAACATTTCTTCTAATGTTTCCGACGTCAATATGATCTCATAAAGAACTATAGAATCTTACGATCCTTGGATTTTTCCTTAAGAATAGGAAATGACCACATATGGTACAATGAGATTCCTCTAAGTCCATTCGAATTAGCTTATCAAGTAGTTCAAATTTTTTTTGATCCACTACTATCTGAAAATGATCGAGTGAATGTGATCATTAATGACTATTCTCAATTATCTTGGTTGGAACTAATATCATTTCCTGATCCTTTCGATGATATGTTTTCAACAGATGAAAGTATCATGGAAATTATGACTTTGGATGAAATTCCTTGGGGTGATTATCATCATCTTTCATATTTTCTTCCCAACCTTGAGAAAATCAAGAATATTTTTTCTACTATATTTTCACTTGAGATTGTAGATAATCCTGAATTCCCTACATCGATTCTTGAATTTGAATCTGAAAATAACTTAGGAAATATATCTATGACCATTCCATTTAATATCTCAGTAAAATATAGAATTATAGAGACCATTCACATATGTGCTTTAGGTTCACTTGAAAAAATTCAAACTTACAAAGCCCTATTCCAAGAATTCCACGAAATTTTTTCCTGGTTCTATTAGGAAATGTCAAGAATTGACCCAAGTATTGTTATTCACGAAATTATTACTTACCCGAATCCTAAACTTGTTAGAAAACAATTATGTCTAGTGCATCCTTGAAAGGTTGCTGCTATCAAAGCCAAGGTTGAAAAACTTCTCAAAGCAGGTTTTATCTATCATGTTTCCTTGACTCATTGGGTTTCCAATATTGTTCCTGTTAAAAAAAATCAAGGGACCATTAGAGTACGAATCTATTATAGGGACATTAACAAGCCTTGTCCAAAATACAATTATCCTAATCCATATATCGATCAAATAGTTGATGATTCTTCTAGTAATGAAATTTTATCTTTCATGGAAAGGTTTTCGGGGTATAATCAAATCAACATACTCCCTTCCGATCAACATAAAACCACATTGATTTTTAAATGGGTAAATTTTACTTATCAGAAACTCCCATTTAGACTAAATAATTTCAGCACCACCTTCCAAAGGGCCATGTCTTATTCTTTTCTTGATATAAAGCATATTGTACAAACATATTCAAATGGTCTACCAGCTCATTGATTGAAACAGGAAGATCATCCAATGAATTTGAGAGTTATATTTCTCAGATGTCGACATTACAATATACATGTGCATCCTCACAAATGTCTTTTTTGTGTATAATCTGGTCAATTTCTGGGATTTTTTCGTATCAAAAGAAAGCATTTGTGTCGATCCATTTAAGTTAGAGGATATTCTGAATTTTACTCCTCCTTCCAGTTTTTGCTGACTCCAAAGTTTTTAAGGGAAAGAAAACTTGTTAGGTAAATTCATCCCAAACTATGCTGAGCTAACTAAAGGTTTTACTCGATTGTTGAAAAAGGGCATATTATTTGCATGGGATGAAGTTTCTCAAAAAGCTTTTGATGCACTCAAACATGTGTTGAATCATACATCATTGTTGCATCCATATGATTATCATCGAGATTAATTTTTGTATTTAGTTGCATATGATGTCACCATTAGCATGGTATTAGTTCAGGAAGATGAGTTGAATGATGAACATTTGATTTATTATTTAAATAGAAATCTTACAAAAACTGAGATAAAATACAAACATGGAAAAATTGGCCTTGGCAGTCATGCAAACTATCCAAAGATTCTGTCACTACATTCTTCTACGTAAAAAAACAATTATTTCCTATTGCAATGCTATGGTCTACATTATTACGAGACAGTTGGTAGGGGGGGGGATATTCTAAATGGATAGTTACACTGTAGGAATTTGATTTATAATTCATAAAATTTAAGTCCAAAAAATCATTGATGTTTGCTGAATTATTATGTTACTTTCTCTATACTGAAAAAAAAATAAAAAAAAATAAAAATAAAATAAAAAAAATAAAATAAAAAAAAAAATTGTGGTAGAGGATTCTCTTCCAGATGAACCACACTTTCATATCAGTACATTAGACCCTTGCTATGGAGATATTATTGTGTATCTTGAAACTCGGAATTTTCAGTCAAAATTATCTCAAACCGACCTTCATCCTATTCAGTAACAATCTCAAAAAAACATTATTATTGGCGATACATTTTATCTTTGCAGTGCTAATTCTATATTTAGACGATGCTTGACTCGTGAAAAAGCTAGAAAAGCATTAAATGAATGTCATTCTAGAGCCTGTGGTGGTCATATTTCGGGGTTTTCCACTGCCCAAAAAATATTGCGCGTTGGGTATTTCTGGAATTCCATGTTCAAATATTGTATGCCATAATCTCCAAATATATCATCAAAAAATGTGTGCACCTCCTTCTCCTCTTCACCAAATCATTTATGTCAGTCCTTTTGCAAAATGGGGCATCGATTTCATTACATATAACCCTCACTCAGCTTGGGGGTGTGCGTATATTATCATAGATGTGGATGTTCTTACAAAATGGGTCGAGGTGATGCCTACATATAAGGATGATGGTGAAACCACTGCTATTTTCATATTAAATAGTGCGATTGCTAGGTTTAGTGTTCCACACGCCATCTTCATAGACCATGGAAACCATTTTCAAAATTTTATGATGATTGAACTTACTGTAAAAATAGGCTTGCCTCATGATAGTTCAACTCCATGTTACCCTCAAGAAAATGGACGAGTAGAAGTCATGAAAAAGGTTTTCACTACCATGCTTGAACTTATTATAGGAATGCATAAATGAAATTTCCATCTGATGATTTTTTTAGCCTTGTGGGCATATTACACCTCAGCAAAAAATGCAATGGGATTTACTCCCTTCTAGTTGGTTTATGGTCTGGAAGCAGTCTTACCTATTGATTGTGAAATCCTATCATTAAAATTGGCAATGGAATTATTACTTGATACTTCTACACAAGAAGAATTTTTTTTATACTTAGTACGATTAGATGAGTCTCGTCGTGATGTTGCACTAGTTAGTGAGACTCATAAAAAACGAGTTAAAGCACATTTTGATCGAAATGTAAATCGTTGCTCATATTCAAAAGGTGACTTAGTATTAGTTTATGATCAACATCATGATATGTTGGATGGTTCTGGTAAATTCAAACCTATGTGACATGGTCCTTATATCATAAAATGAGTATTGGAAAAAGGGGCCTATGAGATAGTTGACTATGACAATATTTCTTTAGGAAAGCCCAGAAATGGAATTTACCTGAAGAAGTACTATGCTTGATTAACTCCGTGAATGCTTTGTACATTTTTGTATCATATTTTTGTGTGTTAATTTTTTTTTTCGTATTTTTATGATCTTCTTCTACTTCTCCTGCTTATCTTGTGTTACACTTGATTTGCAGATGTCGATGCTCCCTCAAACTTACATTAGCTATGCTGACAATGCTAGTCGTAGTACCTAGAATTTGTCTTCCAGAACTTGGGATATTTATTCACCCAACGATGATTTTGACAGTCTTCATGGAATATTCCTTGGTCAAAAAATGAATAATATTGAAAAATGTAGTGCAGTTATTGTTGAAAATGGAAACAATAAATATTGAAAATGGCACCAAAAGGGATTCTGATTTAATTTTCCCTAAATTAAATTAGAAGTAAATTGAAATTCCACATCACATGACAACTTGTACGAGTTAACTAAGTTAGTAATACTTAGTTAGTTTATTTAATTCGAGTTGAGGGTCAACTAGAGGCATGTAGAGTGTTTTCCACTTTTAGGAGCCCTGGTTGAGTCTTTTTTGAGTTGTAATTAGTTAACTCATTTTATTTGAGTTAAAATTTGTTTAACTAGTTATGAATGGTGAATGAGCTAGTGAGAGGTCCAATGAATTAAATATGATTTAATTCACATGTAGTGATCAATCAAATAATTGATAATTCGCTGTAAATAGTTGTTGCATGTCAGTTCTAAGAGTGACCCAATTGACATTGGAGTTAAAGGGAAGTAGACTATCTGTTGTATAGTTAGAAAATTATACAGGTCATGCATGAGGTCAGCATAATGCCTTCGATGAATTGTGCAATCAATTTATAGGAATTTCCTAATTAAAAGGGGCTCAATTCCCTTAGGAATGTGTTAGCAAGGCTAGTCAGATAGGGGAAAGGAATTGGTTAAGTATTGGACCAATTTTGCTCAAATCAGGGTGAGATAGTTAGAGATAATGAAAAGAGCTCTCAAGCTTGAGAGAACCATTGTATTGTTTCATATTTTTGACTTAATGAAATATATAGATAAGGGTTTTTAGGTGAGGCTTTCCCTAGATACATATTTTTGTTGTGTGATCGAAATTATTTCTCTTTCTTGTTCATGTGATTATGCGATTGAAATTATTCTCTGCAATTTGTAGAATAGATTCAAGTATTTTGTTTTAGCATGTTACAAGATCAGTTGAATCTATGAAGATTTTCTACATGGTATCAGAGTAGGAATCACTATAGAAGAGAAGTCTACGATTTTTTTTTGAACATGTGAGTCAAATTTTCAGATTTATTCTTAAGGACGAGCAGTAGATCAGGATGTATTTCTATGGATTGATACTTGAATATGCCCTTGAGGGTATTTCATATTACATATCTTGGAAGGATAGGATGTAGGTAGTGTTGGAGACCAATGAATTGAAGGAATTCATAGACAGTGATATTCCCAAGCCCGCAAGAGATCAAGATGTTAAAAATCCTGATGCATGGAAGAAGAATGTAGAAAAGGCGAGAAGGATTCTGTTAGAATGAGTTTGAGATCATATTGTCTCTAACCTCCATGGCAAGGAAAATCCAGAAACCATGGGAAGTTGGCACTGAAGGCCAATCTCAAAAAAATCAAGATGGAGAAGGGCAAGATGATACCAAAATAATTGAATATGTTCACTCAATGTCGAGATGAGCTTGGAAATGTTGGTGTCACAGTTGCCTAGGATGCTTTAGTGAGCCTAACACTTCTAGGCCTTCCCAAGAGCTGACATAGCTACCAAGATTCAGTAAATGGGAGGGAGAATTTTACAAAGTGGGATCGATTTTGTTCCAACCTAGTACAAGAAGAGATTTGATGGAACCCGAGAGAGAGGACCTCTTCCAAGGACAAAGAAGAATATTTTTCATTAGTTGGAAAAAGAAAGAAAGCAAAGGGAAAGAAGTCTTAAGGCAAAGAGGTGTTGGGTGCAGCCCAACTTGGTCTAGATTTTGGCTAAGACTTCACATTTTGAGGAGCAAAGTGCGAACTGTACCGCGCAGCAAATCATTTTGGATATACTACGTGGTATCATAGGGGCTTTGGGGTGGGTCTAAACCCATCCTTTTTATATCGGTTTTCATGTTATACTTTCTTGTTTTGTAGATCCCATGGTATTTGTACCATGGTATTTTATCAATTTAATAATATATAAATGGATGTAATGCTATTATTAGAGATATATCATGTATCATTCTATGGTTAAGGGAAAGTCTTTGTAATCTATATTTTGTAGCGAAGGCAAGGCTCTACAGCTGAGTGTGTAGAGACCTTGGAAGAGTCTCTAGCTTAGTGTGTAGACCAGCTGCAGCTGTGTGTGCAGGTCGAAGATCTGATTGTAATAAAATATCCATAAGAGTAAAGAGGCCGTTTTGGGATGATATTTTGTTTTCTTATGTGTTTTATGTACCTATTTTCTTAATATATGTTATTGTGAAGTTTTTAATACAGTTGCATGTTATGATAATGTAGTGTTAGTTGGGATTTATATGATATATTTATGAATGTGGCAAAGTAACTTGTGAAGTTGTGAAGTAGAAACATAAGAATACCACATCGTGAAGTCCTTCAAGGATGTAAAAACTTTTTTCTTCAACCACCCATAATCACTTCGGGTGAGACTGCAATCATCTTGTAGGTTGTTGTCGAAAGTGTCAGTTATCAACAGTTTTGTTGGTACGCAATATAGATCGAACCTGGGTCAAGACCACACAAGCCAGCAAATGGTTTTGTTTCCGGGACCAGGATTTGTTTGAGGGCTATGTGGATGTGACACCCGTCAAAGAAGGAAATTGAAGATTGGATATTCTAGAGGGAGTGAGAATTTGCAGATCAAGAGAATATAAATCCTCATCTGACATTCAAGGCTTGGTTGCAGAGGTATCTTTTCACGGAGAAATATGAAATTTTCTTCGAATCATTTCCTAGTGAATTATATGAGTGGGTATCAAGGTTGATTAAAAGGAAGGACTTATTTAAGAATGACGGATCTACAGCGTGGACTCTTGAGTTGATACAATGACTCAAGAGTACTAATAACAAGATTTCAAGGGTTGTCGAATTTTGGGTTGATAGCATCTTGGTAGGTTTCATTACTGAGTTCGCAATAAACTCGATTGAGTCCTAAAATGAAGCAGAGATAATATTCTTCAAATGAATGTGAGGTAAGTACTTGAAATATTTGAAACTCTAGATTAAGATGCTTCTGTGTCAAAAGGTATTTTTACGGATGCAATCAGATTGCTAGTTTACTTATGTTTGGAGGAAGAAGTAAATCTGAGCAATAAATTGATACAACACGAAGTAGGAAAAAGTATAGAGTAGATACCAGAAATAGAAATTGTGAACAAGACCTGAAGACATTCATAGAGACTTATTATAGCACTCTTTTGAGTAAATCTGAAGAAGAAAACTACCCAAAGAACCCCCAGGCAAATCCACAGTATTCTCCCTCCCAGGCTGAAATTTATCTGAAGCCATAATCTAGTAGGAGCCAGGGTATTCTTAGCATTCCCCCTCCCCCTAAGCCCCATACCCCACTAATTATCCTCCCCCTGCCCCTCCCCCTCCCCATTTCCATTGTTAGGTCTCTGAAGTTTCCCAAGGCTCAAAAAGGAAACCAAAGAGGTAACCACAAACCAAACTTTAGATTTGGTATCTAGCCCTACCAAATTAGACAGGGCTTTCTCTATATTAAGCTCACAATCTATGGAAATGACTAGATAATAACAATTTTAGGCTACTTATAAGCTTAGTAGATTTTTTTATTTAGGTTTGATTAGGGTTTGTTGGACAGAGAAGCACCAAGTTTGGAAACTGGGCAAGATATCCCAAAAACATCAGTTGCAGACATAGTATGAGGCAAGGTAGATGTAACTCAGTGACACAATTGTTTTTTCATTGTAGTATGGTAAGGAGGAAAACATATAACTTAAGTGAGCATAATGAATTCACTTATTTCAGAAGATGAAAAACTTAGATTTTTATCTTAAACAAAAATAGAGCATAAAATAATGATTTATGTATCAAAAATTAAAAGATAAAGCATAGGAAGAAAGTAGACGGATGCTAAAATTTCTAAATCATCACATGCATAAGAAACATTGGAGAAAAAAATGCTAATGACCAAAACACATGAATCCCATAAAATAGCTGCAACTTCCTGTAAATTTCTTCTGCATATTGTCAAATACACTAGTGCCAAAGAGTGAGAACTTCAGATATCCAACCCTCTCAATGAATTAATTCTGAGTACATATAGAAAATAAACAAAATTCCACCTCTATGGGTTGAATCCTGATCCAAAACAACTAATTAATGCACCTAATGACTCATAGCCTAATTCTAGGGGAATTAGAAACAATTTTCCCCCTTTTTAGCTAACAATTTGAGTTTTTCTCTCAATTCATTAAACATAAGATTCTTTAACAAATATGACCATAAATAGGCCCATTAACGATCAGAAAAATCATGAGCCAGCAGTTACATTTACTATTTTGACCTTTGACCTCCACGTGTCAAGAAAATATTCAAACCTCGAAACGTAACGAAAAATTATAGAAGCATAGCGCCTGGTAGCAGAAGCGCATTAAACTTTGGCAAGATGTTTTGATGACTTTGAAGGATCTTTGAACTTTGTTGAATGCTGGTACAGGTAGATTAGGATGTATACTACACCTTTGAAGCTTCAAGTCACCAAAAATACATCTCTAAGGCACCTCAAAACTAATTATAACATAACTACTCTAGAAGCACAGCGAGTGACTCAAAACAATGGCAGAAGGGTGGAAAATAAGTGGTTTTTGACCTTTTTCTGAAAATTAATGAACCGAAAAGTAACCCCAAGTATATTTTTGGAATTTACTAACTAGAAGACACCTCCACATGCTTTTAAATATTCATTTGGAGCCTCTGGGAAAAAGTGCAGTGAGCACACACTACGTTTTTGTGCACTAGTTTTGCATGTGTGACCAAAAACCCAATTTTTTTCAAAAATTTTCCAATATTTTTTTCCTTTTCCATTTTTCTGTCATACCTTCAAGCAACTAAGGATGAAACATCCAAGAGATCCAGGTTATCTGTATTCATAAGCTTCCTTACGGTCTTCTTGAGCTTTTTCTTCATGTTCTTAACCATAATTTTGCAAATAGTGTTTCTAGTGTAGTAGTGCCTTGCCATGTGCCTTTGCGTCGAAGTATCTCTATTTTCCTTCTTCAGTAGCTTCTCTAGGTGTTCATTTACTACCCCAAGCGAACATTCCATGTCTTCTTCAACAACTATGATGGCATTGATGTCTTTGTGGACTTGAGGAGGAGATGGCTCTTTTTCATGTTTTTCTCTTCTTACCTGTACGCTAGTTTTAGGCATTCTTGGTTGTACCTGAATGTCTTTGTATTCTCATTTATCCACATCAATTATAGCCTTAAAATTATCCTTTTCTACCATAGTATCTGATTTTCTCGATGATGGATGGTATCCTTTTGGCTTTGCAACAGTAGGTTTAGTTTCAGCTTCCTATTTTCTTATTGAAAGAAAGATACCATGAAATTTGCCTTGGAAATATCATTTTTGATCTCCCTGATCTGTGCCTCTTTTTATTTGATTGTGTCTTCATATGGATTATCTTCATGCTTCTCTTCTTCTAGATCTGCCATTTCAATTTTAGGAGGTATCTCTTCCTCATGCTACAAAGGTGCACCATTTCTATCTCTAGGTGATTTCTCTCTTATATCTTCAACATTCACTTCTTCAATGACAACATCCTTTGATAGCTTTCTAACTTGAGATCTAGTTTTAGGCCTAGAAATCTATGTTATTTCATGATCCAAGTGGCTCCAGAGATAGACACAGGACAAAGAGGGCTTGAGGAAGCTCAAAAATCAAAGTGTTTGGATTGCTCTCAAACCAGGTCCAAGTTGAAGATCTCATCATCCTAATCGCAACGATGTGAACGGTTCATCAAACCGAGTCCGTATGGATAAGTTAGAAGCAGTTAAAGTTCTGGGTTGAGTTGATGAGGTGGTCGACTTAAGGAGGACACAATTTGGAAGAAACCTAACCACCGGGTTCCGACAAGCTCAGGTCGGATTCCGAGAAAATTTGTGGGACCCTTAATTTGACTCCTATGGTAAAAAATCATGTATTTTACAAATATCAGTTTGTTTATTAAATAACAAAAAAAAATATTAAAATAAGGGTGGGGTGTGACCCCCGCCCTTACCCCCTTCGCATAACCACATAACAAATATTTATTAAAAGGGTCGACGACCATGACCCAACCGGACCCACACCATGTGGAGACCACATATGTGGTGGGGTGGTCGGTGGTCAACCCCGCCACCCCAACCATCGTTCACATATGCCACATACATATGTTACAACCACCATGGGAGGCGACACTTGAACCCGCTCGGCTGAAACAGTCGGCCCACCTCCCGAGAACCCACACCAACCTTCATTAAAAAATTCCTCATTTTTAAAACAAAAAGCCAGATTCAATGGGGTTGGTGGGTTTGGAACCCCTGACCTCCACCCAAGTAACTCTTCCCTCTATCGTTAGCCCAATGGGCTTGCTTGGAATACTCCACTCACTTTTCATACTTAAACCCATTTCTTCACATGTGCGCCCAAGCCAAGGTAGAGCAGGAGCGTGCATGCAGATCAAGGCAGTGATTTGATATTTGCAGGTGGAACCATGAGCAAGCTCAGAAACAGTGAGCGGAACCATGATCCTTGAAATTTTTCCAGGGAGGTAATTTTTCTCCATGTCGAAATATAGTCAAGTTTAAAGTCATTTTTCACGTTTTTTCGTAGGGAACGCAATGGAGTGGTCGGATTCACCTTTTGAGTTGCAGATTTCCAGTCCACCCATGGAGCAACATCTTTGAGGAATCTAGGGGGAATCTAAAAGATTCCTTTTTGCCCCAGATTTTCACTTTGTCATAATTCAGAAATTTTCCAGTCAATTTTGCACTATTCGACGACATGAATCTGATGGTGTGTTCAGATTTTCAATCTAAGCTTTATAATTTTTAACCACTTTTCAAAGTGGAGTTGTAGGTGTCAGCATTCAGTGAGTGAGCAGTCGATTTCACACCTTTTGATGCCATGATTGTGATGGTGATTTCAAATCAAGTAGTAGAGCAACCCATTCTTCATTCATATTCAATGTCAAGTATATGATGAGTTGATTTCATGTAATTCTTTCTCTCTTTTATATGAGATGCATTGTGTTTTACAGATCCCTGTTGATGTTTGATGTGGGATCTTGTTTTGTTCTTGATGTGAGATGTACTTTCTATCATGGATTTGTATTATGTTTGAGATCCCTTTTCTGCCATGTTGGCGAAATACTCATTGTCACATGTATTTTTTTTTAGATCCCTTTGTTTGGCATGTTGGTGGGATACTCATAGTCATTATGTGTGAGTTATTGTCATACTGATAAGAGTTCCTATAGTGGAACATATCGTAGAGAGGTCTAGCCACTCTTGCATGAGGGAATTTTCCTTGTACGAGAGATAAAACACCATACATGTACATCTTCACTCCTTACAGCACTTAATGCAACAACCTACACCATCTTGACACCGAGGCTCGGAGACGTAGTCCCTCCTGGACGAGCTCCATTATCAATTTCTTATGTTTCTCTTGCTTGGTATTTTCCTCTTACTTACAGAATGCAGATGTTCATTTATGTTCTTTAACACTTTAATTAAATGCAATTCTAACACATCAGTCGAAGTAAAAGGTCTTGGTTAAGGGTATCAGGAATTTGCTTGGATCAAGTGGTATCAGAGAGGTCTTCTTGCTGCTTGGATTGCAGGCATGAACTATTGAACGATTATTGAGTTGAGCCATGGATAATGTCAAGGACATGTACGAGACCATGCTCAGGGTGTCCGAGAGAGCATACATGTTTTACGAGGCATATGAAAAACAAGCAGCAGAGAATGCCGAATTGAAGACACTCCTACAGGAAGAGAAGGAGGACAAACATCGATTTTAGCTTCAGTTGCAAGCCACGACAGAGGCGTGGGAAGAATTGAAGCACAAAAACGAAAGTCTTCAAGAATATCATGATGCATTGAAGAAACTCCTAAAGGAAGATAAGGAGGGGAAGAAACGATTAGAGCTTCATCTACATGTCGTGACAAAGGCCTTGGAAGAAGTGAAGTGCAACGAAGGCTTAGAGAAACCTTCTTCACCTATGTCAAAATTGACTGCTGAGGTAAACAATGTTGATTTCTCTTCACTTTCATCTCACATGATATCATTTATGTTGGAAGTATTGAGATATCCATTACAGGAACTGACATGAGACAACTTACCAAGATGGGGTACAAAGGAGGAGGACTTGGCATTCGTGGCCAAGGCATAACCCAACTATTGGAGGTTGTGCAAATACCTCACTATGCAGGTTTGAGGTACACTGAAGGAGGATGTACGAAGGACATCAAAGGAAAACAGACATTTTTGAACTCATCAGGGAAGAGGAATGATGGGAACACTTCACCATCATTCCATGGTAGTGCATGTCACAGAGATGAGGCAAGCTCCCATCACCATGATCACACTAGAGACCACCAGAGAAGGTATAATAAGTCTCATTATTCCAGAGTGCATTTTGATTATAAGAATGTTGACAGCCATGGTCCTAAATCATGGCATCACAAAACGTGTCATTTTTGTGGTTTACATAACCATGTGTTTTCTAAGTGTTGGAAAAGCATGGCAGCGCAAAGGGGGATGAGGCATGGAAAGCCTTCTCCACAACTCGAAAAAAAATTGGTTAAGCAAGTTTGGAGGAAAAAGGCCTTTTTGCACCCATTGTGACTGAAGTGGCCATCAAAGAGCCACGTGTTGGAGACTCCATCCAAATCATTTCCTTAGAGACAAAGCGCCCGTGCATGAACCAGTCGAAAGAGCTGATCGACAAGCGAATTCCCCACAGGGGAATGACCCATTTACTTTGTTAAAGAGGGGTTTTCTAGATTGTTTTTCTAGATATGTAAGCTTTTCATGGTCGTGTTTGTAAATAATATGTTGCATTTTTAACTATAAAAGTGATTATATGTTTTTTCCATCACTTGTTTAAGAAATAATGATATTTTGGCCTTGTTTTATGAATCGTGTGATGCATTTCTTTCATGTAAAAGTGATGATGTGTTTGCCATCACTTCGAAATGCGACAATGATTTCTTATCTTGTAATGATAGCTCAGGTGTGATTTCCATTTCGATGTAAGCTTGACCACCGAGTACATGTTATAAACTCATGGCAAGTATGGAAATGTTAGGGTCATAGTTAGTCAAATTGAGCATCTATTTGCAGGAGGTTGTACTACAGGTTTGCAAAGGATGTAGGTGTCATTTCATCGCTTAAGGCTCCGAAGAACAAAGGTGAAGGAGATGGAAGGGTGACCTTTTCAGGATGCTTGTGGTGCATACATAGTACACATTAGTTTCAGATTCTTGTTGATGCTTTTGGAGGACCAAAAGCTCCTCAGTGGGGAGGATTGATCCAGGTGGCTCCAGAGACACAAACAGGACAAAGAGGGCTTGAGGAAGCTCAAAAATTGAAGTGTTTGTATTTCTCTTGAACCAGGTTAAAGTTGAAGATATCATTGTCCTGATCAAAATGGTGTGAACGGTTCGTCAAACCGAGTATGTATGGAGAAGTTAGAAGCAGTCAAAGTTTTAGGTTGACTTAATGAGGTGGTAGGCTTAAGGAGGACACAATTTGGAAGAAAGCCAGCCACTGGATTCAAGTGAGCTCAAGCCAGATTTCGAGCGAATTTCTGGGACCCTTAATTTGACTCCTATGGTAAAAAATCGGGTATTTTAAAAATATCAGTTTGTTTATTAAATAACAAAAAAATATATTAAAATAAGGGCGGGTCATGACCCCCGCCCTTACCCCCTTCGCATAACCGCATAAAAAATATTTATTAAAAGGGTCGGCAGCCATGACCTTGCCAGACCCACACCACGTGGTGACCACATATGTGGTGGGGTGGTCGGCGGTAAACCCCTCCACCCCAAACACCAATCACATATGCCACATATATATGTTACAATCACCGTGGGCAGCGGGGCTTGAACCCGCCCGACCGAAATAGTCGGCCCGTCTCCCGGATGCCCACACCAACCTCCATTAAAAATGTGGGTGATTTTAACAAAAAAATCCAGATACGATGGAGTCAATGGGATTCGAACCCACAACCTCTGCCCTCAACTGTTAGCCCAATGGGCTTGCTTGGAATACTCTGCCCACTTTTCATACTTAAACCCAGTTCTTCACAAGTGCGCCCAGGCCAAGGCAGAGTAGAAGCGCATAGGCAGATTGAGGTAGTGATTTTATATTTGCAGGTGGAACCATGAGTAGGCCCAAAAACAGGGAGCAGAACCATGATCCTTGGAATTTTCCCCGGGAGGTAATTTTTCTCCATGTCGGAATATAGTCAAGTTTACAATAATTTTCCATGGTTTTTCACAGGGAACACAATGGCGAGGTCACATTCGCCTTTTGAGTTGCCGATTTCCAATCCACCCATGGAGCAACATCGTTGAGGAATGTAGGGAGAATCTAAAAGATTCCTTTTTGCCCCATATTTTCACTTTTTCAGAATTCATAAATTTTCCAGTCGATTTTTCACTATTCGACAACATGAATCTGATGGTGTGTTCATATTTTCCATCTAAGCTTTATATATTTTGGCCACTTTTCAAAGTGGAGTTACAGGTGTCAGCATTCAGTGACTGAGCAGTCAATTTCACACCTTTCGACGCCACGATTGTGATGGTGATTTCAGATCCAGCAGCAGAGCAGCCCATTCTTCAGTCATCTTCAGTGTGAGGTATATGATGAGTTGATTTCATGTACTTCTTTGTCTCTTTGCTATGAGATGCATTGTGTTGTACAGATCCCTATTGATGTTTTATGTGGGATCTTGTTTTTTTCTTGATGTGATATGTACTTTCTATCATGGATTTGTATTATGTTTGAGATCCCTTTACTGCCATGTTGGCGGGATACTCATTGTCACATGTATGTTGCTTGAGATCCCTTTGTTTGCCACGTTGGCGGGATACTCATAGTCACTATGTGTGAGTTATTTTCATACTGATAGGATTCCCTTTTGTGAATGAGAGTTCCTATAGTGGAACATCTCGTAGAGAGGTCTATCCACTCCTGCGTGAGGGAATTTTCCTTGTACGATAGAGAAAATGCCATCCATGAACATATTCACTCCTTACAACACTTAATGCAGCGGCCTACACCATCTTGACACTGAGGCTCGGAGACGTAGTCCCTCCTGGACGAACTCCGTTATCAATGTCTTATGTTGTTCATGCTTGTTATGTTCCTCTTCTTTATAGCATGTAGTTGTTCATTTATGTTCTTTAACATTTTAATTGAATGCAATTTTAACACATCGGCTGAAGTAAAAGGTATTGGTTAAGGGTATCAGGAATTTACCCGGATCATTTCAGGGGAAAACATCATCCTATTACCTCTACTATAGGTCTTTGAAATTTCTACTCTAGTTTGTGTCTTTGTCAATGATGGCTTGTTTGATGAGCCTACCTCCTCTGATCTAACTAATGAGGGAACATTTGAGATCTTTGGATGACTTGAGGTAGGTATAAGAGCAGTTGCCTCCAAGAAGGTCTCCCATGGCATGTTGATTTGTGTGAGTTGATGGAGAACTATGAATTTGATCAAAGCATGATGAAAAAATATTACATGATGGTCTCTCCCTTTAGTCTACACTTTCTTAGTCATCTTAACATGGCTTTTGAACAAGTAATTGGGTAGATTTAGTGATTTGATGGAAGTGAAGTGCATCAACAATCATATGTGATACTGATACAACCTACTAAACATGTCTTCACAAGTGAAATATTTCATAATCATCTTCATTAAAGTAGTATATTTATCCAATAAATTCATGCAAGGGAAAATATGACAAGGAGCTTTCTTATACTATGATTTCAGGAACACTTTATAATTTTATATGTCCAAATCCATCCCCTTAAACCAAATTTATCCTTGTTAAGGGATACTAGTGGATGAATATGACCTCTGCTAATACCAAAAATTCCATCCCTGTTATGGTGGTCTCATTCCTCTTAAAATAGGTGGAAAATAGACTATTCAGCTTACAATGGTATCTCACCTCTTGTACTTTCTCACAAAACCCTAGGCAACCTAATTGTCCAAATGACTTCTTGATGAACTCTGAAGAATTGATATCTTACATATGAGTTAGCTCATATCTTTTCATTCCCCCCCCCCCGCCCCCCACCCCCCTTGATGTGTTTCTTATTTTCACTAGACATGTTGTTGTTTTTGCTTGACTGAAAACCCTTGTTTGATAGGGGAAAGGGTAGGGATTTAGGGCTGCAAAATAGGGAAAACAAAGTAGCTAGTTTAGGGAGGGAAATGGAGGGGATAGGAGTTAGGGGAAATTTTTGGGGTAAGGGTAGATGTTAGGAATACAAGGGTAGTGAAATTTCTTATAATGAGTGAGGTAAGAAGGGGAAAAATTGAAAAACACCGGAAAACCTAGAAATGCAGCAAAAGCGCAGTGAGGGCTTGGGTTTTTAGGGGAAAATGATGAGACAAGGAAAATAAGTATGGGAAATGCTTGGGGAGAGTTTATCAGGTGTATACAAGGGTATTTAGGGTAAAAAATAGGGTATTTATCCTTGGAATTAAGAAAATACCACAAAAACTTGAAAATGCACCAAAACCATGGCAAATAACCCTATACGAGGATTTAATCAATTTGCTGGAGAAATTTGACTGAAGGAAGGGTGTGTGAGATCCCCACTTACTTGTTTCATGATTTCTAAAACAAATGAATATGTCTAAAACAATGAAATGGAGATTTCATTTTTTCTTTCCCTCCTTATATCTACAAAACAAAAGTGCAACATCCTCTGGAAACACAACAGCTTGATGAATGGAGCAATTTGATGTTGGATTTCGGCATTCTGATGGTTGTGGCAAGTTTTGGAGTGCAAGAGAGGAGCTCTTGAAAACTTGGGAGGATGAAATGAACTCATGAAAATCTTTATTTCCCTTAATTTAATGGAGATGAACCTATTGAAACATTATTTGGTTTTGATAAGTTAGCATGTTAGTTGAAAAAATAAAAAATAAAATTATAAGTTAGGATATGGTTGTAAAAGAAAATAAAAAAATGTTAGGAAAACTTATGTTTTTATGCATCCATGTCAAATAAAGTGTTAGAGTTAGTTGCCCTAAAGAATGAAGGAAAAAAAAATGTTAGGTAAGAAAACAAAACAAAACAAATATAAACGCTTTAGTTTTCAAAATAAATTCATGGCTGCCAGTTTAAATGCGCCCATTTACCAAAAATATTAAATATTAATTAATGATGATTAGATTCTTTAAAAAGGGTTTATATTTTCATTAATTAATCAAATGATATAGCACCTATTTTACTTTTATCCTAATTCACAAGAAGATAAAAGGTCAAATCGTGCTAATAAAAGGATGGAAAGTTTCAACGGACGATCACCACTCGAGATCAACGATGGAGGATCACTTCATGACCCCCCTGATCATTTCTCGTTAACGCGAGGGGGAGGGGTCCGAAAATTGGTTTCAATGGCTGCCGCTTTTTGCAACATTTCGCCACCATGTTACTTTGCACCCCCTCCGCCCAAAACCATAAACCGGGAGGTACCCCCTCCCCCCCTTGAAATCCGCCTATGGTAAAATCCTTCCAACGTTTGTTTCCTCCTGTGCCTCAAGCCAATTTATCTTTCGTTCCGTTTCATAATCGTTTTCCATCAAACCAATGACATCCCACCACGTCAACCAACCGTTATCCTCCTATTATCACTCCAATAATTCTCAAGGGTTGTAAATATTTTTGGTCTAAAGGATATTAGAGGTAACCACAAACCTACTTTAAGATTTAGGATCTAGCCTTCCTAATGCTTAAAGAGGGCTCTCTCTATATGATTTATTTTTGTTGACTTTAGTTGATTTTAGGCTAGTTATGTAAGATTGATTGGATTTTTATTTTGGGTTTGATTTAGTGGTGGAATGACTAATTCAGATGGACAGAGGTGGTGGAATCACTGATTCATATGGACAAAGGTGGTGGAATCACTGATTCATATGGAAAAATGTAGATCTGAATTCCATTGGGCTAATGGAGTCAATATGTCAAAAAACAGAGCAGATCAAGGTCTAAAGGGAATTGTTCACAGGGAAAGATAGCTAAGTAACATCAGATCTTTAGGTTGGATGATGAAATGGTTTCAATCGGGATGAGAGAGAAATTAAGGGTTATCAGATCCAGATTATGAGGGAAATGACAGAGGTCAATCGAAACTAGGGAGAAATTAAGAATTCCCTAAACTGGATATCAGTAGAAAACATGAAAATGAAATGACAGTTCAAGATAGAGTGTTTTTAAACGTATTCTGAAATAATATTCATGTTATACATTTAGATTTAGAAAAAATGCAAGTATGTGAATACTTCAAATAATAACAAAGAACAATTGAGAATACTTCACTGAAGTGGCCCAACACATGAATTCTTTAATATAATGCCTTTATTTCCCAATCCAGTTTGTTGACTTGAAAATGGTACAAAGAACCCTCTGGTTCAAATCAGTACATCTATAGAAATGTTTAGAAATCCACAATACACACTCAATACTTCGAAATGTGAAGTATTTATACAAAAAATGCTTACAAAATATCCTAAAACAAACTTAGGAATTATTCAAGGAAAAATAAATATCTTCATGCAAGAAGATAAAGACATCTATCTAATTAATGCAAGTTGTCCCTGCTTTTATTGATTTTTTGTTTGATATTTTGCTGATTTGTCTCTAACTGTTGCTCAACGAAGGCTGATGTTGAGTGTCCTTTACGTTGGCTGGCTTTAACTTTGCTTTGTTATCTCTTTTGACTTTAACCATCTAACTTTCATCCGATACACTTTAAACTCTGATACTCTTTACTGTTACTTCTTTCACTTTGTCTTTTGATTGTTGTTTTTAACTTTAAAATGCTTTCTCTGTTTTACCTTTTTACATTTAAAGTAAATTAGTCAACTTCTCCCAATCTTCTGCTTCTGGTAACTTGATCTTTATCATCCTTCTGAATATCTCATCAGCCTCTGTATACTTTTCAAAAGTAGGCTTGTTAATGAAGAGATGTTTTACCTCATGTAATAGGTAAAAGAGGTTCTCAAAACATTTGTAGAGTACTTTCCCTATTCGAAATCCTTGCATCGTTGAATTTTTAGCTTGCTCCTTTGCCACTTCTATGATTTTCATATCATAATATTCTTGTTTCATAAACCTGTCATTGATAACCAGGGGATTTGGAAGGCCTTTCTACCTCAAAACATCAAATTTCATCATGAATCTGGTTATGGCAATCTCCATGTTCTAACACTTTTCTTCCAGTTGTACCATCAAGTTCCTTTTAGAAATCACTTTCCTGACTTCAAGAATTGTTTCTGTTCTATCACTAATTCCAATTTTTTCTAATTCTTGTTTATTATTGGAATTAAGAAAATTAATCATTTCATTAGCCTCTTCTAGCTTTTTACCAAGTTCTTCTTTGATTTTCTGGATGGCTTCACTTGCTGATTTGATAAGATCCTTCTGGTCATAAATCACTTGAATTGATGGCCAAATATCATTGATAGATTCAATGATATTGGCCCATAGCTACTTCTTGGCTTGTGCCATTGGTTCTTTCAGTGTTAAATCTTTCTCTAACTTCTTCAATTTCTATGTCAATCTGTTTGTCTTTTGTATTTCATTCTTGTGCATAATCTGAACTAGTTTTTTCTCATCATCCAAACTTTTTAAGTATTCTTTAAGTCTGTTTGTCTCATTTTTATGGATGGAAATTTCCTACATTGCTTTAACTAGTTTTCTTGCTTCATCATTAGGTTGTACTGCTGCTATAGATGAATCTGTAGCTGAAGTGGTTGCTGATGTAACAGGAAGTGTTGTAGCTATTGGAATTGATGGAGCCAATGACTCTGCTAGATTAGAAGGAACTATTGTAGTGACTGTAGGAATAACAATGACATGGATTGCTTCTGATCTGGCCTTTTTCTCCTGTACTAACTTATCCATTTCATTTTCCATTTCTTTCAGTTGGGATGTTAACTAAAGAATGAGGTTCATCATCTCATATTTTTTTCCTTCATTCTCTAACATTTCCTTTGCCTGTGGATGTTCAGTAGGAGGTAATTTGAGTTTCTTATTTAATGCAGCAATGTCTACATTCCTCTTCTTTCTGAGTTCTTCTGCAACTTTGACATTGTTTGGATCATATCCTACTTCAATAACCAAATCTTCCAAAGATTTAATTCTGTTATATTTAGCCTGTGAGGATGCCTTTTCTAGCTTTAGCTGATCTTTGATGTTCCCTAGAGTATTTTACAGCTTTTGTACACTCGTGTCTTTATTGTTCATGGTAGAATAAAACATGTCACCAGCTTTCTTATGAAATTCTATCTGGTCTATAGGATGAAGATCTTTTGCTTGAACTTCATATGATGTCTTTTTATAATCTATTGATGATTTTGGGTGCTTCACTATGGGCTGTAAGAAATTTAGCTGCATCTTCCTAGTCTTGTATTCAAATGCAGAAAGAAATATGCTTTGGTCACTAGGTGACTACTTCCAGTATTGGGTATATGTATCACTCTTAAATGCCTCATTCTTGATCTTGATCTCTTTATACTTCTGCATGATGTCTTTCTCTTTCTCTGCTGGTTTTCTAGATGAAGACACTTCAACACTATGTTGCTTCCAAATAATATGAGTGTTAGATGTTGAAGGCTGGTGTGTTTCCTCTGAAACTGCTAAAGGAGCATTGTCTTTTACCATTGTATCTGTATCAATCACTTCAATACTTTCCACTTCTTCATTTACAAGATTTAATTTGGGCTTCTTCCTGTACATCAGTTTGAATTTTGTTTCAGTAGTGGTCTATGCTGAGTATGATCCTTCTTCTATGACTCATTTGGAGTTCCTATCCTGTGGGGCTAGAGTTTGCAAGATGGGGGAGCATTATCTCTCTAGAATAATTTCTACACCTAGAAGCAATAGTATGTTGTATTTCTATCTATAATGCAAGTTGTACCTATGAGCATAGGTCCTGGGGTGCTTGGAGAAGCCTCATCTTATTTGGGAACTTAAATGATAGGGGCTTTACCTACTCTATTTTTGGAAGCATATATATTTTTATCTATAGAATATTCCTAATAACAACATTACCCTCTAATACAATTAGAAAAAAAAAACTAGAGTGTGTGTTTAAATATGTCTACAAGTTAAGCCTGTTATAATGCATTTCCTAGCTTTATGACTTGGGCTTACTATAAACAAGGTCGGTTTTGTAATTGGGAAAGGTTCTCTTGTTAGAATGCATGCTTGGGTAGCATCGTGGCTAGGAAAGCAATAGGTGGATACCATTAAATAATGATTTTTTTTCAAGTTAGTGAAAATAAAGAGGAAGGGAATAAGAAAGGGCTTTGTAGGTAAGATAAATTATGGGTTTGATTGCTATGGTATGCACCATGAATTACCATGAAATTAATCCTCGAGGGTCATGAATTCCTCTCTGAGAATTATAGTCTATAGCTAGACACAAATAGAGAGGAGGTTGTTTTTTATAACAATGATTAGGGGAATGAGGAATTGAGCCTCATATTGATTGCATTGCAAAAAATGATTTTAAAGATGAATTAAAAGCGTGTAAAAGAAAGAAAAAAAACAAATCGAAGGAGGAAGTCTTACCTGATATTATATGTGCATGATTGTATGGAACAAATATACAAATTTTGTTGATGTGTAAGGATAAATTGGTTGGGTTCTCACTCGTTGGCATGATGAGAGAAATGAGTTAAAAGAGGTGATAAATGGAATTTTATAGCCTTGTTTAGGAAGAACACATGAAAAATGAGGCAACTAATGCCTTTAGTCTCATCAAAGGTAAAGTGAAATTTATTGTGATAGGTTTTTATGATTTCTTTACCCTCCATGAAATAATTTGACAATCATTCAAGTTGTAATGTCACAAGGTTCTTGAATTCTCCCATTGTGTGGGAAATTGGAGAAAGAAACCCCTATGAAGGATTAGGAAAAGGAATATAAGGATGAGGGTGGAGTATACATATCACTCAAGAAGTGAATTTTCAAGTTATGTGTTGTAGATACTCAGACAGACGAGGAATTTTATTACTAGGGATGATAATTTCCAGTAGTTTGTCACCAAGAAAGTCACTTCTCAAGTGATATAGGTGACTTGTAAACTTTAAACTGTGAAATGTTGAGGCCCCTTTGATGGATTAATGATGCATCATAGGAATTATAGCTTTTATGGCACAATGTCACTATAAAATTGGTTTCCTTAGCAATGTATCATTAGGATCTAGGATTCATATTTATTGTATCTTGTAGAATATACTTATTTTTCTTAAAATAAATGGGTTAAGGAGAGCTTGAAAAGGAGAAAAAGTAATAAGAGGGAAAGGAAAAGGGTTCAAATTCTTTAGGAATAAACTCAATTTGCACAAGGAGGGTACCCTTTCTCATTTTGAGAGAAGGGAAGAGATCAGCGAAAACTAACCATAAAGGTGACCAAACTAAAACTATAGGGTAGGTTATTGATTTTTACACAATATATTGTGACATACAGCCTATGATTATTTACTATTGAATGGCAGCGTTTCTATTTTTTTGGGATTAGGGTGAAAATCATGTTTTCCCAATAAAATAAATCAAGTTCAAAATCCAAAACTTCAAATTTCGTAATGGGATTATTCGGTACAGAGGCAAATATGTATATTGAGGGATTGGATTCAACCTAAAGAGTCAAGATTGCGGGTTTTAGAACAATCATGAGCCTAGAATGTGGAAAAATACTAAGTTTTGAAAATACCCATAAATTTTGTGTGTGATATGGTGATCTCATCTAGGAAAATAGATTTTTAACTTAGAAAATTTTCTTGAAAAGTTGAAGAGTTGCACGTGTTGCACACAAATAATTTTTTTTTCATTATGATGCATCATGCCACAATATTCTTGGTGTGATACACCATAAAGGAGGAACATTTATAATGATGCAATAAATAAAGGATGTATTCTTGTGATAAATAAAATTTTGAAGGGTGTGACATGTCGCTTCATAAAATTTTATAGTGTGATACATCACAAAAGAGGAAATTTTCTATGGTGAAAAGAGATATCCCAAGTCAAAGAATGAATACTTAGAATTTTTTAAAACAAAACTTGGAAATGTCTAGCATATCATGAGAAAGTAATTTTTGTATGATTTGAAAAATCTTGCCATAACAATTTTTAGTGTGATACATTGCATGGATCTAAAGTTTCTCAACTTGTTATAAAGGAAGGGTAGAACCCTTTAACATGAGAAAGTAATTTTTGTGTCATATGGTGGTGCCAAGGATGAGGGGAACAATGACAAAAAAACAAAGGGGTTAGTCATTTTTCATATTGGAGAAACTTATGGGGATGACACAAATTGCAGGAAAGAGAACTTCCTTGTGATATGAGAAAATAAATCTTCTCATGATGTGAGAAAGAAAAGGAAGTAGCATTATCACAATTAAGAATGTTTTCGAAGGTGAAAGATGTCCCAACATAGAAACTTATGGTGTGAAACATTCCATAATAGAAAACTTTTCCAAAAATGATATATCACATGAGGACAAGGCTTCATGCAATGTGATATAAAAGAGGAACCTTGTCATGGCAAAGAAAAATTTTGAAGGTGAGATGTATCTGCCACAAAATTCAATGGTATGATAAAATTCATGGAACCATTTTTTCAAGGCATGATAAAAAAATATTTAGAGTTTCAATATATTTTTGTGCAAATATTTATGCAATGTGATAATAAAAATTAAGAGTGTGTGACGCAATAAGGAAGTGAAGGGAAGGAAAGAAAAAGAGAAATATGGGTTAAGATAATGATTAAAAAACAAACAAACACACACAATTTGTTTATATATATAAGCCAAAAACTTGTTTTGGACATAACATGAGAAGTTTAACTCAAAACTAAATGAAATTTAAAGGGTGTGTCCATAATGAGGGTGCCTGCAAAAGTGCTAGTGAGGGTCACTAGCTTATTCTACTCTAAATTTTGAGAGAATATAAATTAGTGGTTTTTGAAAAATAGGGCAACACTCGTTGAAAAATTCCTTATTATTCATGATCTTTTTATGAAGAGTCCAAAAATCAGTCGTGAATACGCCAAATTAGGTTGTTTTTCAAATCTCGTAGTGTTTGGAGTGGAGGCTCCCAAGCAAGGAAACATCCATTTTTTTGGGACACCTTTTGGGGATTTTTAAGATCTTCAAAGGAGGAAAACGGACCTCAAATCACATTTCTAGAATAATTTATTTACTCAAAATTTTACCTAATTAGAATGATGAAAATATTTGTCTCATGAAATTTCACTCCATTTGGGAGATATTAGTTTTCACTAAAAATTCCATGTGTGAAGGGAATGCAAAAATGATAAAGTTGGCCAATTCCAGATCGATGCAAAATCTAAATGGGGCAGTAGATCCAGAATATGAAAGTTTTTACTCTCAATTAATAATATTATTCATGCTTGATAAAAACATTCCTCCAATTCTTGTCATATTTTATTCGACATGTATCAAAAGTTAGTCGTTGAGATTAATTGTGCAGTGAAAAAGGGCACAATTTAGTAGAAATGTCAATTTTAGGAAGGCATACTTTTGGACCAAAATTTAAATTGAAGCATAATTATATTTATTGGAAAGATAACCTAGACGAGAACATGATTAAAGGTTGAAGTTCTCTAAAAAACAATTTCATAGCCTCAAAAACGACAAAATAAATGACATTTGGCTTAGCAGACAATGCAAATTGTTTAATATGAAATATTTCCAAAATAATGTTAATCTTGGAAAAATATTTCTACATAATAAAGGTGCATACCATATGAGAGTATTTAGTAGGGAAGGCTATGGACACTTCATGATGGTTCTTGTGTAATGGTTTGTAGATTCATTGGAAGTATAAAAACATAATAATAAAAACGGGATGAGTTTTAATAATATGGTATCGCTGATGAGTAGGAAACCGCTCAAGAAGAGAATCTTATGTCAAGGGGTTATGAACAAGAAGATTATATTTCATAAACAAAGATTGTGTGGGTTCATTATAGAATAAATTTCCATGGCACAATTGATCAGTAGTTCATAAATTTTTCTCAAAATTCAAATTCATAGGATTGGGTTGAAACCAGGATGGTTGCGTAGATCTCTTCTTCCTAATTCTGGTGCCGCGAATGGTTCAAAAAACCGATGTCATATGAGGAAGATATTGCGTTCTGATCGAAAAAGCAAACACGTAAAATTACGACAATTTGACCAGGTTTCACTGGGATGCACAGTCAACAAACTGGATGCACAGTCAGTAAAAATAGAATGTTCCTTGGAATATTCCTTCCACCAGACCATTCATTGGTTGACAAGTGTCACTATTTTATTTGAGGTACGGGTTGGATGAGCCAATTAGAGGGTGCCACGTGGCTAGCCCTGAGGCCACCACGTGGCCCTGAAACTGCATTGTAAAATTTTATGAGAGGTTGCAGGGCTGGACCCCCTAACCTCCCTCCAGGCATGCATATCGTTTACCGTTCACTCTACGCAATGTTTCTTAACCTCATAGGGTTGCGAGTTTTTTTAATCATGTATTGAAAATCTTTATGGGGGTTGGGAACCGCCAGTAGTCCCAACCTACCAGCAGTACCTGTTTATGTCATATGGTTAACTGAAGATGCCATCCCAAACCACATGGTCAATGTAACCCGACAAGCATTCAACCTTGGTTCAAACAGTGAACTACAATTGCAGCGTGAGTTCCGTTAACCGCCTATTTTGTAATGATTTGGGGGTGCGCATGTGGCCACCGCCCAACCATAACACTTATTACACATTTTATTTAGTGGAATGGATAGGGGCACACCAATTTTGGTGGTCAGCCTAGATTTAGCTCCAGTTAACTAGAGTTCTCCACATTTAGTGGAGTGTTCCTAGGAGATATTGGGCAAAAGTGTAGGAGGCTCAATTGTTCAACCATTCTGAGTGAATGAAGAGTCATTTTTTACTAATTGGAGCATTTTGAAGCTATTGGTGCAGAGAAAACAACCATTAGAGCACTGTAACTACATGTAATAGAAAAATTTTGAGCTTAATGAAATATGGGCAAGCCATTGGGAACTGGACCAGCAGATGTAGCCCAGGAGGGGTGAACTGCTTCATCATGCCTGCTGTGTAAATTTCATGTGGTGACTTATTTCTCTATTTTACACTATTGTTCAGTGTTATTTATGATTATTTTATGCTTCTAATTCACTAAAAATCATCTACAAATCAATGAAAAACTCCTTAATCCTTATACAAACTAATGAACCAATTATGCACATGTTTTTAAAATTGAAAGACCCTTAGCACAACAAAACTAATACAGTCATTTCATATCATATGGTATCAGAGCTAGAGTTTTTCTCTGGTGTTGTTTAGTGAAAAAAATTGTTCAACTATTTGCAAGTTTTATATGCTTACAAGGCTCAAGATCAAAAGGGGAGCAGGAAAACTGGTGGAAGCATGAGGGTCTCAAAAGGAGCCAAAGCAAAGGAGAGCAAGATTGCCACAATATCCACCACCTAGTTCACCTCCTAAAGAAGCACAAGCTCCATTAAGCATGCCTCATGAGGCAGGAGAAATTCATGAAGAAGTTGACCCTAAGGAAGAAGAAAGAGTGTTTAGAAAAGAATTTATTGACATGACTGAGATGGTTAGAATTATTTATCAAGAAACAAATGAGAGAGAAGGAGAAGGATATAAACTCCAAAAGGAAGGACAAGGATATTCAAGAGGTCAACATGATGAAGACAAGTCAAAGAAGGGAAATGGAGGAAATGGAGGCAACGGAGAGCCACCATCTTCACCCTCATCATCATCATCATCATCATCATCATCTACTTCTTCTTTAGTACATCAGCCACACAAGTCCAAGAGCACTGGCAAATATCCTTTATTAAAACTTCATGTTAAGTTCGAATTTCCAATGTTTAGTGGTGAAGTAAATGTAGACAAGTTAGATAATTGGATTCGAAAATTGGAGGTCTATTTCAGAATACATAACCTTCAAGATGATGATACAAAAATTCAATTAGCTTCTTTGAGAATGGAAGATGCAGCAATTTTTTGGTGGGATGCCAAGACAGAGGAAATCAAGAAACCTGGTAATATTATTATATCATGGTCAGATTTTATTATTTCTATTAAACAACAATTTTATCCATTAGCTCATATGCAGAAATCCATCATGATCTGGCAGAACTTTAGGCAGTTAAAGGGACAAAATGTGCAAGAATACACCCAAGAATTTAGGAGAAGAGCTCTTTTATTAGGGGTGGATTTGAAAAGCCAAGACAATTTTATAAAATACATAGGAGGCTTACATAGCTACCTAAAACATATTATTCTCATGTTTAAAACCACTAGTCTAGATGAAGTTTTTGTTCATGCCACACATCTAGAAGCTAGAGGGAAGAACATTTCGAAAGAGGGTAGGAAGGAACCTTTTAAGGGTAAATCCAAGGAAAATACCCCAAAAGGTAAAAACAAAAAGAATGCATATTTTAAGAAAGGGGGAGGAAAAGTGACTTGTAAACATTGTCCAAAATAAGGCCATGATGAAACTCATTGTTGGAAATTACATCCTGAATTGAGGCCAAAGAAACCCAATAACAAAGGGAAATAGAAAATTGTTGCTACAGCTCAACATGATTCGGATCTAATTCAGGTGATGAAACTAAAATTACAGCCATGGGATTTAAGAACATGAAGGGAAAAGAAATTGAAACTAAACCCAGTACCAGTACATCCAACTGTCACATAAACACTCCAAATGAAGAAGAAAGAATATAACTGTTTCATGTGAGGGTCATATCCAATCATACTAATATTGACACATTGTTTGACAGTGGGTGTTACACCATTTTTTGGTCATCTAATCCATTGTTATTAGATGGACCCAAGTACACCAAGTAAGACCAATTTTACCCCAAGTAAAATCGCATTCACTATGAAAAATAACTTAGTAAACCACCTTTATTGAGTTGTTTATGGTCTAAACAGGAAACCCCATGAGGAAATATTAAATAAATCTATATTTATTTGATTTTCCTCAAAGAATAATTAATTAAACAACAGTTTGATTAATATTCCTGGTTATATTTAACCCAAAACAAGGAAATTAATGAGATAAATCATTATTTATCTTATTATTTTCTAAAGATTAGTTATTTAAACCTTATTTAAATAATATTCTTTGTTAAATATGACTAAATCACCCATAAATAATTAAATAAATTATTATTTATTTGATTATTACTCAACCACATCCTTAAAATGATAAATAAATCATTTATTTATTTATTATTTACAAATAAAGGGATTTGACCCAAGTTAAATTCCTTTTCCCTCCAACAAATATAATAAAATATTCCATAAAAGTTGGATCTTGATTTGGTTAATAATATTTTAATTATGCACCAATATCTAGACTAACTCAATATTTTTTTATAAATATAAGGGTTTTCCCATTCATTTTTCACCTTTTGTTGCCTAAAAATCACTCTGGATCTAAACTTTTGGTCTGGCTATTGATCCACCATCATAGTCATATTTTGCTACTATTTTTGTCTGGGTTTTCTACACCATCAAGAGAGAGGAATACTAGATCTGAAGTGCTTAGGACTTACAAGAACCCATCCCATTGAGGAGAACATGGAACACCCTCTTGTGTTTTCCTCCCAGGTGCCATTAATACAAAATTCATTTGATATATTCTTGTCTTGTCTATTGGATGCATGGAGTAAATCTTGTTTTTTCTACTATTTAATGTCTTCTAATGCATAGATCTAGATTTTTGCAACATTTATCTTGATCACCTAACTACAGATATGAAGATATTAGCAGTCATTTCTGTTGTTAGGGTTGTTTGTTATGCGTAGCTAAAGTGGTCTTTTTTCGTACACTTGGAATTAAGATTCATACTAACAGCTGGCGACTCCACACGGGTTCACGATTACAACCTTTGTCATTTTTCTGATCCTTGCATATCTAGCTACTTCAAACCCTAGGATTTCTCTTCAACCCCTTGTTTTTTCTTTTCTTGATGTTGTTTTTAAACTATAAACCCTAAAACAATAAAAATTCTGACTTCCATGTGTTTTCGGACCTATTGCGTAGGTGACAGACATCAGCCACAGCTGAGACAACAAATTTTTTTGAAAACTGTTTCCGAGAGTGCCGAAAGTGTAGGTCGCACTTTTTGGCCCAGAACCTGCGACCTGGACCTTCAGGGTGCACTTTTCAGCCCAAAAACTGCGACCTCTGCTGAAAACAGGTCAGAAACTATGACGTGGACTTTTTGCAGGGATTTTTCTGAAAGTTTTCTGAGTTTGTCTGAGCCTCTGTTCAGGGTTGTCTGACCTCTGTCTCTACCCGTTTTGGACTTGTACTTGTTCTGTTTTTCTCAACTAAGTGGGAACCTAGCCCCCTAGGGCTTCAGTACCCTCCACTTTTTGTGGAAGAGTTTTTGTTGTTGTAGGCTATCTGAAATTTCAGAGTCTTCAGCCATTTTTTCAGATCTGATACCTCACCTTCAGATCCGCTTTATATTGGCTTGTTATCCATCCAAATCACCTCATTTAGCTTTTTTTTGGTTTTCCTTTAGGGTTCACTATGCTTCCCTCCTAGAGATAGCCTTTCGCCACCTCTTTTTGCAGCAATTTTTCATCATATATGTTGTTGTTTCTGCACCACTTTCCAGCATATTTTGTCCTTTAGATCCCTGTCCCTCCTGACATTAGATCTATCGGTTGTTTTAGTGCGTTTTTATTAGTTTTTTGACTCACTTATAGACTAGTTGTTGAGAGGGCCGCCTCCTTGGGTTTAGATCATTGCATTATTAGCTGTTTATTTTTTGTTTTTGCAGGCTTATATACTGTTATTGGCAGGTTATACAACACACTTTTTCTTTTTCTCTACAAAACTTCTGGGTTTAAAAATTAAAATTTACGCACTTTTACACACACACCTTAAGAAAAAAAGGGCTTGGTTAACACCGCCAAGCAAAGACTCTAAAAACATTGAAATCAATTGATCCTGCACCTTCCTGCCCTTGTTTCGACATTGTAATCAGTTGATCCTGCACCTCCCTACCCTTGTCGGTCTCTTTTTCCTTTGTGCCGTGTTTGTCATCATTTCTCTACCTCCCATGGGCTCTGGTTTTCCTCAGGGAGGGGCTAGCACCTCTGTCATTTTTTCCCCTCCCGGTAGCACGTATTCAGGATACGGCATGCCTCCTCTGTTTGCCCAACCTCCTATTTACCACATTGTTACCCAACCTCTTCCGTCTGGTACCCCCGATTACCAAATTCTCATGATGAACTCCGATCAACCTTCAACCGTAGACATCAAGCTTCAGACTCGGTCTCGTCAGTACAACAAGCCTCCCGCTACATATGTCCCCTAGATGCCTCCTTCAGTCTCTACAAATCCTCTTTCGACACCTAAGGGTCCCTTGTAGATCCCTTAGCCTAGGGTGGAGGTTCATACCAACATCCCTAAAGGACCACTACGTCGAAATGTTTCTTTTGGCAAAGTCGCCCATTCGTATAGCATAGTCGATGATTTGGCACAATCCCTTGCTGCCATTTCACCGCTGGAACTCCTCCAGTTGTGCTCTTCACAATAAAAATCTCTACTATCTACCGTGGGCGTTGTAGATCCTTCCGATGATTGATTGATTGTCTTTGATGTTGACCAGTCAGAACATCCTCCTCTCCCAACTTTCGTTGCCTTCCAAATCCTAGTCAAGATTTGGAACACTAACGTTTCTCGGTGCATTATTGATGAGGGGGCATCCACCTGCGTGATGTCCGCTTCGGTTTGGAAGCAACTCAGATCCCCTGAGTTGGCTCCTTCCAAGATTGAGCGTGGGATGGCCACGCCTCAAATCCCATTGGCTTATTCCTCAATTGTCCTATTACTCTTGCGGGCAAGATTGTTTGCGTTGACGTAGAAGTCATAGATGCCCCCTTAGATTACAAAATTATATTGGGTTGTAGCTACACTTATGCGATGTCTGTTGTCCCTTCCGTGGTCCACCGCAAGATGTCCTTCCCTCATAATGGAAAGATAGTCACCATTGACCAGTTGACGTATTACGAACCGAAGTCTCAGACCTCCCCTGAGTCCACTATTTCTTCGGTGGCCAACAAGTAAACCATCGATCCTTTGACCAGTGTTTCACTCGGAGTCTACGAATATTCCTCACTTCTTAGTACATTCCCTGGTCTTCCTCCTCTTGTCTCTGATCCCACCTCATCGAATGTTTACATGATGCAATCGTCTTGGACTGCCCTCAAGCGGCCCGCCTCAGCTAGTCAGCAGCCTCCTCGCCCTCCACAGCCTTCTCCTAGCCCTTCGATGCAGCCTTCTGGACCTTCTCCTCCTAGCCCTTCAGCTGGTACTCATGAGCCTTTTTACCTTCCTGGAACAGTTCGTCCAGGCCTCAACCATTTAGGAGTCGTCTCACATGGCCACTACCCCTCCGGTCAGATACCGTTCCTAGTCCCTCCACTAGGCATCTATACGGCACCTGTCATGGCCACCCTCTCTCTACCTAACTTGACTATTGGGATTCTTGTCTGGTATCTTGATCCTCTAGCCGCTACCCCACCAGATCAACCTAAACCTTATCTTGTTTTGACCCTGGTTCAACTAGTCCCCCTGACTTCTCCCATTGTCATAGTGCCCCAGCCACCTCAACAGGAACCGCCTCCTGTTGCAACTGCTTCGGGTAAGAAGGGCAGAGCTCGCAAAAGGGCCTCAAAGGACAAGGCCACCCCAACTGACCCTGCACCTCCTCCGCCTCCAAAGCCCTGTGCTTTGTGTGATGTCATCGGTCATGCCACCCATACTTGTCCCGAGTTGCCCCACATCAGGCCCATGGTTAATGTCGCGTTCCCTAAGTCTACAGTCCCTGAAACCTCTGCTTCTTCATCAACTACAGCCAAGAACACCAAGACTATTCACACCAACCATCCTTATGCTTTGTGTAGTATCCATGGCCATTACTCTCATCATTTTCCCCACCTTACGCATTACCGTGCCTCTTTAGAGGTAGTTCGAGAGTACGATATTGAACAGAACCAATCCGCTTCCCCCGTACTTGCACAGTATGTTGCAGGCCAGACTAAGGATTTACCCGCTTCCATTGAAATTCCCCCTCCTAAGGTCGAGATTACGGAGCATGCGGCCACCACTCTCTACCTATCATCCCTCATAAGACCCTCGGCAGAAACTCCCTCTGAGTCTTCTCCTGTTGTTTCTCTTGACCTCCCTTCAGCAATTCCCCGAGGCTCAACATTGGTAGATCCCTTATCTTCTTTTTCTTACGTCATCCCCCGTGACGATGCACATGTGACCCTTTCTTCTCATGATGATGAGTCAGGTAGCCTCACCACGTCATGTGGTCTCCCTTCCTCCTATCCTTCCACCTCATGTTGTGACGATGACATCATGGAAGCCATGTCCACCCCTGACTTCATCTTTCCCACCCATAAACAGGATGCCATCATTCATACCTTTGGTGAATTATGCAGCCTGACCTCAAGCTACGCCTCCAGTAGCTCTCACACTCCCCCTCACCAGTGGCATGTGAGTAGTAGACATCCTACCCAAATCGCTCCCTTTCGCAGAATGCATTCGATTTCTACTTTGCGCTTAGGTTGCCTGCATTTTTCTTCATGCTCCCATTTATTATCTTGCGGCACCTTTTAGATGGACCCCCCATCCACACCTTATATCAGTTTTGCCGATGGTGCAAGTTGCTACTCCCAGAATCTAGCCTCGGCAGGTTGGGCCATTTTTACCCCCTTGCATTCACTTGTTCTCTCGAATGGTGTATGCATTGGTACTGCTACCAATAATCAGGCCGAATATGATGCAGTGTGGGGTTTATTAGATTATGCCCTTTCACATCGCATCCTCCACCTTCATGTTCGTTTAGATTCCCTACTTCTTGTCATGAAATTGAATGGTGTCTATCGTGTGCATAATCCTGTCCTTTTCAAAAGATATTTACGAGTGAAGCTGTTGATGCGTGAATTTGAAATCATTACTTTCAGTCATGTACCCAAAGCACAAAATGACTATGTAGATAGCATTGAAAATCATATTTTAGATTGGCATTTAGCACACACATTTAATACAATAAAATAACATTAAAATGTCACAACGATGCATATCCATAATATGTTTCGTATAAAAAAAATTTGAGTTCATCTTCTCGGATACATATGACATGCCTATAGCATGTTACAAAAACTCAAAACTGGGGGCACCACCTACCCATACATACTAATCATGATCTGGAGGATCCCGAGCCAATGGCTCTACTCCCGCAACGCGTAGATCACGCATACCCTGTCTGGCCATCGCCATGCACCGCATGACCCCTCTCCATTCATAGGATAGACCAATACATGGCTCTATGTACTGGTCATCCAAGTCCTGCCAACTGCGCTTTGAAACACCGGTCAGAAGCCTCTCACATCTATGACGGGTGTCCTCCAGGAGGGCCGTTGCATCCTCATTTTGTTGCGCCCTCGCTCCACTAGGTCCTACGATCCCCGATGCTGTAGGTCGTCCCATATATCCAGACGGTTTTACCGGTGTTGTATCTGCATACCAAAAGAGAAAGAATCAGTACCACATACAATATTCTAGACCTTTACATGCACATAAAATATTATCAATTTTCCACTTACCATCAGGTCCCCATATTCGACCAGGCGACAATGGCAGATCTGGGTCCCCGCAATAACTCATCCCACTATAGGGATAGTCGTCTATATACAGCGGCATCTGATCCCAATAAACAAATAAATCAGGACGGAACACCCGTCCAACTGCTCCACCTCCTCCTCTGCACAGTGGTCGCCCCCACCGGCGCATCCTAGGCTCTCTCGGGTCCCCATCTTGGAGTTGTATGCGAGTTCGAAGTGTTGGGATCTTCTAAAAGAAGAACGAGCACAAAACTATACCATATGCATAGTCATGGTTCACTTGTCGCTTGCATAGCGACCACTGTCGTTTCAACGACGACAGCATCATCTGGGCCCACCCATAGTAGGTCCCACTCAAAACACTCTCCACAAGCATCATTTTTCCCCTAGTGATGTACTGATAGAGTGTCTGGTTGCCCAGGATACGCAGCACCGCTACGGCCACAACACGGGTCTCTAACCTCTCCAAATCCCCGATGGGTATTCGAGTCCCCTTGACTTGGAGACCTGGTCGACAATGGTGCTCTACAAAATTGATGATATTCTACCCATGTGGTAATATTGGCTGAGTATTCCCTACCTTCCCAAGTGGAGGGAGACCAGTCAAGAAATATATATCCTGGACCGTCAACTCGATCCGGTGCCCCTGCACTATAAAGACCTCATGGTCCGGGTCCTAATAGCTGACAATTCGGGCCAATAAGGGCTCCCTAGCTCTCATCAAATGGTTCTCCACAAACTTTAGAACCCCAAACTTGGCCAAAGCACCACGGACACCCTGATCCTCTCGGATCTCTGACCGTAATGCACCCAGGTATCTTTCTCTCTAGTTGATCCGTAATTCTTCCATATCTACACAAAACCATCATTTTTGTTAGAATACAAATAGGAAAGACTGTCCCTCATCATAAAAACCCAATACTCGGCCAAAAAACAGCACCGGACAACCCCTCCCTAACAGGTCGCACTTTTTAGGCCCAAACCTAGGATAGGTCGTAGTTATTTTCCCAAAACCTGCTACCCAGGTCACACTTTTTGCCCCAAAAAGTGCAACCTGGCCGTGAGGAGGAGCAGGGATCTGTTCCTGAGCCCTGGGGACCTAATCTGAACTTTTAATCCACTGAAAAGAAAGAGTTGGGTTAGGCCTCTTACCTGCAACTGACGGATCTCGATTCCACATTCACCACAGCTCCACATGCAAATGAGTGAATTTGGAGGGAAAACGCCTTATTAAAAGAGAAACCCCCGTTTTTTCTTTCTCCTGCTGCGACCAAACCATAGCTCCGTTCACCAAACCATCTATACCGTTGGAAATCTCTCACCGAGCCCTAAAATGGGTCTCTGTTATTTTTTAGTGGTTTGATACTTCACCAGGACACATTTTTTCCAAGAAGCATCACTTCACCCCTCCTCAAAATCAAATTTTTTCACTTGCAACACTCGTACTAGGGGAACCACTTTGCCTCCATACTTGTCCACGCTCGTGTTGACTTTCGTCATGAGTTACCATATTGTAATCATGTTTTTATGGTCCCCATTGGACCTTCTCTATGTGGCAACACCATTGAGTCACCCTTGTTTAGAGCATCCGAGTTGAGTCATCATTGCATTCATGGAGTCTATCCTGAGTCCCTTTCAATCTCGTTATAGCACTCCATCCTTCATTTCTTTGTTCCTTTATCGTGTTGCACATTATGGCCTTCAGTCCCACTATCCCCTATCCCTCATGATGTTGTGTCAGTCGTTGCAAGGTCATCCATGCCCTTTATGCTCTAACAAGGGAAATCGTTCATTCGCTACTCAGTTCCCCCCATTTTATCGTCATCATTGGTGTCAGTCTGTCAGTCACTCTACTATTTTCTCTCGTGCCTTAGTTGAGGATCCCTTATTGCCTCACCTATGGTGGACCTCCTTCTGTCGACATCAGCTCATTCATTCCATAAGATAGGTCTAGATAGTGGTGTACCTTGGTTCTAGCTTCCGCTCTTGTTCGGCGCCTCGGATCAAGCAAGGGGACTCCTTATTTCCCTTTGACTTGATTGTTTCTCAACTCTAGCTCCTTTCAACATGATCGAGATCCATATACTCGACGGTATAGTGATGCAGCAGATGGCATCGGTGATTCCCGTGTGTGTGTGAGATGTCTCAACCCTCATGAGGGGGTGGCCCTACAGGTAACCCCCCACACACTCGGATGACCTCTCCATTACATCCTTCGATGCAGCTCCATACATTTCATGATGTCGGCCTCAGCCATTTTTAGCGCCTTTTTGTTTGCATGTATCAATCAGATTTTCAGAGCCTTTCCTGTGTTCAGGGGCATCTAGGTTGCATTTATATCTCACGCACTCAGATATTATTGTACAAGTCCTGGCTGTTATCCTAGGCACAATATGTATGTGGGATTCATTATCATGTTATTTATCTGGCTCATGTTTATGCCAGAAAATCCTATATTATCCCGTCCCATGGTTTTCCGGATGCCTTATTGTTTGTACTATTGCCTCAGCGGGCATAGGTATGTCTCCCCCGCTGCCTATAGCAGGTCCTCACTTATCAAAGAGACTTTTCACACCTACAAGTCTCGCCTCCTCAGGGTCTAGTTCTTTCAGCACTTTGGTCTACCTTATACTCCTCTCTCTTTGACTTCCCCTTCGATGTCTAGTGATTGAGTTCTTACAACGTACTTTGGTCATACGACTAGCTCTTAACGCTCGCACGCTAGGGGGCAACCTGTTACACCATTTTTTGGTCATCTAATCCATTGTTATTAGATGGACCCAAGTACATTAAGTAAGACCAATTTTACCCCAAGTAAAATCGCATTCACTATGAAAAATAACTTAGTAAACCACCTTTATTGAGTTGTTTATGGTCTAAACATGAAACCCCATGAGGAAATATTAAATAAATCTATATTTGTTTGATTTTCCTCAAAGAATAATTAATTAAACAATAGTTTGATTAATATTCCTGGTTATATTTAACCCAAAACAAGGAAATTAATGAGATAAATCATTATTTATCTTATTATTTCGTAAAGATTAGTTATTTAAACCTTATTTAAATAATATTCTTTGTTAAATATGACTAAATCACCCATAAATAATTAAATAAATCATTATTTATTTGATTATTACTCAACCACATCCTTAAAATGATAAACAAATCATTTATTTATTTATTATTTACAAATAAAGGGATTTGACCCAAGTCAAATTCCTTTTCCCTCCAACAAATATAATAAAATATTCCATAAAAGTTGGATCTTGATTTGATTAATAATATTTTAACTATGCACCAATATCTAGACTAACTCAATATTTTGTTATAAATAGAAGGGTTTTCTCATTCATTTTTCACCTTTTTTTGCCTAAAGATCACTCTGGATCTAAACTTTTGGTCTGGCTATTGATCCACCATCGTAGTCATATTTTGCCACTATTTTTGTCTGGGTTTTCTACACCATCAAGATAGAAGAATTCTAGATATGAAGTGCTGAGGACTTAAAAGAACCCATCCCATTGAGGAGAACAGGGAACACCCTCTTGTGTTTTCCTCCTAGGTGCCATTAATACAAAATTCATTTGATATATTCTTGTCTTGTCTATTGGATGCATGGAGTAAATCTTGTTTTTTATACTGTTTAATGTCTTTTAATGCATATATCTAGATTTTTGCAGCATTTGTCTTGATCACCTAACTACAGATCTGAAGATATTAGCAGTCATTTCTGCTGTTAGGTTTGTTTGTTATGCGCAGCGAAAGTGGTCTTTTTTTGTACGCTTGATATTAAGATTCATACTAACAGTGGGTCACAAGAAAAATTAATCTCTGAAGATTTGGTAAAAAAACTTAATCTTGAGACCATACCACATCCAAAAACATATCCACTGGGTTGGATTTATAAGGATGCAAATCTACAGGTTACAAAGAAATGTATATTGAGGTTTGCAATCACTGCAAGTTTTGTTGACACAGTTGAATTAGATGTGTTTCCACTTGACATAACTAGTATTGTATTAGGGAGTCCTTACTTGTATGACAGGAAAGAAATATTCTATCACCATGAGAACAAGTATCATTTATTCAAAGATGGCAAGGAGTTCATTGTTAGAGCACACTGCAAGAACACAAACATTGCTTTGGTAAATGTTGGACACGTAAAAAGGCTGGTAAATTCAAGTAAGAATTTTGTTCTTCTTATGATTAAGCCCAAAGCTGATATTAATCATGAATATTTTGAGGTATGTGATCCTAATTTGAAATCATAATTATATGATTTGGTTAATGGGAATCATGAGATGTTTCAAGAGCCAACAGGATTGCCTCCAAAAAGGGAAATTCAACATGAGATTCAGTTGCAGCAGGATTGTCCTCTTCCAAACATCGGTATGTATCGCATGTTGATAATGGAGAATGGTGAAATAAAGAGGCAAATCAAAGAGATGTTGGATAAAGGTATCATAAGGCCAAGCACCACGCCATGCAGTTCACCCATAGTCTTGATACCAAAGAAAGATGGGACTTGGCGCATGTGTGTAGATTTTCGAGCTTTGAACAAAATTACGGTAAAAAATCATTACCCACTCCCAAGAATAGATGATTTTCTTGATCAGATGAAAGAAGAATTTTTTTTCTCTAAGTTAGATTTACAAAGTGGATATCATCAAGTAATAATTGCAGAAATTGATATATGGAAATCTGCATTCAAAACCAAACAAGGACTCTTTGAGTGGTTAGTATGCCATTTGGTTTATGTAATGCACTGGAAAATTTTATGCGAGTTATGGATAATGTTTTGCGACCATTCCTTGATGACTTTGTTATTGTGTACTTAGATGAAATTTTGATTTTCAGCAAAACAAGAGAAGATCATGTCTTGCATGTAAATAGAGTGCTTGAAATTTTGAAGAAAGAGAAATTGTTTCTTAAGATGTCAAAATGTGAGTTTGGAAAGGCTTCTTTGGCCTATTTGGGACATATTATAGGAGGAGGATAATTGAGGATTGATCCTTCTAAAGTGGAGGCCATTGTGAATTGGCCCACACCCAAAATAGTTACCAAGGTAAGAATTTTCTTAGGTGCAGCTCAATATTGGAGGAAGTTTATTGCTAACTTTTCTTCCATCCCAACTCATATGCATGCAGTGACAAGTGTGAAGAAAGGCTTCCAATGGGGAGGCAAACAGTCACAAGCTTTCGAAGCTTTAAAATACAAGATCAGTTCAGCTCCAGTCCTTTCCTTACCAAATTTGAGACAGCCATTCGAGATACAAACCGATGCAAGTGAATATGCCATGGGCACAGTTCTTTTGCCGCATGGTAAGCCTATCGCCTTTCATTCAGAAACTTTTAATGGTGCTATGACTAATTATCCTACATATGACAAAGAACTATATGTGTTGGTGCAAAGTGTCAAGAAGTGGAAACACTACTTGATGGGTAAAGAGACTATTATACACACCAATCACCAACCATTACAGTACTTGCAGTCGCAAAGAAAATTGCAGCAATCAAGACATTTTAGGTGGATGGGATTTCTTCAACAATTTCACTTGGTTATAAGGTACAAAAAAGGTATATTCAATAAAGTTGCAGATATTCTTTCGATACCAATCATTAGTGCTTCTACTTTACTCAAAAATGATTCTGTTGTACATGAGAGTTACATAGAACAATATGCACATGACATTGATTTCCAAGATGTGTATGCTAGTTTGAGTGAAGGGAATCAAGTTGAATAAAAAGATTATCACATGCATAACAATTTGTTGTTTCATTTGGGAAAGATATGTATTCCACAAGGAGAGAGGCTAAGTGTCATGAGAGAAGCTCATTCTTCTCTTATTGTTGGACACTTTGGGGTAAGCAAAACAGTGGTGCATCTACAAAGGTATTGTTATTGGCCTCACATGATAGATAGTGTGTCACGTTTTATAAGAGGTTGTTCTATGTGTGCAACAAGTAAGCCTAGTAACAGATTTCTTGGATTGTACACGCCACTACATGTACCATCAAGGCCATGGGAGAGTGTCTCCATGGACTTTGTTGGAGGTCTACCTATGTCAAGAAAGCAACATGATTATATTTTTGTAGTTGTGGATATATTCAATAAATGTGTATACTTATGCCATGTAAGAAAACCATTACTGCTGAAAAAACTGTTGAAATTTATTTTCAAAATGTTTGGGTTAATTTTGGATTGCCCACTACTATTGTTAGTGACAGGGATTCCAGGTTCATTGGGAATTTTTGGTCAAATCTATGGAGAATGATGGACATAAAATTGAAAAAGAGTATCACTTTTCATCCAAAAATAGATGGACAAACCGAAGTGGTGAACATAACAGTTGTAAATCTATTGAGAGGATATTTTAGCAAACATCCTAAGTTGTGGGATGAACGACTACATTATATTCAGCACGCTTACAATCGGGAAAAACACTCTTCAACACAAACCTCACCTTTTGAAGTATGCTTTGGGTATTTGCAAAAATTGCCATTATACTTCATCTTTGGGAAGGATATTGCAATTGATGGCCATAGTGATATTGATAAGGCTCGAAATTTCATTGAGAAAATTCAGATGATACATCAACAAGTTCAAGAATAGCTTGAGAAAAGTCAAAGCAAATAGAAAGAGAGGCATGAAAAACACCGGGTTGATCACAAGTTTCAAGAGGGAGATGAGGTATGGTTTCACATTAGAAAAGAAAGGATGCAAGGGGAAGATAAAAAGCTCAAACCCATTCACAAAGGTCCTTTCAAGATCATAAAAAAGTTGGTAATAATGCATTCCAACTTGACTTGCTTTCTTACATGCAAATGTATTTAGTTGTTAATGTTGAAAACTTACGCTTCTATGAGCCTCCTTTGATTGATGATCAAGGAAGTCATGTTCAGTTACCTTCTATTGAATATTTCTCACCAAAATTTCTGGATGAGCTCAAAGAAGATACAATTCTTAATAGGAGGACAAGAGCATCAAAGAGGGGAAGTGTTGACTACCTTCGAGATGGGCTCAAAGGCACTAAACCAAGAAAGGCAAGATGGATGGAGATTGGAAAGATGAGGAAGTTGTACCCTCATCTACTAAACAGGAAATCAAGTTTTTTGGGGTCCAAATGCTTCCCAATGGGTAGGAATGATCAGGAGTTCCTAATTTTTGCTCAAAATTTAAAGTTACGGGATTGGTTTGAAACTAGGATGGCTGCGTAGATCTCGTCTTCCTGATTCTGATGCCGTGAACAGTTCAAATTAATAAGATTTACTGGGATGCACAGTCAACAAAAAAGAGAATATTCTGCGAAATATTATATCCATCGGACCAGTCGTTGGTTGACAAGTGTCACTATTTTATTTGAGGTATGGGTTGGATGAGCCAATTAGAGGGTGCCACATGGATAGCCCTAAGGCTGCCATGTGGCCTTGAAACTGCATTATAAAATTTTATGAGAGGCTGCAGGGCTTAACCCCTTGACCTCCCTCCGAGCATGTATACCATTTACCGTCTGCTCTACGCAATGGTTCTTAACCTCATAGGGTTGTGGGTTTGTTTTATCATGTATTACAAATCTGTATTGGGGTTGGGAACCGTCAGTGGTCCCAAATCGCCAACGATCCCCGTTTATGTCACATGGTTAACCGATGATTCCATCCCAAACCGCGTGGTCAATGTAACCCGACAAGCATTCAACCTTGGTTCAAATAGTTAACTGCAGTTGCAACGTGATTTCCACTAACTGCCCATTTTGTAACGGTTTGGGGGTGCGCATGTGGCCACTGCCCAACCATAACACTTATTACGTGGTTTATTCGGCGGAATGGATAGGGGTTCACCAATTTTAGTGGTCAACCCGGATTTATCTCTAGTTAACTGGAGTTCTCCACATTTAGTGGAGTTTTCCTAGGATATATTGGGAAAAAGTGTAGGATGCTCAATTTTTTTACCATTCTGAGTGAATGAAGAGTCATTTTTCACTAATTAGAGTATTCTAAAGCCATTGGTGTAGATAAAAAATCCATTAGAGCATTGTAACTACATGTAATAGCAAAATTTTGGGCATAATGAAATATGGACAAGCCATTGGGAGTTGGACCAGCAAATGTAGCCCTGGAGGGGTGAACTGCTTCATCATGCCTGCTATGTAAATTTCATGTTGTGACTTATTTCTTTATTTTACACTGATGTTCAGTGTTATTTATGCTTATTTTATGCTTCTAATTCACTAAAAATCATCTAAAAATCATGGAAAAACTCCTTAATCCTTATGCAAACTAATGAACCAATTATGCACATGTTTTTAAAACTAAAAGACCCTTAGCACAACAAAACTAATACAGTCATTTCAGATCACCAATGCACATAGAAGCATGGTATATCTTGTAGAGTTGGTTGATACAATGAAGAGTTTTTAGATGGAAGTATAGAGCTATATAGTAGGAAATGGAAAGTTGATAAGGGCTTAGGAAGAGAAAAAATAAATTAATACTTAGGTGTGACAAAGTATGAATAAATTGAAAAGAAAAATCAACAAGGATATAAAACATGAATCCAATAGGTGAAGAATGATACTTATAGGCATAAGAACCTAAGGCAAGCCTCCTTAGTCTTGAAGGTAGAAGTGTAATGAGGGTTACAAAATATGTTGCAAAAGAATCAATTTCCCCATGAGATAATGTGTGAGTCATAGGGATGGGAAAATCATCTCTAGAAACAATATATGAAGATTTAGAAGAATTGCAAGCCATGAATTAACAACTTATATATATAATTATTTAGAATGGGATATCCACTTTTTTTATTAGAGTGCATCGTCGAAGCAAGGAACACGTGAAAATAATTTATAGAATTGAATAAGGCATATTCATTCACTTAAAAAGCACCAATGGAGGAATACAATGTTCCATGGGGATCAAATTGGTCTTAAATGGATAGAATAGGACTTCAGAGGGAACTACATAAAGAATTGAATATAATTATTCAAAATTGAGAAAGGCCAATGGGAAACTATAGGTAATTGTAAGGTATATCATAGTAAGAATGGATAATGTAGTTAGAAGACACCACAACATTAAGAATATGGAATGAGATAAAGTATAACATTAAAATGTGCTGGAAGGTTTGGCCAAGATCAATTTAGGATAGGATTTCCTAAATAAAGGTAGTTTCTCATGGTTTTGTAGTATTGGTAGGATATATTAGCTAATATGGAAAGATGACCAAGTTAGACTTGGTTGGAATGTGTTCAAATAAGGGAGCAATACTGCATAGATAAATAATTGAGTTCCTAGGGTTGTAGTAATCTAGGATGATTCCAAGAAAATCACATTTAGTGTATGAATACGGAATACATATGCATTGGAAAGCAATCTAATAATGATGCAAAATGCATATAGGAAAGACAAAGTGCATGTGCACTAGTAGGCATGTTGATAATGAATAGTTGGTACATATAGAATGCAATGGTGTAGAAATTTAGAAATTTTCTACTACTGATGAATTCAAACTAAAAACAAGATATCACAAATTTCCTCTACAATATTGCAGAATGGAAATCATAATTTAGAAACACATGCAATGGCATGCAATCATAAAAACCACAAGAACAAAATGATTTTACAGTGGAACCTAACTGGGAAAACCCCTCCATTGATTTTCATTAATCAGATGAGAATAGGAAAATATTACAATGTCTTGTTTCAATATTGAAGCACACCCTACACTGTAAACATGTTCTCTTGTTGACTGACCTACTCTGGCCAACGCTTAGACAATTCAAGGCCCCAACTTCCTCCTATTTCCTTGCACAATTCAAGAGAAATTAGGCTCATAAATAATATGGGAATTCCCTATTTCCTTGCGTAAATCCCAAGGAATTGATCACTTGCATCAATGCCATCATGTACACTCAACTAGTATACAATTAATAATTACAAAGTGCCTTTTCCTGCACTCCAACTAAGAAATTCAAATTCCATGCATGTATGGTCTATTTTTAGTGATTAACTAGTTTAATTGAGAGGTCACTGAGTTAACAACATTTATATTAGTCAAATGACCTTCAAATGACTCAAATGATGACTTGAGCTCAATTCACTGAGTTCAACTGAAAATAACTGAACCAGATTGCTAAATTTTAGCAATCGCTACATGCACAACTCTACTCCAAGCATACAACTCGAATTTACTGATCTAGCTAGTAGACAAGGTCATGTCACATAAGTTAATTGTAATCAAAGTCACCATGATGATGTGGAAAATTGAATTACCCAATTTGATGAGGCATAAGTCAAATTGAACCTTTCTTGCTACAATTTCTAACACTCACTCTTAGCAAGAAAGGGATTTTGCACCACCTCTATCCTACACCTGTGGGATTATAATTTTCCTCTTAACAATGCCTTTTTCAAGATACCTGCATCCTTCTCCTTATTTGGAATGTACTGTAGCATCGTAATTCTCTTCTTCACACAATCATGCAAGTGATGATACCTTATATCAATGTGCTTGGACCTATCATGTCATACTAAATTCTCACATAGTTTAATACAACTTTGATTGTCACAATAAATCATTGTTAGATCTGTCTCCTAACTGAAAATACCCACAAGTATTTTCGTCATGCATATGTCTTCACATGTTTCCTGACTTGAAACCATGTATTCATCCTCTATTGAGATGAGTGCCACATACCTCTATTTCCTTCTATACTAGAAAATAGTTGCAGACCCAACACTGAAGATAGAATCTGAAGTATTTCTCTTTTCTAATGGACTCCCTTCCCAATCTACATCAGTGAAGACTTCGAGATTCACTCCCTCTATCCTCTTGTACCATAACCCATACTCGTTTGTGCCTCTGAGGTATATTAACACATGCTTTGTTTCCTTCAAATACAATTTGGTAGGCTTCACCATGACTTGACTCAACTGATTAACTGCATATCATATGTCAGGACTTGTGTTCATCAGATAAATCAAGGATCCCACAAGTTGTCTATAGATGGTGGCATATACTACATCTCTTGAAGAAGCACTCTCCTTCCTCTAGTTTGTATCTAGTGGTGTTGTTGGCTTTAGGGGTCCTGACCCAGGTTTAGATTTTATGGATAAACCAACAAACCCTCCAACTAATGGCCCTTTCTTCAGTGATCTGCTTGCGCAGACCAAAGTCTCACCTGAAGCAGTATGGGGGGGTGCTGGAACTAGGTTTATGCACCATGAGGGAGGAATTGATGAGTGGTCCTCGGTTAAACCCACAACAAAATTATACATAAGCGCTCACATAGACTGCGCAAGTACTAACCGAATATCACATAATCACTCTCACTTTGGCACAGACAAATAAAATAGAAGTCGATCAGCACAAAAAATACTTAAATAGATCTATCAGCATTTAATCATAAGTTACCCAATAAATTGCGCAATAGCTTATAACATAACACAGAGATAGTATCACAGAATTAGGGTTTTCTTCAACGCAGAAAATAGTTCAGATCTTGCTCTTACTTAACATAAGTCAACATTCATGTGTAAACATATCACTTAGTTCTGTGTATTCATAAGTAAGTAAAAAAATAGTGCAATCTCATCAAAACATAACAGTTAGCATAAACAACCATTAGACACACACATAGCTTCTGTCAAAACAGTTCCTTCTATTAATCCTTCAGATCTATCAATACATCAGTTTTCCTTCAGAAACCCTTACAAAACCCTTACTATCCCTTCTGCGCACATGACCAGAGGATTATGCACACAGCCAGGACTAGGTCTCCGTGCACACAGCCAGAAGGAGCCTCTTACCCAACCCAAGAACCCAAAACCCTTACAAACACATATATTATCCTAATATCAATATCTCAAAGCTTAACTGAACTACTTAGCTTAGACAAAATGCTATATATTTAGAATATTCCTAGCGCACAGATACTATGGTCTCAAGCCATGTTTAAGACCCATAGTTTACATTTAAGCTTAAATATATCAAAAAATTTGGGCAAAAATCCCTTTGACTACCCCTACACAGTGCACACATACAAAATATACAAAAAGGAGCATTGAAACTTGTGCCTCAGGGGACCCCGCTCCAACATGCCCCCAACACAAACATGTGACTCATCTCGAGTCACTGAGGCACGAGCACAGAGTTGTCCCTGTACGGCTTCAGGTGACGTCCATTAACATATCCAGTGAGGAATTGACCATTCAAGGTGTCCAGGCGCACAACATCGGCATCAATGATTTCCTTCACATCATAAGGGCCAAGATAGTGCATTCGCAACTTTCCGAGGTGGCGTGAACTTTCTATCATATAGTAAGGCCAAATCCCTGACCTAGAATACCTTTTGTCTGATGTGTCGATCATGCCATGATTTTTTGCAGCCCTTCTAGAATTGCTGGGGATAATTTGCAATAAATCGATCCTCTTCTAGAGAAACCAGCTGTGACAACCGTTTTTCCAAAGCATCTTCTTTCAACATATTTGTAAATGCGGCAATGTGTAGACTAGGGATGATGAATTATATTTGAAACACAACCTCTTGTCCATACACCAGTTTGAAAGGTGTTCGTCCCGTCAACTTCTTGCAAGTCGTCCTATACGCCCAGAGAACCACAGGTACCTATTCATCCCAATAATTTCTGGTAGCATTACATACCTTAGTGAGCATTGCCTCCAATATTTTTTTGAATGCTTCAACTATGCCATTTTCCTGTGGGTGGTGTGGAGTACTAAAAAGGTATGCTTTTGATCATTATTTCAGTGGCTTTTTAATAGAATTTGTGAACCTTTTTGTGTCATGAATTTGGGAATTAATAAGGAACTATAACAAAACATGTGAGAATTGATATGCAAAACTTAGCCACTGATAATGGTTATTTTCTATACAGGAAAAGGAGAAAACGAGGAATTGTCGTTCCAAAGGGAAGGACAAAGTCGAGATAACTGCTGTCCCTCTGGACGAGAACCGAACGCAAACAAAGATAAATAGATCAAAGCAAATCGGCTCGGAAAAGAAGGAGAAGACACCAGCTCAGCGCAAAAGAAAAGACAGGATGAAGAGTTAACAGTTTGGCGAATCCCTCAGGATCTTCGATCCTGAGGGATCGCTGCTTTATTTACCTTGTCACTTGGACATCTCCGCCATCGTTTTTATATAAAGAGACAGCACTGTTAGCTTGATATATATATAGATAGATAGATATAGAGATGAAGAATACGCTTTTATGTAATTTCTGTAAAACATCAGCCTTGATTATTAAGTTTCGTTGAAGATTGGTTCAATGTATTTTTGACCGATGCATTAATGAAAGTTTGGTGATCATTTCATCTCTGCGACTGGATTAACTTCAAGCGGTGTATCCTTGGAGGCTAAGGGCCCGGCCCCGAAGGACACTTACTTCTGTACCATTACGACTTTATTTCTGTGTGGTTTGTTTATCATTGTCATTTGGTAATTTGGTATGTTTTATAAGTTCATATTACATGCTCTATTAAAGATTGAATCATTGAAGTTTTTGCAGATAGAATCGTGTGTTGACTCCACATTAAGTTATTAATCCTTTCAAGAGTTCATTACATGTTCTCACTGTTATGTTGCAGAGCTGTCATATTAACGTTCGTGTTGTGTGCGTTTCTAATGAATCAGTATTGTTCCATAATTCATTAATCGTTGTTGCTGTTCCATTAATATGATTTGTGTGAATTGCCTTTAGAGTGAAAGAATGTTATTCGATTGCAAGAGAGTATTTGAATAGATTAAGTTTGGTTACAACCCGTGGGACTTAGTTATTCAATTGCTGTTCCATTTTAGAGTTGTTGTTCCATTCCAGAATTGCTGTTCAATCCTTTATTCGCTTTGCTGTTCCATTTCCTTACAGTTGTTGGTTTGGTGTGAGAGATGATCTAAGGCTGTAGTGAGCAGTGGCAGTCACTGTCTAGCTCCCAAGCTCATGGTCTATGCTCTAGTTTCCTTTTCATCAGTTTCCTAAGGGATGGGTTATCACTGCCGAACCCTTGACTGATAAACTATTGAGTTTTCTGAGTGTGTGATTTATCCTTTGAAGTAATTTAGTTATCAGCAAGCATCCGTTTACTCTTGTATTTCTTAAGCACTGTACTACTAGCATTACTCTGACAAATGATAGCCTCAGATTGAGTCACTCTTTGTAATAACAAAACGCCCCCGGATTGACATATTAATGTGAGGTAATTAGAGGTGAAAGAGACCCTTTTTATAGCTCTACATTTTGGCGCCGTTGCCGGGGAAAGAGTGTAGCCATTTTTCTTTTTCAGAGTAGTGTACGAGCCTGCTAGGGAGGAGTTGGATCCTAAAAACGGAAGGTAAGAACCTACGTGCAGAGCATGTAAAAGACCTGCTCACTATCCGCTTTCCTAACAGATTTGTTTTTTCTTGTTTGAATAGAAGTTGGTAGTTTATTTTTGAGTGCATGACTAAGCAGAAAAGACCAGAAAAGAATATCAAACCCCCATCCAAGCCTGAAAAAGCTAAGGGGCCGGTGACCCTTGGCCGAACGACCTTCATAGACGAAATCTATAAGAAAACAGAATCTCAGCCATTAGTAGGCCTCAAGAAAAACATTTCTAAGCCGCCTACTAGTTCCCTTCAGGCCACAGGATCACCATCTGTAGCCTGCGCTGAGGTGCATAGTCAAACTGAAGAGCAGGACTTTCAAGAAATTGAAAATTCTACTCCAGAATTATTGCAAGAAGGGAACTCTAGCAACTTTTGTGAGGGAGAAGGAGAAACAGGGGAAACCAAGGAACCAAAATCCCCTATTGAAACGAATCAGCCATTAGATAGCCCAGATAAGGGGAGTGCTGCGAAAATCATTGGTGAAGGAACTCAATCTCCTCAGACACCTGGTATTCCCATTATTCCAGATAAAGGAATCGCTATTAAAAAGATCCCTGTCAAAACTGTTCCCACTCAACCTAGGAATACCCTCCTAGATATCCCAGAAGGTTATTGGCATATATTCGATCCCATGGCTCAAAACCAACCAAACGCTCAAAACCAGCCAAATACTCAAACCTCTACATTACAATATCCTATAGTGGATTCTGCAGCAAATGCACCCATGAAAGCTATCCCTCTTCAACATATCCCTACATTTCACGGACTCACATCAGAAGATCCGGATGCATTCTTATTCGAATTCGATGTGTTATGTAGGGGGTACGATTACACCACCGATCCCCAAAAATTGAAATTATTTCCCTCTACATTAAAAGGGTCTGCTTTAAGATGGTTTATGGGGCTAGGTGGCGAGGTTATCAACAATTGGGATCAAATGAAAGAATCCTTCTTAAAGAAATATCAGGATTATTGTAGGTCTAGAGAATTAAAAGACGAAATATTTCAAATGACAGCCAGACCAAATGAAACATTAGAGGAGTATGTGGAACGGTTTCAGTATAATTTACAAAGATCTCCTTATGCATCGCTACCTTTACCTGATAATGTGTTAAAAACTGCATTAATGAGGGGCATGAAGGAACAATGGATTGAAACATTAAACATTATGGGCAAAGGGGATATTTATCAAGAGAATTTTACTAACATCCTTGACTTATGTATCAGGAGTTCGAGAGGCAGCACAAGAATAAAACCGACGGAATATGATCGGTTTGCAAGAGATAACAAAGTATCAGCAGAAGGAGTAACACGTGCAGAAATTGGAAATTTATTAGAAAATTTTAAAACTGATATTATGGGGACACTAACTACACAACTTGATATGGTGCAGGCTAAACAGAAGCAGCTGGAGGCAGAACAGAATTTGGCAATCTTCTGCCCCCGATGCAGAAAAAAACATAGCCACAAGGAGTGTCCATTGGATAAAGTCCAAACATGCGCCATCTGTACAAAGATCACCTTACAGAGAGCTGCCCCTCACTTCCTGGATTGAAAGCGGTATATAAGGAAGCAGAAGAAGAACCAGAATCGGTGAATTCGATCAACCAGCGCCGCCAGTGGCAGCCGAGACAACCTGGTATGTTTTCGGACCCAACCTCTTTCTTTCAAAACCCACAGTATAATGCTCAACAATATGGTATGTGGCAAAATCAATCTCAACCCCCATTTACAAACTGGTCACCACAATCGTTTCCTTCTTCAAATCCATGGCCGAATCAAACAAGCCAAACTGGTTGGCCGAATTTCCCTTATACTCCACCATATTGGCAAAATGGCCCATACCCTTCACAGTGGACTCCCTCTACTTCGCAAATTTCACCCTGGCAGACAAGCTGGAAAAGACCGATGTACCATCCAGCTGGAACTATTCCACTCCCTCAACCTACTTTTCCAGCTTTACAACAAAACCCCCAGTCTAACCTGAGACCGCAACTCCCAGCCCAACCCGATCCCAATCCAAATAACAGACAGGTCCAATCTATCCAAATCATAGCATCACCAGAAACAGGACCTGACTTGAGGGAGTGCAATGACCTTCAGTTAAGATCTGGACGTATAATTGAAACTGAGGGAGATAAAACAGTTCATATTGAAGATCAGTTACCCAGAGAACATCAGTCACAACAGGAGGATGTAAATAAGCAACAAACTCATAATCAAGCAACCACATCCTCTCCTCCGTTCCGAGAACGATTAGCCATACCTCGATCCATACAATATCCTGACTTTGACATTCTGGGAGAATTACAAAATTTGTACATAAAAATTCCATTCCTCCAAGCCATTCAAGACATTCCCATATACGCAAAAACTATAAAATAATTGTGCATAAAGAAACCAAGGAGGAATATAACAAATAATCCAAGAGTCCAAGTAGTCGGTACCTTATCTGACCTATTGTCTGGAAGAGAAACACCCCTTAAATATGAAGACCCCGGGAACCCAATTATAGCTGTTCAAATTTATGGTCAGACCCTGTCCAATGCCTTAGTTGATTTAGGGGCTGCAATTAATATTTTAACAACCACAACTTGCCAAAAGCTCGGCATTACATCTGTAGAACCCACCTCTACTCTGTTGGAATTGGCTGACCGATCTGTGGTTAGACCAGAGGGTACTCTACATGATGTCATGGTCTCTGTAGAATCCTGGGAGTATCCAACCGATTTCCTGATAATTAATCCAAAAACCCGACTTGATGGACATCCGCTAATTTTAGGTAGGCCTTGGCTTACCACTGCCGATGCCTACATTGGCTGTCGGCAGGGAAATATGACCATAACCAGAGGACCGAATAGCAAAAATTTAGTTCTATATCCTCCAGCGCAGCCAAGTGTCACAATGATTAAAACTAATAAACACCTTGTATCATACCTTACTGATAACATCAGATCTCCATTAACTATACAAGAGGCACTCGATTTCAAAGATCAAACAGAAGACGATGCCATTAATAATTTCATTACTCAAACTGAACCTCGCACACAGTGTCACATGATAGAAGCAGCATTTGATAATTAATTGGAAGAAGATCCCCTGAAAGATATTCATGACCAAACGATACCTGTTACTTCTGTTGCAAATAGTAAAACTGTGGAAATTGCACCGGGGAAAACTTTAAACATCAATGCTAATCTCACACCTGAACAAGAAACAAAGCTCATCCATATGTTAACAAAATATCAAGAAGCATTTGCATGGGACTACCCTGATATGAAAGGAATCGATCCCCAGTTATGTACACACCACATTTATATAGAAAAGGATGCCAGACCTGTGCGTCAGCCGCAAAGGAGACTTAACCCCCATCTAAAAGATGTCGTAAAAACTGAACTTCAGAAGATTTTAGATGTGAATTTTATCTACCCTATTTCTGATAGTAAATGGGTCTCTCCACTTGTGGTAGTACCAAAGAAGAACGGGAAATGGAGAATTTGTGTGGATTATAGGGAACTAAACAAGGCAACACAAAAAGATCATTTTCCTCTTCCTTTCATAGATCAAGTATTGGATACTTTAGCAGGGAAGAAGTTTTTTGCTTTCCTGGATGGCTTTAGTGGATACAATCAGATTCAGATTGCCCCTGAAGACCAGGATAAAACTACCTTTACTTGTCCCTGGGGAACATTTGCCTATCGAGTTCTACCTTTTGGCCTATGTAATGCTCCTGCCACATTTCAAAGGGCCATCCTTAGCATTTTTGTAGATTTAATAAATGATGGACTTGAAGTTTACATGGATGACTTTACACCATATGGAGATGATTTTGATCCAGCTCTAGACACCCTGGAGAAAGTCCTACAACGCTGCATTGTCACCAGGCTTTGCTTAAGCAATGAAAAATGTTTCTTGATGATGACTGAAGGACTTATCCTAGGACACTATGTCTCAGCAGCCGGCATTCAGGTAGACCCGGCCAAAATTCAAATACTTTTGCTTATTCCCACTCCTACTACTCAAACAGAGGTACGCAGCTTTCTTGGATTTTCAGGTTATTATAGACGATTCATAGAGCATTATTCACACATTTCTGCTCCGTTATATGCACTAACTAGTAACGTTGATTTTCTTTGGACAGACAAATGTGACCGTGCTTTCGAGGATCTAAAGAAGCTGGTATCCACAGCCCCAGTCCTTCGAGGACCAAACTGGGACCTACCATTCCAGATATCATCTGATGCCTCAGATACAGCCATTGGTGCAGTCCTTGGGCAGGAAGAGGATAAAAAACCATATTCTATCTATTACATCAGCAAAAATTTATCCCCTGCTGAATTGAATTACACTGTTACTGAAAAAGAATTCCTAGCTGTAATACATGCTGTCGATAAATTTAGACATTATATCACAGGCTACCCTGTTATCTTGTATACAGACCATTCTACTATAAAATATTTAGCAAATAAGCCTGTCACAAATGCCAGAGTAACTCGATGGTTAATCTTATTGCAGGAATTCGACATCACAATCAAGGACCGGCCTGGCAAAGAAAACCCTGTAGCCGATTTTCTTTCGAGAATACCAAAATCAAGCGATGCAGCAGCAGTTGAAGATCAATTTCCGGATGAGCACCTATTTGTTGTTGCCGTTAAAACACCCTGGTATGCTGATGTTGCCAACTACCTCGCAGTAGGTAAATTACCAAAACATTTAACTCCTAATGAGCGCAAGCAGATTATTCAGAAAAGTTCTCGATTTTCGTGGATTGGAGGCTATTTGTTTCACACAGGAGCAGACATGCATATCAGGCGATGTGTTAGAGAGGATGAAATTTTTGACATCCTAAAAGCCTATCACGATGGACCGTGTGGGGGGCACTTCGCTGAGCGTAGAACTGGACATAAAGTATTGCAGACAGGATATTACTGGCCTACGATCTTCAAAGATGCAAAGAAGTTTGTCCAAGCCTGTGACAGCTGCCAGCGAGCAGGACGACCTGGTCAAGCTGATGAGATGCCTCTGAAACCACAATTAGTCATCGAACCATTCGAGCGGTGGGCTCTTGATTTCGTTGGACCCATCAACCCTTCATCAAATCAGAAAACATATATTTTGGTGGCAACAGAATATGTCACCAAATGGGTCGAGGCAGAAGCATTGCCAAGAGCCACAGAGGACTCTGTCATACAGTTTCTGTTCCATCTATTTGTTCGTTATGGCCTTCCTAGGGAAATAATTACAGATGGAGGACCACAATTTGTTGGGCATAAATTAGCTGCAACACTTAACAATTATCATGTCCAGCATAAGATCACTACCCCATATCACCCACAGGCGAATGGGCAGGTAGAAAGTAGCAATAAGATAATAGAATCAATCCTAACGAAAACCATTGCGTCACATAGGCGTGATTGGGCTACCCGACTACCTGAAGCACTCTGGGCCTATCGAACCACATGGAGGAGCACCACCGGTTACTCACCTTATCAATTAGTGTTTTGAAAACAACCCATTTTTCCTATCGAATTCGAAATCCAAACATTACGGACAGCACAGGAAGTTGGCCTAGATCTAACCGAGGCACAACTCAATCGACTGCAGCAGATCAATGAATTAGACGAAGTCAGGCTCTCTGCATTACAAAATACAACATTAGTTCAACAGTAGCGAGCCAAATGGCATGATGCGCTCATCAAGAACAAAGTCTTCCACGAGGGAGACTGGGCTCTGTTATACGATTCTCGGTTTCAGGACTTCCCTGGAAAACTTCAGACTCGATGGTTGGGACCATACGAAATCCAGAAGGTACATGACAACGGAACCCTTACTCTAATCACCATTGACGGTTCTGGATATGCATTCAAAGTAAATGGCCACCGATTTCGTCTCTATCGTAAACCACTCACTCGGGAATCCTTCTACCAGCACCTACGCCGAGATACTGATATGGAGATCTTAGGAGAGGAAGAGAAATCTTCCTCACCTGTAATTCATTAAGGGTTCATTTCTTTTTTGCAATTTGTACATAAATTCTTGTTTTTTTTGAGTGATTCTTGTACATAAGTTTGAATTAAATATCTTCTTGTCATTTTTGTTGTTCCTTTTCTTTTACAGAGTTTGATTTTTGCTTTTCTAATAGCATATGCGTGTTTGTTTCTATATGTTGGTTTTTGCTTGTTTTGCTGTTCCTTTTCTAAAGGAACAGCATTCGGGATCTCTGCTGTTCCTTTTTCAAAGGAACGGCATTATTACATTTTCCGCTGTTCTTTTTGGTTACCACTGTTCTTTGTCTTCAAAGAAACATCGTTCTTTTATTGCTATTGTTCCTTTTTCAAAGGAAGGGCATTTTGAGTGTTTTTATAATATTTTTATTTTTGCTGTTCCTCTTTCCCAAAGGAACGGCATTTGCATTTTTGTTGTTTTCTTTATCATCTGTCGTTGTTTCTTTTTCAAAGGAACACCACTCGCATACTTCTGCTCTCCTTGTGAAACAACTTATTCTTTTGCTGATCTAAATTGAGGATGCTTCTTGCCCGTCTTCTTTCTAGTCTTTAAGATATAGCTATGTATTTGTGCAATGAAATATAAAATCACAACATACCGAAATCTGAAAACCATAAATCGCTATATCTATAAGGCTCTGCATTAGTAAGAGGACAAATGGAAGGACATACTTATTTCTTACCTTTTGTTGACATGGTTTTACTAATTTTGCCCTGATTGGTTATCTTTATCATGCTGATTCCCTTAAACTTTTTTTATTAGTACTTGGGAATAAGAGAAAAGAGTTTATATCCTCCTATTGAGATAATAAGACTTCTTCCACCATTCCTACTCTTAAGGAGTGTTGAACCACCCTTTGTGTATAAATAAGGAAAAGTATTCTATGAAAAAGAAAAAATATGTGAACTGTCAAATGCAGGATAGGGGGTCTCATCGAGAGCCAGCCTACCATGATCATGAGGATGGAAGTGAAGTGGCATTCCCATTCTGGCCACCACACCATGGATATGGTCCAAAAGGTATATCAAACAAACAAACCTTGGAACGGGAGGTCTCATCACGAGCCGGCCTGCCCACGTTTCGCTCTTTCCTCGTGAATGGCATTATGGTTAACTGGTCACCAAGCCAGCATAATGGTCTACATTTTGATATAACAACATTCCTAAGTACACAAAGGATTATGGTTCCGAGGGTAAAAAAACAACTCTGCCAAGGTTATGAACACCTATTGGCAGCAGAGTATTGTTAATGGTATTGAAGTCACCTTGCTTACACCAATAGGTAAGATACTAATACTCTTTTGTTTCTTATATCCGAGCAACTAATCATATGTCATTTCCCGATTTATATATCGCATGAATATTTATCATTACCAATCATGGCAACGGAAGTAACCATGACCACTTGAGATTGGCAAGTACGATACATGCCCTATCCATCAGCCTCAAATCATAACACAGCAGCCTCTTATATAACACGCGATCCATTCTCCGCCTCGATTTCGGTAATCTGTTGTCCTTTTTCAACATGGCATAATTCCATATGCTGTTCCTTTCTGACGTGATTGCAGACCGGGTGCCGCTCCTTTATTTTCCGGCTGGGACAGCCTATCACATTGCGGGGGGGGGAGGTTCACCTCATCATTCCCTGAATTACGTGTCAAGCTCACCATTCGGGAAAGCTAGCATACGACGGTTTGGCATGGTTTAACGGCATGGCATTTCTATTTTTGTCACAAGTTACTTTCTGTTGCACTGTTGCATACTCTGTGTTTTTTTCGAAACCTTGTTGTGTTTCATACAGAAAACGTAGTTGCCGTTCCATTTAGAATCTACAGTGAAACTATGGGAGGAAGAGCAATTCGAAGCGAGTCTCAACAGTTGACGATATCTGCTGCTGCCCGGGAGATCCTGGAAAGAGCAGGATGGTTGAATTATTTCAATCGCCTACAGGAGTCCAACGAAACAGTGGCGATGGAATTCTTGCAGAACCTACAAGATGATCACTCCATAGTAAGAGGGAAGCGGATAGCGGTCACTGATGACATAATTGCAGAAGTTTCAGGACTACCAGCCACCGGACCGGTATGGACATTAAAAAAGGAACGATTACAGAAGGTCATGGAACTGTTCCAGGACGAAGGCCAGAATTTGACAATTAAAGGGAAGGGAGTTCTGCCAGCAACCCTAGGTGAACCCTGGATGGAGCTAGCAAGAACGGTGCAGAGTTATATTACTTGCGAAGGAAGAAAAGACGTGGTAAGACCACGACACCTTAAACTTTTAGCTGTTTTAAAGCAGAGATGCTCTGTGAATTTACCCGCACTCCTGAACTCCTTACTGCATGATGCTGCACAAAGTATGAAAAAGGCACAGCACATAGAATCAATCGTTAGTCATCATGGGTTGATACGACTAGTTGTTAGTTATGGTCTCAACCAACAGCAGAGCAGCTGGGAAGAGTTGATTGCACAAATTGAGGGGGGATTGACAGAACCATCCCCAAAACGCAGACATTCTATAAGCACACCGGAGTGTCCGGTAAAACACGGAGAACATGTTGCTAGTACATCAGAACAACCAGAGTTACATCAAGAATCGGCAAAGCGTAAGCATGCCATTGATTCACCCGAGCAACCAGAGGAACCCAGAAAATCAGCTCGGTTAGCTCAGATGAGAGGAAGCATAAATAAGCCCAGAAAATCAGCCCGGTTGGCTCGGATAAGAGGAAGGATGGAAAAGCTTCAAGGAAGTACCAGCCAACCAGTGATAATTGAAGATGAGCAACCCGAAGAAGAAGCAGCCGAGCCTTCGGGAACATAAATAGAAGTAGAAACTGAACAGGAGGAAGAAATGGGACAGCAGGAGGATAGCCCATTACAAGACCTACTGGGAGATGATGACTTGGCCGCAGTCCTAGCCAATATGAGTAAGTATGGTCAGCCTTCTAGTTCAGAGGGCCCCCACGACAAACCCCAGGAAGAGAACATGCCTGTTCATGATGAAGAGGAGGAAAATACTGAACGGGAACAATCTGTTCCCATGTCACAAGAGGGAATTCTAGAGGGAGTAGGAGCAGAAACAGCATTTGCTCAGGAAGAGACAGAACCAGTCGAGGTTCCTACCCCAGAACAGCCAGAGCAGAGCAGTGAAGAAGAACCCCAAGAGGAAGATTTAGAAACCAGTCATGATCCAGTCCGCAGCAGACAGACTGTTGTTCCTTCGAAGGAAACACTGGAAATTAAGAAGTTGCGGAAGGAACGGAATAAATTGTTGAATACGATAACCCAGCTCAGACAAAAAATTAGGATTCTGAAAAAGAACCAGAAGGTAAGAAAGACTGGAGGGAGGAAAAAGAAGGCCAACAAGCGGTTTGCTGTTCAAAACCCTACTGAGAATCCAGCTGCCGTTCCAATTGATGCCGAGGAACAGACGGGTGTTCGCGTTAAAACAGAAAAGGATGATACAAGGGTCAGTGACAAACAAATTCAGACAGAAGCACCACCCTCAGGGGTAATAAGGGTTCTGAACTCAAAACAGCATAACAAGAAATTTCAGGTAAAACTCCCGGCCTCCACTGACCTATGGAAGAAAGATCCGAAAACAAAAACCCTGCATAAGATGGTGAAGCAAGCCCAGCAAGAAGCCGAACAGCTTAGAGAGCAAACGGTTCCCCGAGAAAAATATGAAGAGTTACAGCAGCAACTAAGGGACGCCAGTCAATCCAAGAGCCAGGCCTTTGAAGGCTGGAAAAAGGAACAAGAGGAAGTTGCACAGGTAACCAGTAGACTAAATACTGTTATCAAAAAGATGAATGACTTGTGTTCTTTATACAATGATGTTTTAGCATGTAGGGCCCCTGCTAAAAACTATGCTCTATTTTTATTAGAACGGTACTTACAATTAAAAATAAAATCTGTTAGAGCAGGTACCCCAATACAAATTAACACTGTCAATGACTTTATAGACTGATGTAAACATTATGGAATGAAAGTACAGAGGTTGTTGTGTGAACTTTATTTGCACGACCTTGTGCTAAGTCAGGAGACTGAATTAAACCCTGGCCCTTTCATTGGAGACATCCAATTCCAAGCATTCATTTCATTCGGGGTTAATTAGATTAAGTGGCTCAAAGCCTATGATACTTTCCAAGATCAGGAAAATGGTCTAGATTTACGGGTTAGGGCTGAGCCTAGGAACCCAGTACAGTTGTGGAGAGTTCATAGAAATCTTATAACGGCTCCTGGTGCCATTGAAACATTAGGACCTATGCATGAGGCACTCATTCAAGAGAGTTTAGAGTATTTTATTTCTATCAAAGACTTGGCCATTAATGCAGCCAAATTTCGATATCGAATCTCTGATCCACACATCCAGCTCAGAGAACCATTTAAGTATGAGAACTTTGAGTTAGCTTCCAACCGTTTGAACCTCTATGGCGAGACCATTCTGAAAGCAGGATCATCCTGGTTAGGGTATAGATTTCGCACTCCAATTATTTGGCACCCTGCACCCGGATACCAGGCCCTGTATGATATGCCTGAGGGACAAACAGGTCAGTTCTTTGACTATCTAATCACTCAACATGGTTGTAGGCCTCCGCATGAGACTCCTTCTCCAGCATATTCTCTCATTGCATTACATGTCAACTACAATGTTTTCATGAGGACATGAAACAAGGTAAGCAGGGGGGTGTGTGGAGTACTAAAAAGGTATGCTTTTGATCATTATTTCAGTGGATTTTTAATAGAATTTGTGAACCTTTTTGTGTCATGAATTTGGGAATTAATAAGTAACCATAAAAAAACATGTGAGAATCGATATACAAGACTTAGCCACTGATAATGGTTATTTTCTATACAGGAAAAGGAGAAAACAAGGGATTGTCGTTCCAAAGGGAAAGACAAAGTCGAGATAACTGCTGTCTCTCTGGATGAGAACCGACCACAAACAAAGAGAAACAGATCAAAGCAAATCGGCTCGGAAAAGAAGGAGAGGACACCAGCTCAGCGCAAAAGAAAAGACAGGATGAAGAGTTAACAGTTTGGCGAATCCCTCAGGATCTTCGATCCTGAGGGATCGCTGCTTTATTTACCTTGTCACTTGGACATCTCTGCCGTCGTCTTTATATAAAGAGACAGCACTGTTAGTTTAATAGAAGATAGGGAGATATAGAGATGAAGAATACGCTTTTATGTAATTTCTGTAAAACATCAGCCTTGATTATTAAGTTTCGTTGAAGACTGGTTCAATGTATTTTTGACCGATGCATTAATGAAAGTTTGGTGATCATTTCATCTCTGCGACTGGATTAACTTCAAGCGGTGTATCCTTGGAGGCTAAGGGCCCGGCCCCGAAGGACACTTGCTTCTGTACCATTACGACTTTACTTCTGTGTGGTTTGTTTATCATTTTGGTATGTTTTACAAGTTCATATTACATGCTCTGTTAAAGATTGAATCATTGAAGTTTTTGCAGATAGAATCGTGTGTTGACTCCACATTAATTTATTAATCCTTTCAAGATTTCATTACATGTTCTTACTGTTATGTTACAGAGCTGTCATATTAACGTTCGTGTTGTGTGCGTTTCTAATGAATCAGTATTGCTCCATAATTCATTAATCGTTGTTGCTGTTCCATTAATATGATTTGTGTGAATTGCCTTTAGAGTGAAAGAATGTTATCTGATTGCATAGAGAGTATTTGAGTTAAGTTACAACCCGCGGGACTTAGTTATTCAATTGCTGTTCCATTTTAGACTTGCTGTTCCATTCCAGAATTGTTGTTCAATCCTTTATTCGCTTTGCTGTTCCATTTCCTTACAATTGTTGGTTTGGTGTGAGAGATGATCTAAGGCTGTAGTGAGCAGTGGCAGTCACTGTCTAGCTCCCAGGCTCATGGTCTATGCTCTAGTTTCCTTTCCATCAGTTTCCTAAGGGATGGGTTATCACTGCCGAACCCTTGACTGATAAACTATTGAGTTTTTTGAGTGTGTGATTTATCCTTTGAAGTAATTTAGTTATCAGCAAGCATCCGTTTACTCTTGTATTTCTTAAGCATTGTACTACTAGCATTACTCTGACAAATGATAGCCTCGGTGGTACAGGGTACTCTTCTAATGGCACATCTTGAACTCTTCTGTGAGTGCGTTGATGGTTTCATTGACAAAATGTGTGCCCTAGTCGCTAATCAGAATCTTGGGGAAACCAAAAAGTGTCACAATGTTTTCAAATATGAATTGTGTGGTGGTATCAACAGTGCAGTCCCTTACAGGTTTGGATTGAGCCCATCTGGTGACATAATCTGTTGTTGTGATGATGTAGGGCATACCACTGCACTTTCTAGGGGGATTCATAGGGCCGAAAAAATCAATATCCCATTTTTGAAAAGCCTGCAAGGGAATTTCATCACGGCATGAAGGCTTTTCTGTCCTTTGGAAAACATCGCATGTGCAACAATGTGCAGCAGTTTCACTATGCAACGTGGGCCACCAGAAGCCAGCTCGCAAAATATTTTGTGTAGTTTCCTTACCGACGTAGTGACCCCCATCAATTCCTCCATGGGCTTCATCTAGAATTGTGTGTCTCTCATACTCAAGGACATACCTGCACAACACTTCATCTGCACCCAGTTTGTAAAATTTCCCGATGATGATGGTAAAGTCAGTTGCATGTGATACAAATTATTTCTTCTGTTGGACCATATATTCTTCAGGAGCGCATCTAGTATTTAAGAACTGAATGATATTCAAGAAATGCTCATGAACCACATTTATGTCAAACAGCTGCACGTCGAGCAAACCATCCTCCATATTGGTCGGTTCCTCACCAGTTTCAATGTGCGATAGGTGATCTGGTCTGGCATTTAGGCATCCAAGCTTTACCAAAATCTCAAAATCATACTCCTGAAACAATAAAAACCATTGGTAGATCCTCCCCCCCAATAAAAACTTGTTGACAAAATATTTCAAAGTGGAATGGTTAGTGAACATCTTGAAGTGGACTCCTAATAGGTAGTGGTGGTACTTCCGTAACGCATACACCATAGCTAGCCCTTCTCGTTCCGTGGTTGAATAGTCTCGTTCAATGCTCGAGATTTTTTGACTCACATAGGCAAGGGGGTGATATATTTCTCCTATGTCTGGTTGTGCTAACACAGCTCCGAGCGTAATGCATGATGCATCTACATGTACATGGAATTCTTTGACCAGTCTGGGAAGACCAGGATGGGTGCAGTGACCATCTTTACTTTTAGAAACTCAAAATTCTTCTGACACTCATCATCCCAGCATAATGTTGCATCTTTTTTAAGTATCTTTTCCAAAGGCGTAGTGATCATTGCATAGCCCTGAATAAATTTTCGGAAATACCCAGTGTGGCCCAAGATCGAGCGCAACTGCTTCATTTTCGAAGGGCACCTCTAGATTAACTATTACTGCGATCTTGTCAGGATCAACCATCAACCCTTTTTCACACACAATATGTCCCAGTAGTATCCCAAATGGTACACAGAAGATACACTTTTTCAAGTTCAAGGATATCTGGTATTTACTACAAGTGTCCAACATGAGGCGCAATTTTGAGACATGGTTCTTTAAGAGTCCAAATAGAGTCTAGTCATCAAAGTATACCTCTAATAATTTATGGATAAATTCTTTGAAGGCAGCTACAACCACGCGTGAGAAAATAGCAGGAGCATTCTTCAATCTAAATGGCATTATTTTATATTGGAAATACCCCCATTCTGTAGCAAAGGTAGTTTTACTATGATCCTTCGGCGCAATCTGGATTTGATGATACCCAGAAAAACCATCGGTAAAGGAATAGGCCTCTTGGCCACCAAAATTATCCAAAATTTCATCAGAGAACAGGGTAGGGAATGGATCACGTACACAAGCATAATTTAGTTTGTGCAGATTGACACAGATCTAGATTTCTCTCTTACTCTTCTTGTCTTGCACTACCATAGGGCTGACCCATTTAGATTCTTCAACCAGCTCAATGATGCCTATCGTAACCATATTTTCCAATTCTTATTTCACCTTCTACTTATATCTGGGATTCAGCCTATATGGGTGTTATTTTCCTAGTCGCGCATCCAGCTTCAAGGTGATCTTCATAACCCCAAGTTTGTCGATGATTCCCTTCAGTTCAGAGAACTTCGAAGGGAACAGCTCTTGGTATTCTATCAGCAACTCGAAAAATTTACCTACAATATCATCATCCCAGTAGTCTCCAATCTTCACCAGCTTATTTTTTTCCTCAGAGCCGATGTTCACCTTTCGAATCTTTAATGGCTTCGTTACATCGGGCGCGGTGAGTGAGGGGTCGGGTCCTGCGTGTTCGCCCTTAGATTCAGGGATCAAGATATTCCTAGGGTTCTCTTCATGTTCCTCAATGGTCATATTTCGGAATTTTACATTGTCCTGCATCTGCGCATCCCATGTTGGCGTAGCACATTCTTCCTATGGTCGGGAGTCATCAAAGACCACTGCCTCAATATCTTGCAAGGCTTCGTCTAATCCATCTGATCCACTGGCCAAGATGAAGGTTAGCAGAAATATTTCTACCATTATAACCCAATTGATACTTCCTTGACGCAACTCCGTCTCCAAATACCAAGCAGCAGGGATCAGTCCCAACATATGAATAAACATGTGAACCCATTCAGACCTGGGCTTCTTATCCCAGACCTCCATCAACGTAGCTAGGTGTTTACATGTATCACCTTGTCCACAAAAAAACCTTGGTTGGTGGGGTAGTGGGTTGCTCAAAGCACAACCGCATCATTATGTTGCGTGCATCCCATGTGATCAAGTTGTTCTTATGGGTCTCCCACAAACAGGCAGGAGTAGCGCGCAACCCCAGAGTAAAAGCATGAAATCTCTGTTATTTGGGCACATATGCCTCCACTGCCATAATAAACATGTTTATATCAGACGAACCATCATAGTGTGGTAGATTATGTACCTCAGATGTTATACAGCCCAGGTATCTAGTCACATGATTACAACCCAACATAGACACGTCATGCAAGCGGTTCTTTCAATTCTCGATTTCCTCATCAGAGTCTAAAAAAAAAAAAAATTCCCTCTCCCACTTAAGTGTTTTATCTGGAGTTGGGTTGATCCAATCTTCTTCATGCAAGATCAGCTTATAGATTTGGTCACTGTCATCCCCAGCATGCACAGGCTCCATATATCGGTGTCCTTTAGCATGGTCTAGAGGGATGATAACTTGGACTCTGTTCTTCTCAAACTCCATCCTTCTTTTCTTCAATTCTATGACACCATCCACGTAAATAGCCCAATCCAATATTAAAAGTGGAGGATAGGGATATGTATCATCCATGATCTCTATCACTTCAATGTCAGCTTTCACATTGACACCCTCAATATTGACTACGACTTGAGGTAACTGCCCAAGAGGAATGATTCTCTATTGATTAGCCATGCGCAGTTGGATCGTGGACCATTCCAGCTTGGGTTCGCCCATGCGCTGCCATGTATGTTTTGGTAGGACATTAGCATCTGACCCCAGGTCAAGAAATACCTGGTCCATCTCATAAGCTCTTATCTGCACAGTCAGGGGCATCTCTCTACCCGTTCTTTTCTTTGTTTTGTAAACTTTATTGACGACGCGTTGTTCTACCATTGGTGGTCCCTTCTCTGCACAATTATATACCAGAGCCTGCAGATTTTCCACTACCTTCTGGTTGCGCAGTAATTTCATACATGCCTATAGGAAGGGTTTAATCTCTTCATCTCCTCTAGCACCTTGCAACGGTCTACTTGATGTTGATGCACCACCCTCGATGAATTTTTTCCATGCTTCAATAAAGGTTTCTTTTTCACGTTGGAGATTGACTCCTATTTTATGTTCTGGAGCTTTATGGATCCATACATCTGTAGCTAATTGCTTTCCCTTATCTTCATTGGTATCTATGTCGCTCCTTGTTACTACATTCACACTTGGGTCCTCCCCATGGGGTTCAACATGCACCATCTACAGATTCTGTGTTGGGGTTTGCATCTTTCTTTTATGCATCTTCGCAACGAAGATAGGGCAATCTTCAAGCACATGATCAATTTCCTATAATACCTACATGAATGGCGCATAGGATTCGGAAAATCATGCGCATAATGGCTAGCATCTCTACAATTATAGCAAATGACCTGTCCTCCTCCTTGACCAGCTGATCCACCCCCTCAACCTCTTCCTCTTCCCAGAGATCCTCCACGTATAGAAGGGGATGCTCGTGAGGAGGACCCAACCTACACCCTATATATTTGATATTTATACATCATCATCTCATAGGTGAAACAGTGCTGCTCATCATGCCGTAATGACGAATAGAACCTACAAAACAACTGCTTTAGTTCACGTTGATATTTCCCAATCCTTGGATAGGAATATGTGTAATGCAATCTAACAACCTAACAGATTGTACACCAGACATGGCTCTTCAAGGGCCTAGGACCTCCAACATTCAAATACTTAGTGAAAACAGGACACTGATCCTTATGGTGCTCGGAAGCTTTGCATTTTATACACCAGATCTCTGCGCACGCTTCTTTGCCCTTATCATTGCGCAGGCTTTGAATTTCCAAGTGCATATCTTGTAGTTGATTCTGGATTTTTTGAGTCCTAAGAGAAATAGGTGTTGGTGTGGCTTATAATTTCATTGCAACCTCCACAACCTCAGCTAATGTGGAAATTTTTTGTTGTCCTAATGGTTGGCGTAGATGAGGGAGAAACATAGCAATGAACCATTCTTTATGTTGAGCATCGTCAATGATGAACCCTCCATCCCTGATGACACGCTTCAACCGCTGGTCTGCTTCCCATATAGACTCATTAATTTCCTGGTGGATATCTTTCATCTCAATTACCAGCTGTGAGTATGATTTAGGATTTTTGAACTGCTCTTATAGGGTTGTCTTTATCTGTTGCAAGGTAGCACCAGGTTTATCCTAACAATACCTCATATACCAATCCAATGCTCTATCCTGGAAGGAAGTAGCGAGCTGCACTTTCTTGATATCATTATTGTGAACTTGCTATGCCTGCCACATAGCCTTAGTCACAAACCAGAAGTGTTCGTTGTCCTCATTCCCGATGCCCATGAAATTAGGCAGCTTCATTGATGCATCCATTGCTACTTCTGGGAGAGGAGGAGGAGATGGACTGCATGGTGGGGTAGGCAGTCTTTGGTGCAATGATAGAAGTGGAGTGGACGAGATAGGAAATAGGCTTAAGGGTCTCTGCTGGAAAAATATTTCTTCATTATAATCACTGGAGCTAGCGGTTTCTGGTTCAGGCTCACTATTGGATCGAAGCTTCAGAAGGCTATAAGGGACTTCTTCAGATTCTTCGCAGTAAATTCTGCCACTGCATGTAGTTGAACCCTTATGATGCATTCAAGCAGCATGTTCACACATACAACCATTTTCACACAATAGAATCTTCAGTGACAATTTCAATGAGCGCAAAAACTTACCTCTATGGCCTTTGAAAAATATTCGCTCTACTTCAGAGTAGGACACAAAATGATCAATAGAAAATTCAGTCACAAAGTTTCCCAAGATCCAGTCGCTCCAATGATCTACCAAATGAGTAATCTTATTATCAAAGTTCTCTAATTTTTGGATCAATTCAGATGTCCACTCAGTAAATGGGTCGTCTCTTTTACAGTGATGGAATTTAGTTAAGTGTGAAAACCACTCATGAAGCTCGTATCCAAAGGAACTAAAGAAAATCTCATGCACTTATCTATAGATATATTTGTTGATCCACTGTTAAGCATATATCTTATTGCTCATATTCTTTTGAAGCGCAAATACCAGGATCTTTCTATCTAGCCAATCTTATAATTCGTTTCACAAGGGCTGCCACAACATCAAATCTCCCTAAAAATGACGATCCTGGTCCCGAAAATGGAACCATTTGTTGGCTTGAGGGGTCCTGAACCAAGTTCGGAGTTTATGGATAAACCAACAAACCCTCCAACTATTGGCCCTTTTGGCATTGATCTTCTCACGCACACCAAAGTCTCACCTGAAGTAGTATGGGGGGTGTTGGAACCAGGTTTCCGCGCCCCAAAGGAGGAATTGATGAGTGATCCTCGGTTAAACCCACAACAAACTTATATAGATGCACACAGAGAGATTGCACAAGTACTAAAAAAATATCACAGAATAACTCTCACTTTGGTGCAGACAAACAAAACATAAGCCAATCAGCACAACAAAGACTTAAACAGATCTATCAACATTTAATCATAAGTTACCCAAGGTCTTGCGCAATAGCTTATAACAGAACACAGAGATAGTATCACATAATTAGGGTTTTCTTCAACGCATACAATAGATCAGATATTTCGCTTACTTAATAGAAGTCAGCATTCATGAGTAAACATATCAGTTAATTATGAATATTCATAAGTAAGCAAATAGATAGTGTGATCTCATCAAAGCATAATAGTAAGGATAAACAACCATTAGACACACACACAGTGCTTCCACCAAAACTGTTCCTTCTATTAATCCTTCAGATCTGTCAATACATCAGTTTTCCTTCAGAAACCCTTACAAAACCCATACTATCCCCTCCGTGCACACAACCAACAGAGTCCGCACACAACCAGGACTAGGTCTCCGCGCACACAGTCAGCAGGACCCTCTTACCCAACCAAAGAACCCAAAACCCTTACAGACGCAGATATTATCTGAATATCAATATATCATAGCTTAACCAAACTACTTATCTTCGACAAAATTCTATCTATTTATAATATGCCTAGTGCATAGATACTATGGTCTCAAACCATGGTTTGAGACCCATAGTTTACATTTAAGCTTAAATATATCCCAACATTGGGGCAAAAATCCCATTGACTACCCCTACGCAGCACGCACATACAAAATATACAAAAATCAGCATTAAATCTTGTGCCTCAGGGGACCCCGCTCCAACAGGTGTGTCCATAAGCTTGTAGTTCTTCATGTGAAATTTCTGAAGTATTTGAGAGGAATACTTCCCCTGACTCACAAACAACTCACCATCACCCTGCCATACTTCCAGACAAAGGATGTAATGCATCAATCCCATGTATTTCAACTCAAATTCTCTTTCAAGGTCCTCTTTTCAAGAGTGTATCAATTGCTCATCCCCTGTAAATATCAAGTCATCAACATACAAAACCAAGATAAGCAAATTTCCATCTACCATAATGCGATAGAGATTATCATCTGCGTCGCTTTTGGTGAAGCCCAATCCACTGAGATATGTATCAATATGAGCGTACCATGCTTGGCACACCTGCTTGATACCATACATGGCTCTCCTGAGTATACACACATGTGTCTCCCTATCATATGTCTCAAATCCCCCTGGCTGCTCTATGTAAATTTTTTTCTTAAAAAATCCATTAAGGAAGGTGGTCTTCACAGCCATCTGATGGATCTTCCACCCCATCTGTGCAACTAATGCTAGAACGGTTTTTATTGAGGAATATCTTGCCACTAGGGAACAATTTTTCCGATAGACAACTCCCTCTACCTGACAGAAGCCTTTGGCCATAAATATGGCCTTGTACTTCTCAATTCTCCCATCAGTTACATAATTTACATTGTAGATCCATGTATAACCAACCACTAACTTGTTATATGGTCTCTACACCACCTCCCATACATTTTTATTCATGATGGATTCATACTACTCCACTGTGGCATCAACCCACACTAGTTGAAAAATTGCTTCCTCAATTGAAGAAGGCTTTGACTCAATGAGTTTTTTCATGAGAGCCATCTGCCCAGTGTACCTGTCTAGTGGCCTCATTTTCATGCATTGAGATGTAAAAACTCCCACATTCTCTTATGCATCTTGCACCAATCTTTCATCTTCTTTGGCTCTCTTCCTTCTCTATCTAGAAGATTCTGGTTAAGTGGGTGCCTCCACTCGACCTCCTAACTGTTCTTCCACTTGTGGTTGTTCCACAACATCTTGAAGCTCTATCTAAGGCTCATCCTTAGGATTTTGAAGCTCACCCTCTAGTGGGATACTCAACTCTCTCTCTAGAGAGCATCTCATAGCCTTCTCATCATCAAATTTGACATCTCACCTCATTGTTGTCACCCTGAGTGATGGAAAATATACCCGGTAATTATGTGGTGTAGCTGTGTATCCTACAAATACTCCCATTAGAGGAAATTTTCAGCCTAAAAGTGGCCTCCTAAAGAAAAATAATAAAATAAGAGTTATGAATTTTGGAGGGAAAAGAAGAAAACTACTTTTTTTAATTGTATTTTTGGCTTATCTCCTTATAGGTTTACTAAAATTTCAAGTATATACACTCGTTGGATGCAAAATTAAATTCCACATCCAACGCATATAAATTATGCATACTTTTGAGAAGGCCTACATTGATAAAAAAATAGGAGATACATTAAAAAAATGTGTTCAGCGTGCTTTTTTAATGTATCTGCATTTTTTATCAATGTGGGTGTTCTTAAAAGTATGCATAATGGGTACTCGTTGGATGTGGAATTTAATTTCGCATCCAATGAGTGTTTACACTTGAAATTTGAGTAAACCTATAAGGAGATAAGCCAAAAATACAATTCAAAAAGGTAATTTTTCTTCTTTTCCCTCCAAAATATTTACATGTATCTCTTTTTAAATTTAAAGGATTTTGATTGGTTTACATATTATGACATGTAAATTACATGAAAATTTCATGGGGAATTTTAGGCTGAAATTTCCTCTACTGCATTTTAGTTGTAGGCTCCAATTTCTTCCTTTTATCCTTAGATACATGATAATACAAAGTACCTCCAAAAATTTGAAAATGAGATACATTTGGCTTCCTCCCAAAGAAGGCTTCTTCGGGTGTGATCATGCCAAGTATTTTATGGGGGATATTGTTTTGAAAATAAATTGTGGTGTTGCATGCTTTTTCCCATAGATGTAATGTAATATCCCAAAATAGGGAAAATAAGAAGTATTGGGAATATCTTAAAATATTCCAAAAATGGATTGCTCAACAATGCCTTCACAGAAAAACGCATTTCCAGAAATATATGCCATAGAAATGAAAATCATCACTTGGATTCATTATATGTATCCATCTAGCATCTAATTCCAAGAGGAGATCAGAAAGAAATGAAACTAGGTGAGGAAACATACCTCCCACCACCTAGTGTAGCTGAAAAACACTAAAACCCCAAACACTGCTACTCAGAAATTATGCACAAAAAAGACAGCGCAGTCTTATGAGGGTTTCAACTTAGAAATTAGGAGAACAATTAGATCTACTCATATATTGATCAATAATGCTTAAGAACTGAGATCTAGTCTCCTTATACAAAATACAAGAGAACCCGGGAAGGGTTTCTTGTCATACACTCTACATACAAATATGATCTTTAGAAAATTACTGAATAATCACTCTAAATCTGAAGAATAAGACTGTAGAAGGCTGAAATATATCTTATCTGATGTATATTCGTCAAAGGCTTCCTCCCATGAAAGGATGAACCCCTCAATCACAAGGAAACACTGCAAAGAAGCCACTAGACCATCCACTGAAGCTGCCTCCAAAAATAACGCATTCCCTAGCTGGAACAGCACTAGGAATGTTGGGAAATGAGTATCCTGATGCCACAGATATGAAATGAGCTCAATATATTTTCAAACATATCTTTCAAGTGAAGGAAACCTTCCTCCAATGAGAAACTAGCTCAGAAAGTGGGATTCCAATTCCTTCCACTGCTGCACCCTGCAACACATCATAATGACCTGAAGAAACTGTGCTGATGAAGTAAGCTAAAGCTTGGCCTGCAAACCTGATGTGGAAATGAATGCAAACTCTCCCAAGAGGCTCCTCAAGGAATGAGGTGGGATTCCCGATCGGGAACACCCGGTGCTAAACAGGACAACAACCCTGCTAAATAGCAAGAGGAAGCAAAAGTCTGAGCAGACAAAATAATAATATAAAACATGAAGAATAATGCTGCCATCCTCTTCCTTAAATAAAATTTGAGTTTTCTTGCCCTTGGCCCCACCCAATTAGGTCATTTCCATCAAGAGATTCATCTCCCTCCAAAACTGTGTTATTCCTTCCTTGATCCCTACTCCTCCACATATGAGCTGTTGACTTAGTCAAAGTAGATTGAATCAACCTGACATTATCCCTGTTCACACATGGAGGTGTTTTATTAAGCTACAAGGATTGTCTCCTTTCACACTTGAAGTGTTTTTATTCCTCCTTAGGAGACTTATGGGATTTTCTACCCATTTATTCACCGGCTAAAGATACTGCTAACTCTAATGTTCCATTTAGCTTTGAGGCTAAAATTTGGGAACATTACAGTCCTCCCCTCAAAAATATTTTCTTGTCCTCAAGCAAATGTATACGGAGAACAAAATTTCTCCCCTCCTCCTCTTGTGGCCTCCCATCAATGGCCTCCATCACTGCATCAAGATAATCTGCAATAAAACTGCCATCCAATGTTTCCTCCCAAGTGTGTAAAACCACATGGCCTACATCAATCAAAGGTGGAAAGTGTGAGTAGAAACCTACTTGTTGTACCATGGCCTCCACAAAGCAGGGGTGATGACAAACATGGTGAATGAGTGCCTCCCTCACCCATGCTATCATCCAAATGAAATGAGCCATCCTAAGTAGCTCATCAAAAGAATCATCAACCCCGGTTTTATACAATGTGTTGGGGTTGCATGGAGAGATTGGATTTTGCCATCCAAATGGTTTCTCTCTCCATTTATGGTAAACATGGGGCTGCCTTTGTCCTTGGGCTGAAATAACACGACCTCCAAGAATGGCCCAAGTTCCCCCATCAAACAATTCAGCCACGAAGTACCTCCTCAAGTTCTTCAAGTGGTTCCTCCCACAACAAAGGGAAGAAATGTGATGTGGAAATAATGGTTTTCCCATGGTTCCTCCTGAAATATACAACATGTAAAGTGGGGAGAATCATGCTCCCAATGGGCATCTCTAATACATCCAGCACTCTCCAAACAATGCTTCCCATGAATATAAAAATATCAGCAGTAAATGGAAGCAAAATGTAATAAAAACAAGCTTCCATATGAAAACCGGAGAGTGGTTCATAGTTTCACTAATGGAACCAGCGCAATGCATCCTTTGCCTGCATCAAAACAAAAATTAACAAGTTCTTTCCTAGCCACTTGTTTACTACCACAGTCATCTCATAATATGGAATCATGAATATAAAATTTGGTGTCAATGGTGCACACCAAGAATTATGTGGCTTCCCCCACAAACCACCAACAAGATAGCCAACCTCAATTCTACAATTAGCCTCAAGTACATCATAATATAAAGTATAAGAAGGGATGATACTCCTTAATACAACATGCTTCTCATATAAAGTAAAGAAAGGAAAATCATAATGCAAATGTATACCTCCTCTACCATGTACTTTGGTCCTTGAGCTGAAATGTCTCAATTGAAAATGTTCCCTCACTCCCAAAGAGTAGGAAGGTGGCTATGACATCCTTTCTATCACCATCCGGGCTATTCATGTCTCCATATGCTGAAATATATAATTCTAGATGCCCTCCCAAATAAGCTCCTCTTCCAAGGAAAGATATGCATCAAAGTGCCTGGAAAAGAAGTCCTTGAGCTTAGAAGCTCTAGTCAAGAAGACTTTGCCATGTGAATAGATGACCATATCCTCCACCATGTATCTATCATCTCCATCAAGGTCATCCAGAATCATGCAAGCACCTAGATCCTTGGAGTACTCTACCAAGAGTTGAGACCTCCAATATGGATCAATCCTCCCAAGAGACAACACTGGTGATCTGGCATGTGAAGCTCTCCTCATGTTGATGCCTGCTACTTTGACATCCCCCATGCCAAAGTTCTCCTCCAAACTCTTCACCTCTCTGAAATCCAAGAGTGGTGAATCAAAATACAAGATGTCTTTCATCAACTCTAGATCTGGTGGCCTCCCAGGTGGAATGCCCCCATGTAGTGAGACATCAATGTCAAGAGTAGACTATACATATGGTTGGGCAACCTTGCCCTTGCCCTCACAACACAAATCAGTCTACCTCTCCCTTGCATTAGCTTTCTGAAATAGATAAGGTTGTGTTCCTCTCATCAAGTGATGCTGCTCTTCCTTCCTACCTCCTCCTTCCATCTACAATGCTTCACAATCATGTTGTTCACTAATTGTTCTTGGACCTCTATGTATGAGATCCTGGGGAAATTCTTGCAAGGATACAAGAATCCCTCCTATTGGAGCATGTGCTCCTCTTCCCTCTGCATGAGGTACTAGATGTGCTCTAGATGTGACAACATTGTTGCCCTCATCTCGATCAATGTGTATGGGAAACCTCTCAACAATTTGATCCCTTTATGAAAAAGAGATCCCCATGCCATCTTGTTTAGGAATATGAAATAAGGATCTTGCCTCTAGCAAGGTATCATGCAAGATGTCCGCTCCTCCCATGGTTTTCTGAAGTGGAGTGAGTCTTATAGTCTCCTCCATCATATGCAAGTTTTTTTTTCTCTTAATTTTTTCTTGTTCATGTGTCTTAGGAAGTTTCCCATCAAACCTTCCCACCAATGTTTCAATGAATCTTGCATAAGAGGAAGTGTTTGCATTTTTCAAAGAACAAGATTCAAAAATCCACCATTCATAGGCCTTACCTCTAAGATGCAGCGCTACAATTATGATGGCTTCATTTTCAGAAATATGGTGCTGCTGTAGATAGGGGTCTAGCTCCTTCACCCAAGTTCCAGCTGAACATGTAGGTGAGCCTTCAAAAGTAGATATAATAAATCTATCTGCATCATGCTGCTTGCTCTCCTCCACCTAGATCTTGCAAAACTCTTGGAATTTGGTATGATATCTAAAATTCTCAGTTTTAGATTCATACTCCTGCAACAAATCACTAAGAGTTTTCCTCTTAGGCATTCTCCCTCCTTTCATCCATCTCAAGATAGATCTGGGCATTTGACTGCGCTGTGCATGATGGTGTGTAGCTGCATGCTCACACTCACCATGTGCAAATCTAGATTCAGCTCTAGATCCAAACTCCTTTGGAGATCCCATCTCCATTCTTATTTTCTTCAGCTCTCCTTGAAAGCTCTGCATAGATTTTGGAAGAAGCTTTGTAAGCCTATCTTCCTTTCTCCCTTCACATAATGGAGCCTTCTCTTTTCTGTCCATCTCTCTTGAAATTATAATGGCCTCGGATCCATAGGCTGAGCCAATATTGAAGCTTTGATACCACTTTAATATCTCTAAATAGGGAAAATAAGCAGTATTGGAAATATCTTAAAATATTCCAAAAATGGACTGCTCAACAATGCCTTCACAGAAAAACACATTTCCATAAATATATGCCATAGAAATGAAAATCATCACTTGGATTCATTATATGTATCCATATAGCATCTAATTCCAAGAGAAGATCATAAATAAATGAAACTAGGTGAGGTAAATAGACCTCCCACCACCTAGTGTAGCTGAAAAACACTAAAACCCCAAACACTGCTACTCAGAAATTATGTACAAAAGAGACAGCACAGTCTTATGAGGGTTTCAACTCATAAATTATGATAACAAGTATATATACTCATATATTGATCAATAATTCTTAAAAACTGAGATTTAGTCTCCTTATACAAAATACAAGAGAACCCGAGAAGGGTTTCTTGTCATACACTCTACATACAAATGTGATCTTCAGAAAATTACTGAATAATCACTGCAAATATGAAGAATAAGAGTGTATAAGGCTGAAATATATCTGATATGATGTATATCCCTCAAATTCTTCCTCCCATGAAAGGATGAACCCCTCAATCACAAGGAAACACTGCAAAGAAGCCACTAGACCATCCACTGAAGCTGCCTCCAAAAATAACACATTCCCTAGATGGAAAAACACTAGAAATGTTGGGAAATGAGTGGCCTGATGCCACATATCTGAAATGAGCTCAATATATCTCCAAACATATCTCTGAAGTGAAGGAAACCTTCCTCCAATGAGAAACTAGCTCAGAAAGTGGGATTCCAATCCCTTCCACTGTTGCACCCTGCAACACAGCACAATGACCTGCAGAAACTGCACTGATGAAGTAAGCTGAAGCTTGGACTAAAAAATTGATGTGGAAAATTAATTTAAACTCTCCCAAGAGGCTCCTCAAGGAAAGAGGTGGGATTCTCGCTCGGGAACACCCGGTGCTAAACAGCACAGCAACCCTGCTAAACAGAAAGAGGAAGAAAAAGTCTAAGCAGACAAAATAATAATCTAAAACATGAAGAATAATGCTGCCATCCTCTTCCTTAAATAAAATGTGAGTTTTATTGCCCTTGGCCCCACCCAATTAGGTCATTTCCATCAAGAGATTCATCTCCCTCCAAAACTGCATTATTCCTTCCTTGATCCTCGTCCACATCTGTGCTGTTGACTTAGTCAAAGTAGACTGAATCAACCTGATATTATCCCCATTCACACATGGAGGTGTTTTATTAAGCTTCAAGGAGTGTCTCCTTTCACACTTGAAGTGCTTTTATTCCTCCTTAGGAGACTTATGGGCTTTTCTACCCATTTATTCACCGGCTAAAGATACCGCTAACTCTAATGTTCCATTTAGCTTTGAGGTTAAAATTTGGGAACATTACATGTAATGGCAACCCTTAATCATGCAACATGGCTCTTGCTACTCCAACTATGATTTTTTTCTTCCTTTCAGCCACCCCATTTTATTGTGGGTTATGTGGTGTTATCAGTTCTCTTGTCATACTCTCTTTGGCACAAAATTCCTTGATGGTGCCAGAAGGAAATTCTCCTCCATTATCACTTATTAGGGCTTTCGATTTCATAACAGTCTCCTTTTCAACTAATGCTTTGAATTCAAATTTTTTTGAGAAAACTTCATCCTTTTTCCACATGAAACAGATCCACCGTTTTCGAGAAAAGTCATCAACAAAAATCAGATAAAACTAGTGTTTTATTGTAGAGGCTATAGAAAATGGTCCACATACATCAGAGTGGAATTTCTCCAATATTTCTCCATATTTGCTATATTTTCCCTAAAAGGTGGATTTTACATATTTCCACAATGTTAATCCCTTGCAAACATTATGTTAGTCAATAGTGCATTTCAGAAGACTAGTTGTAATCTATTGCATTATTTTTAAGGCCCCATGGTATAAGTGCCCCATGTGCATGTGAAAAATTTCTCCAACATCTCGAATCTGCACCTTTTTTTCCTTGCTACTCAGTGTAGCACAAGCCTCCACCTCAAGTTTGTAGATATTTTTCACTCTCCAATCTATTCCACTTTCCCAATAGCTACATGTGTCTGAAAGGTTTTCCCCTTACTAAAAACAACATCATAGCCTCTACCTCCAATACAACTACCAATATCAAGTTCTTCTTCAGCCCAGGTGCATATATAACATCTTTCATATGAAGATGGGAGCCTAAATCCCTCTTAAAGGTTACGGTTTCAATTCCTTTGATTCATCCCCAAGTTCTATGTGCATCTGGAGGTCCTTCTCCTCTAGGTTACTGAATGATTATTTTCATTGTGACATATGGAACAAGGTACCATAATCTAGGTACCACACACTCCCCATTAAAGTGTTGTCCATGCATACAATTAGGGTGAAGTCTAATTCGAATAGTGAAGTAAGTGTTTCTCCTCCTGAAGGATTCTTGTTAGACTTCTTGTACAGAAATTTTTTACATAGTGCCCATATTCATGGAAATGAAAACATTTATCTTGCATATGTGTACTTCTTCTTTCCATTGTTCTCGATGGACTCCAACTTTCTTTGGGTATTCTTTCCCTTAGCACTCTTTCTCATCCCATCCAAGGCAGAATTTTCTCACTCCTCAGCTTTGGATGTTACTCCATCTCTAGTGTTCCTTTGGATTTCTTCCTACACCAAATCAGTTGAAAGTCTCTCCCAATTTAGAAATTTTCCCCTTCCATTTACAGAGTCCTAGTAGTTGTACCATGATTTTTGAAGGCCTAGCAGAGCTAGGCTCACAAGCTCCAAATATTGTATATTTTCTTCAACTCCTCCAAGCTCATATCAACATTTAGTGAATCTGGAGAGGTAAAGTGGAATGGTTTCATTTTTCTTCATGTGGGTGTTCTTGAGCTTGTCCCTCAATGCCAATTTCCTGGAATCACTACCATTTTTTAATAAATTAGTGAGGTTATTCCACATAGAAAATGGAATCTCCTTTCCATGCAAATTCGAGACTTTGTGGTCTCTCACATGCTCCAAGATGATCCTCCTAGATTTTGTAGTATCCTTCCTCCATTGGGCTAAATTTTGTGCATCTGATACTACTAGTTTTGGAATGTCAGTTTTGGTGTACTCTAGCACTCCATTATCATCGAGTACAATGTCCATCATGTCCTTCCAAGCTATGAAATTTAAGGTTACCTTCAGGGCATACTCCAATCTCAACCCGTTGAAAGACAGTTCTTGCACAGAAGAAAAACTACTTCACTGAATCTGTAAATCAAAATATTTGAAGGATAAGATCTATTGACTGGTTTCTAGTGTGAATTCTTCTCTGATACCATGTAGAAATTAATAGAAATTTTCTACTTCTGATGAATTCGAACTAAAAATAAGAGATTACAAATTCCTCTACAATATTGTGGAATGGAAATCACAATATAGAAACACATGCAATGACATGCAACCATCAAAACCACAAGAACACAATGATTTTACAAGGGAACCCAGCTGGGAGAAACCCCTCTACTGATTTTCATTAATCAGATGAGGATGAGAAACTATTACAATGTCTTGCATCAATCCCGAAGCACACCCTGCACTGTTAACTTGTTTTCCTGCTGACTGACCTACTCTGGCCAACACTTAGCCAATTCAAGGCCCAAAATTCCTCCTATTTCCTTGCCCAATTTAGGATAAATTAGGCACCTAAATAATAGGGGAATTCCATATTTCCTTACACAAATCCCAAGGAATTGATCACCTACATTAAAGTCAAGCTTGTACACTCAACTAGTATACAATTGATAATTACAATTTTCCTTTTCGTCCAATCTAGTTAGGAAATTCAAATTCCATGCATGTTTGAGTTATTTTTAGTTGATTAACTAGTTTAACTGAGAGATCACTGAGTTAACAACAGTTCTGCGACTCAAGTGACCTTCAACTGACTCAATTAATGACTTGAGCTCAGTTAACTGAGTTCAACTGGAAATAACTGAACTAGATTTCTAAATTTTATAAATCACTATATGTACAACCCTACTCTAAGCCTACAACTCAAATTTATTGATATAATTTGTACACAAGACCATTTCACACAAGTTAACTACAATCTAAGTCATCATGTTGATGTGGGAAATTTAATTACTCAATTTGATTAGGGCACAAGTCAAATTGATCCTTTCTTGTTACAATTTCTAACAAATTGTCCATGCAGGAATGCCTAGACATATGTGTTGCATGCTTATAGACTAAGTAGTATATTGTCATAGATGTGAAAAAATGATGTAATTATAATTGAATGTGACTAATTATGGATCACGTATCCAAGAAGAAGGTTTATAGCATGCATGAAAGTGTTGATTATGTTGATTAATGTCATGCTATGTTATTTTGGTTTGGAAATATACTCATATTGTATAAGTGAATTTCAACAATGCTAGCCATATGGAATTACGTGATGTGATTGGTATCGAAGGGCTACAATGTCATATAAGTGTTCAATGGTATTCCTACTTATGATCAAGGTTTGGACTGTAACCTTTTTTCCTATAGTAAAGAGCACTAAAGGATTACATTCCTAGTGTTTTGCATGGGTTGAAGAGGAAGGTATCCAAATAATTGAGCATATAATAGGGAATATTTACGACAATATGTTGAAGCATGGGCTAGACCTTCCAACTCACCATGGTTGAAAGCAAGGTATAGATATGTGGTATTATAAAGTCAATTCAATGATCCATTGCATAGATGTGGCCATGAGTAGTGGCACATTGGTTTATTGTTAGAAATATTTGATTTCAATATGAAAAAACTTGATGTGCTAAATAATGCACATATAAATAATAATTTTTCATTACATTTAATATTATTAATAATTGGAAGTGATTGAATTTCTAACATAATACAACTTTGAAATAACTTCATGGGTTGCTATAAATGTTGGAATAAAGGTATAATAAGCAAGAATATTGACAATTTGTTTGGTTGATTGAAAGCTAAGAAAAATTGCATGTTGCATAGTATTGGATATCGAAATGATGCCATCATGTCAGGAATAATGAATCCTATTGTTATAGGCCATTTTGTCACATCTGTTCAATAGGAGTACAAATTGAATCAATCAAAATCTGTGAATATATTGTCATCATCCCCTCACAAAGCCCTAAGCATGACCTTTCCAAAAAGTCTAAGTTTCTGGGATTAATTGCTCAAAATCAATGTTTTTAGCCCCAATGCACCCTGTCCCTTTAGCCACCTTTGTTCAACGTTTTTTTGTCCCTTCTGCACTAGTGTTGGTAAGCACTTGTTGCTCCCTTCTACAGGTGCATTTAGTATATAAATTCGGGAAAATTAAAAAATATTTTGAAGCTTCCTCTTCCTGAAGCTTCCAAGGTTTTTTTTAACTATTTACAATGGATAAGAGCTCTAATCCTTTCTAATCAGACCTTGGAGTCTTCACCTCTTATCTCTTGAGATCATCCTCCCTTCATAAGCGGATCTCAAGACCATAATGGTAAATCCTAAACTACCATCCTTCTCCTATAAATTTACTTCCATCCATAGCATCAGGGTTGGATTTTGGAACTTGATTGTGCCCTTATGTTTCTTACTTTAACCTGAAGGATTCATCATATTCATGCATTAGGGTTGATATTGAGGTGTGCTTTGTGACAAAGAATGACAAGTCAAGTTGGGGAGACTTCTACAAGATCAGATGTTATTTATGATTGTAAACTCTCTCCTATTTCTATTAATACAAAGAGTATCTTTTTTTCCTATCCGTGTTATATTATTTTTTTACTCATGTATTTCAATGCCTCGTTGATTCATTGAATAGAGATGCTATATTATCCTACTTGGTTGTTGTAGACCCTTTTATTGTTTCAATTGTGTGGGCAGGTTCTAATTATAGCACTTGGAGCTACAATTTGAGATTGCAAGTGAGGAGGAAATGGAAGCTTTCTACAAATTCAAGGTAGGATTCATTACCATACTCTAATATCTCTAAGGAAAAATCTATATTATTTTTATTTTGTCGTTCTAAACCAATCCACTAGGTCTAGAGAATTCACCTTTCTCTGTAATCAAAAATCTCGCATAACACTTGCAATTGGGAGAGATAAACATTATGAGAAGGATTCACATTCTTGGGGAATTTTATTTCATATATGAATGGATTTGAAAATTTATAGGTGAAATTATTGCGATGACATCTCATGATCATTGGGTATGTGTGATATAGATGAGATGATGATTACTAAAGATGGAATTCTTAGGAACCGTTGTTATCACATTGGAACCCTATTATTTCCATATGTTATATACTACTAACATATGTTTGTTACACAGTAATTTTTCACCCTATTCACTTCCCATCCCCAATCCTGAAGTGCCCTGTGATGAATATTGTGCAATATATCCACCTTAGAAAATACATCAAGACATCCTTTAAATACTAAAAAAGCTACCTTGAAGAATTGTTGAATAATCTTAGCTCAAACCCTAAATTTATGGGTCAACGCTTTTCTCTAGTTATATGCCTGTGCTAATGGTAGGTTTCCCATTATCAACGCTCTTCTGACTGGGAAAACTGTGCTGAACCCTTTCTGGAAGTGTTTCCTCAAATGGAGGAGAATATTCGACCTTTAGAAGTTTCCAGGATGGCGAGATGGATCTTTTTCGGTGGAGATAGGGTCAATATCTCTCATTTGGAGCTATTTATATTATCAATAAGGGATTATCCCTTGAAAATTGGACCTTCCTCCTTTCATGGGATCCTAACTCCCTCTCCCTTCCTATAAATTGATCCCCATCCCTCCACTATTGGTTGTTCATTGTTGAGATGGTATGATCATTCATCCTTTGTGTCCCTATGTTGTGTCAATGCCTAATCTTACATTCAGGAGAAGGATCACTTAAGAGCCTTGGTTTGGACTCAGATTACACCAAAGCAAGGCCTCCAACATCAAGGACATGGTTGTAATCTTACTCTTTTATATTATCAATAATACATCTAGTGTTTTTTTTTTCTATATTTGTTTTAATATTCATACAAGTAGCCTAATGCTCATTGATCTGTTAGGTAATTGATGTTCAATGCATGCTTTGTATTGGATCACATTTGTTGTTGTGTCTTGATTGCCTGTAGGTATTCGAACACCACTAGGAGTGAAGATCGAGCCTAAAGGATTGTGAATTAAGGCCTTCACCAAAGAGTTGAGCATAGCATCAGGAAGAGGTAGGACCTTTTACCTTTCTCATCCTACTTTGAATGTTAATTAAGAAAGTGTTCATTTGATAGTCTTGTAAGTTTCTAGACCCACTCTAGGGCTAGAGAGAACACCTCTATCCGCATAGGGGATTGTATTCACAAAAAAATTGGTGACTCCGCTAGGGAACTTTAGCCTCTTTGTCTTCCCTTTTCTAGTTTGGTTTTTGATCAATTTGAATGATAATTGAGATCTGAGTCTATTTAAACCTCTCTAGGTCTACATAGGATTTGGTCGTTGATTTTGAGTGTCAGGTATGGTTTGAATATGGAAATTATTTTTTATTTTTCCTTGTATTTCTCATGCAACACTTTTTCTTCTCTTACAGTAGCACTAAGAGCGTTTTTTTCAGTAACACAACCACGTTGATCTACCTTTCAGCACTATTTTGTTTCCCATACATGCGCTGATCACAGAGATAGAAAAAAAAATCTAGGGTTTCCCTTTAGCTTTCCAGTGTGTTTTGGCCTCTATAGTGTCTTTCAAGTCTGAATGACCTACTACCACTATGTTTGGTTTGATTCAATTTGTTTGAGTGATTGATTTTCCTCTTTGACTTTTCTTGTGCTTGAGTGGAGTTAAATCATCTTCTAGGTCTCCTTGGTCAGTTGACCCTCACTTGTCACTTGTGTTTGTCAATAAAGAACTGTGTCTGTCTCAGATTTTTGATGTAATCATTCCAAACACCATTCCACATAATTGTTGGGTTGTGTTTGAGGTTGTTTCCCTTTGCAATATATCATCACTGCACTTTGAAATCACCTTAGATTAATTGTCAAACATAGATTAAAATTGTTTGATTCTCAAGTTCAAAAGTGTGTGTTTTGATCTGATTTCCCAATTCAAAATATTATATTGAAATTCATTTTCATTTTGAACTTTTGAGTTGGTTTGTTTTTGTTTTGAAAAGAAAAGTGAAATTCATTGTACATTTAAGTATTTTTGAAACAATTTGTCTTCCATTCGAGAAAGAAAAAAAAAAGTGTGATTTTTTGCAAATTCTTTATTCGTTTCATTAGTTTTACTTTTTTTTTTTATTGTGTCAAAGTAAAATAAAAAACAAAAATATGTTTAATGCATCTTAGTGGAAAGAGAAATGATTTCATTTTTTCATTAAGTTTTCATTTGGGGGATATTGAAAGCAAATTCAATTTTTAAAAGTTGCACTTTAGTGATTTTAAACTAGTTGGAGGGCATCATTGCTTATTGCGTTGTCTACATTTTGCACTCTTGTTTGAATTTATTCCCTCATTAGTTTAGAAGTATATCGAAACGAAATGGATTCTTTTTTGCATTTAGCTACATTATAGGATTCAGGTGACATCGCTACTAAGCCAAAAACTAAAACATAATCAAGATCAACTTTAAATTTTATTCAATTAACCTTAAGGAGCATTTGAAATTAACACAAAAATTTAGAGGTCTAGGCTAGAAATGTGTCCTGGCGTCATTAAGCATAGCATCTATCACTAACAGTATGTGTTACATCCCGGTGGTGAAACCCCGTCCCACGTATGGAAGTATATAAGACTATTCTCCACGTATGAAAGTATAAGGGGATGCTCTCATCATATGGTTACACATTAGACAACATTATTACGGATTGGACTCCCACGTACAGTCGAGTATATATAGGGAGACACCATTAAGTTGCAAGCATGTCATAGGTAACCGAGTCGACCTCCTTGTAGATGTGATACACCGAACACAACATTCAGGGAGATTAGCTGCAATACGTTAATTCCTTGGTAGTTTCTTCTATCATTTATCACCAAGGAGTATATTGCAGTTCACAGATACTTGGTAATCCTTTATGCCTAGCTCACCATTTTTTTAATTTCTAAATTTAATTTCCCATGATAACATCCTACTTGTGTAGTTCTCCGGCCTCATCTTTCCTGGTTTATTATAAATCTTGATTTCTTGATTAAGTGATTCACATTTTCCCTTGTTGATCTTTTCTAGAGGTCATCGTGGTTGAATCCTCGAATTCAACTCATTCCTCTTCTAAAGGAACTCAACATCCTCCTCCTGAGATTTCGCAATTTCCAACTGGACCCATTGAAGCTCAAGTTGTTGAACTTGGAATTTTCATAAGTGTCCAACTGATCTCGTCTTGACCACCACCTAACGAGTGGTTTTTATCATCATTTGAGGATCCTGAGCCAGAAATTCCTGAACCTTCTGCATAGTTTATGGTCTTTCCTCCAAATTCACTCTTCGATCCACATGTGATCTCGCCTGAATGACCGTATAGTCCTTTTGGCATTCTTGGAGTCCCTCTTCATGCTTCCCCTGTAGCATCTCGTACTACTGCTCGTCAATTGTTTCCTCTAGAAATGGTGTTGAATGCCAACGATATTCCACTTGTGAGTACTACTCAGGGTATTCTCGTGGAAACTTCTGCATATTACATTCCATAAGTTGACATTACATCTTTGTTTCCTCCAAAAGGTTTTCTGTATGTTACCACTCCTCAGGATGAAGGGAGTGGGACGAGTATGCCCTTTAGTCAAGTTGCATCTATGCATCCAACGAGGTATACTTCTCTCGGAAACCTTGTCTTGGGAGCTTATGGAGCTACATATTTGTTTCATCATCCCATTTCGTCAACGAGTGTTCCTCCATCTTCCGACTAATTTGTTTCAAATGTGGTTTCCGCTTCATAACCTGCGGTTTATGTTGGTCAAATGACTATTTCGCTAGGACCATCTACCCCCTTTATCGCTATCTACAATCATTTTGATTCCACCTTTAAGTGGTCAAGCTACGACTTCATCTATTCCTGTGGGGAAATCACATCCTTTATATGTACCTCCCTTATCGGGTGGGGGAAATCTTAACTCAGGCACTGTATCGGGGGCGGGACAACCTACCGCTAGTCTTGATGGAACTTTGTTTTCACAACCAATAAGTGTTGTTGTAGGAACCTCTATACCAGGAGGTCACCCTACTTCAGTCCAACTTGTTTATTAACAGCCCCATGTCCAATATCCTTATGTTTAACAACCACATGTTCAGCAACCCAACATATAGTATCAGTATGTTCAACAACCGAACGTATAATATCAATATTCTTAGTGACCAAACTTTTCTCAGTGATATGTCCAAAAGCCCAAAAATCCAATGGGTGTAGTTGCAACTAACCCTCAGTTTGGTCCTCAGGTTCTAGCTGGTCTGAATCCTCTGAGTCAAACTGGAACTTACCCCAATCAACCTAGTGCTCCACACTAGCAAATTCCTCAAGGTCAGTTCCAGCAACCCCGGTAGGGAGCTTAGATGTAGCAAGGGGCCTATCAATAGCCCCATCATGGAGCTTATGTTTAGCATGGGCCTTATCAATAGCCCCATCAAGGATAATACGTTCAGAAACTGCTGCAATAAGGTGCTTATCAGTGCCTATAGCCCCAAGAGGGTCCCTATCAGTTGTATATACCTTATCAACAGCAGTGGGGATAGTGTGAGTAGCATGGTCAGAATCAACCCCAATGGGGGCAGAACTCGTACCAATAAGGTTGGAATCCCTAGATGGGAAACTTCTAAAGAAAATTTGCTTCGTATCACCCTCTGTTTCCATTCTTGGCCATGTTGGAACTACCTGACGTGTCTAAGTTGAAAAATGATCCCATCCAACACATGGCTCATTGGCCTCCAGTTCCAACTAATATTCCTAGAGACTATCCAAAGTTTAAAGGAAAATATGGGAAAGACCTCCAGGTCCATGTCATGATGTACCATTTATGGTGCTCTTCCAATTCTTGGGTTGATGATTCCATTCGTCTACGTATTTTCCAGCGCACTTTGATGGGTGTTGTTGCCAAATGGTACATTGAACTTCCTCATGGTGTTTTCTACGATTTCAATACCTTAGCCATGGCGTTCCTCGTGCATTTCCAATTTCCCATCCACTATGAGACTGTCACCCATCTCCTAACATCTTTGAAGCAGTCACCTGCCACTCATATTTCGGATCATATCCATGAATGGAGGCGCAAGCGCCGCCTTATTAAATTAGAAATCCTTGATCAGTTGTTGACTGAATGGTTCACAAAATATTTTGTCCCTTAAATTTCCAAAGATATCTCCATGGGTGGATGTGTGACGGAAGAGGATTTAATCGTCTGTGCTCATTATCTAGATTTGGTATATTCCTAATATGGGACTCTATATGAGATTTTTCCTGATGCACCACGACCTTCAACCGACCCAACATCATCTCAATATCCTATTATTCCTCTTCTTGACGAATTCATTGGGACAGTGGCCCATACTTATCATAGTACAACCAAGGCTTCTTCGAAGTCTAAGTCTACTTCTACCACTGCTCCCTCCACTCATTCGAGCAATTCAAAGAATCCTGGTAAAACCTTTGAGGCTAATGTTGTACAATCTACCACAGCCGACAAGTCCTCCAAGGGTAAAAACAAGGGGAAAGGAAAAGCCAAATATGACACCCCCGAACAGGATTCTGCTAAATCGTCTACCAACGGTTCTTCCAAGTGTAAGCCCAAGTATCCTTTCTTGATATGTGATAATGACCACTACACCAAGGATTTTCCTCAATGTGTGGTGGTTGCCTGTCTTCTCAAGGGTGAATCTAGTACCCCAGTTGTCTTGAAAGAATCGTTCCCTACACAACAGATGCAAATGGTAGATCAACCCCAATCTTTTGCAAGCTCCTCGGTCTTTATGGATGGTACAGAACCCATTTCTGTTACCACCTGATCAAAATATTACCCGAATCCCTCTAAATATCCCATGGAAAAGGATGCTAAAGATATCCCTTCTTCTTCCATTCCTCCTAGTTCTGGTCCTCTCCGGATTGAGAGACCTAGTAGTGATTCCATCATCCGACCACCTCCAAAAGGTGTTCTTCGGAAGTCATCTTATAACCCGAACATGCGAGCTGCTAAGCACTATAACATTGTAGAGGATTTAGCTCAAACATCTTCAGCGATGTTGGCCTTCGAATTCCTTCAATCATTTCCATCAAAATGAAAGGAACTATTATCTTCTATCGGAGGGATCGATCCTGTGGATTCCAACCTTGTTACTTTCGATCTCAAGAACTTTGTTCCTCGGCTCCCATCTCAAGTGGATTTTCTAATTCAAGTCATTACTATGGGTAAAACCATCCATCGAATTGTTTTTGATGAAGGTGCTTCCACCTGCATCATGTTTATTGCCTAGTGGAAAGCCATCGACTCTCCTACATTAAGTCAGTCCCCTAACACTTTGGAAGCTTTTGACGACAGAGTCTCTTACCCGTATGTTATTCTCAAATCCTTTCCAATTTAGTTGGAGGGTAAGATGGTGAACATAGAAGTAGAAGTGGTAAATTCCAACCTCAACTACAACCTTCTCCTTGGGTGTAGTTGGACTCATGCTATGATTTGCGTGATCTCAACTCTTTTTTGCGTTCTCCGCTTTCCTCACCAGGGGAAAATTGTCATCGTCCTTTAAATTGATTTCTTTTCCTCTGATTCCTCAACTAGAAACGTTCCATACGTTGGGAATACCTTTGCTCCTTATGAGAGTGTTGGGTCGGGTCTTTTCAAGGATTCGTCCCTAATGGGCGACTTTTCACTTCCACCTCCTAATTTTGCCTTTGTTAACATGATATCGTCTGGTCATGATCCATGGATTGTTCCAAGCCTCGAACAGCTTGAAAAATTTTGTGATGTTATGCCCCTAAACACTGCAGAACAGATGCATCAAACTATTATTCTAGCTTCAGAAGCCAACAACAATTTGGTTTCATCCCTATAAACGTATTCAGATTCCCCTTGGTTTGGTTCTTTGGATTCACGTGATCCCTTGAATGAGACATTCCTCACTGACAAGAGTATAGTGGAAGTAATCTCTCTCAAAGAAACACCTTGGGATGACGGTCATCATCATTCCTAATTTTTCCTAGGCCTGGATGACATTTCTACTTGTATGTAATCTCGTGTTCCATCTGAATTGACTGGCCCACTTCAACATCCCATTTTTGTTCATGAAGTGTTGTCCGAAGGGAACATGGGTAACGTTTATACTACAATTCCAATCGACATCTTTGTTACCCCAGGGGTTGTTGAGAATATTCACATATGTGCATCTTGTTCTCCCCTTAAGATCAAGATTTACACCACTCTTTTCAAATAATTTCGTGATGTCTTCGCATGGTCTTACGAAGAAATTCCTGGCATAGAACCTGGTATTGTGGTGCACGAGATCCCTACATATCTAGACTCAAATCATGTTTGTCAACGAATTCATCCTATTCACCCGAGAAAGGATGGTGCCATTAAGGGAGAGGTCGAAAAACTTCTCAAGGCTGGTTTCATCTATCCCATACCATTGATAGATTGGGTCTCTAACATTTTCCCTATTACCAAAAAGAAAGGGACCATTCGAGTCTGTGTTGATTACCGTGATTAAAATCGAGTTTATCCTAAAGATAACTAACCCACTCCATTTATCGATAAAATTATTGACGAATGTGTCGAGAGTGAAATATTCTCTTATATGGATGGTTTTTCTAGCTATAACCAAATCAATATTCTTCTAGCTGATCAACACAAGACCGCCTTCATCTGTCCTTGGGGAAATTTTGCCTATAAGAAACTCCTGTTTGGTTTAAAAAAATGTTGGGGCTACCTTCCAATGGACTATGTACTATGCTTTTCATGATATTAAGCACATAGTCCAACCATATCTTGACGACCTTCTAGCTCATTTTGCGAAACGTTGAGAACACCCTGAACATATTTGAGCGATTTTTCTTCGCTGCCAACACTATAAAATATGGTTGAATCCTGATAAATGTGTCTTTTTCATCGAATCAAGTCATCTCTTAGGTTTCTTGGTTTCTAAATAATGCATCTAGATTGATCCTCTTAAAGTTGAGGCAATCATCAATCTTCCTCCTCCCTCCTCTTTAAATCAGCTACAAAGCTTGCAAGGGAAAGCTAATTTTGTCTCGAATTATGTCGAGCTTGCCAAAGGATTTATCGTTTACCGAAAAAGGGAGTCCCATTCATTTGGGGTGAAATTTCTCAAACCTCTTTCGATGTTTTGAAGAAATCCCTCGTCAGTGCTCCTTTATTACATCCTCCCGATTATCATCGTGATTATTTCTTATATTTTGCCGCAGCAGACAACACTATTGGTATGGTGTTGCTTTAGGATGATGATGATGGGCACGAACATGTAGTTTACTACCTAAGCTGAAATATCTAAAATTCCAAGACTAGTTACGCTCACATATAAAAACTCGCCTTAACCGTTGTCCACATTGTTTAACTCTTCCACCATTACATTATCTTGCACAAGATTACGGTGATTTATGATTGCAACCCCATGAATTACATTCTTACTCGTCAGTTACTTTGGGGCAAGTACTCCAAATGGATTTTCATTCTCGAGGAGTTTGACTTAGAGTTTTCTACCACTAAGTCTAAGAAATCACTAGTCTTTGCTGAATTGATCTGTGATCTTTAGCTACAGTTGATCCTACCCATTTTGACGAATATTTTCCCGATAAATTTCTCTTTCTAATCAGTACTCTCGATCCATGGTATGGTGACATCATTTTTTATCTCTATACCCAAATTTTGTGCTCAGAACTCTCTTCCCTCGAGAGGCGACGGATTCGTTACCAGTCTTAACCATACCGCATCATTGGAGATATTTTAAATCGCACTGGTGTCAATTCTATCCTCTTCTGATGCTTAACTCTTGAGGAAGCTGAGAAAGTCCTTAATGACTGCCACTCTGAGGCTTGTGGTGGTCACATGTCTGGCTATGCTACTACTTAGAAAATCCTTCGTGCAAGATATTTTTTTCCATCTATTTTTAAATACTACATTCTTGTCATCCGCAAATGTCATGATTTCCAAATCTATTCCTAAAAATAACGTGCCCCACCCTCACCCTTGCACTCAGTTGTGACCGTCGATCCATTTTCCAAATGGGGCATAGATTTCATGACCTTTAACCCTTGCTCCGCTGGGGGGCATGGTTATATCATCGTTTCCATCAATTATTTTACAAAATGGGCAGAGTAAATGCCTACATATGATAATGAAGGTCAGACTGTGGCGCAATTTATTTTCAACCACGTCATAGCTCGATTCAGTGTCCCGAAAGCCATTTTCACTCACCATGGCTCCCACTTTCACAATCATATGATGACAACACTTAATTCTCAGTTGGGGCTATGCCATGGTAGCTCCACTTTGTATTATCCACAGGCCAATGGCAAAGTCGAAGCTATTAACAAATTTTTGGTGACAATACTTCAAAAAACCATTGGGAGACATAAAAGAGACTAGCACCTCATGATATTCTCAACTCTGTGGGCTTACCGAACTTCTGTTAAGAAAAATACTATATTCACACCATTTCAGCTGGTGTATGGTCTGGAAGGCACACTCTTGATTGAGTGTGAAATCCATTTTTTGAGACTAGCTATCTAACTACTTCCTGGTACTTCACCAGAAGAGGAACGTCTGCTTTATCTCGAATGGCTCGATGAGACTCAACGTCTCGTTGCTTTAGTTATTGAAGTAAAAATGAAACGAGTTAAAGCTCAATATGATAAGTCGGATACTCCTCGTGTTTTCTCTGAGGATGACTTGGTCTTGCTTTATGATCAAGCCCATGATAAGCTAGGGGTCGGGAAGCTCAAGCCAATGTGGCATGGGCCCTACATTATTCAATGAGTATTAGAAAGAGGTGCCTATGAGATAGTCGATTACGAGGGTAATCAATTGTCTGAGCCTCGAAACAGGCTTTATTTGAAGAAATACTATGCTTGATTCCAAGTATGGTACACTTTTAGATTTTTTGGTGTGATTGTTTGATTTACGAACATGTTTCCTCTTCTTACGTCATGTTCTACTTGGTTTGCAGATTTCATCGAACCATTATGTTGGTTTTGATGATGGTGCTTGTCGTAGCACACAAAAATTATCTTCTCCAGAATGGGAACTCTTTGCCCCTGGTGGTGAGTTGGTCCATTTACAAGGTACTTGTCTAGGCCAAACAACTAATAATATTGTCGAATATAGTGTGGTCATCAGACTATTATTGGATACAATTTCTCTCGGTATTAGAGATTTGGTTGTCAAGTTGGACTCACAACTCATTGTGTTATAGTTAAATGGTCAATATTCAGTAAGAAACCCTCAGATTTTGTGCATGTATTTACGTGTTCGACCACTGGAAAGAAATTTTGATTACATTACATATCAACACATTCCACGCAATTTTCATACATTAATAGATATATTAGAAAATTATGTTTTAGATCGAAATTTGTGCCATATGTAAAAACCAAACACATCATCATGATATAATAACACTTAGTAGTAGAAGGAAACATGTATATATATATCGAGTCTGTAAAATTTTCTTACATCAAAATATAAAAAAATATGTGTTCCATGACACAATGGCTCTACGAGCCCACATCGGTGCAAAAATAAACTAAAAGCTTTTATCTGCCCACATGATGCTCGTGATAGCATGTGACTTCAAGGATTACTCGCAAGAGTAAATGATGTAGTTGGTCTGGGACCCCCACGGTGTGCCTCTAATAGCATAGTGGGATATCGTCAAAATTTGCATATTCTAGTATGCCTCTGGCCAGGCTTGCCAGATTACGCTCCACCTATGCTAGTGGATCTATCCCCTCCTTATAGGGATCATCCTTGATTTTGTGTGCCACTCTCCTAGAAATTGGAGACATATCGGCTGGTATTTTCGGTCCAACATCTACAAAAACACCATAAGTTTAAATCTCAAAATACATAACAAAAACATTAAAAAGTAAAAATCCAAAAACAATTTTTTACATGCATCTAACCACTATGCACCTAGCAGCAGATGTAGATATGGGTCTCCTCTAAAATCAGTTTCGGCATATGAGTAGTCTTCTACCATGATCAGTTGACGTCATATCCAACTAAAAAATGATGTCGGGAAAAAAATCTGTTGGCCCCCTCCCTGACGGGGCATAATCTCGCACCACCTCAGCAGCCTCAGATTCCTCGGGGCTAGATCATACACCTCTAGCCGCTGATACTAAAACAAATGCACTCTCTCCAAGAAGAAAGTTACTAGGATCGATCCATATCCGAATTGTTTCAAGAGTCCTTTTTTTCACTTGGTTAGTTGGCTCTTCATGTTGGCCCACAACCCCTCACACCAATTAAACATTACAGGAGAAAGACAATCTACAACATATTGGAACTGAGACTTTTTTTCCTCATGAAATGCTTGGACCCCAGCTACATGGGCCATATAGTGCAAAATTTACCTCAAAGGTAGATTGGTGATGGTTTTGATATCCACCTTTCCATTGGATTTCTTTCTAGCACTTGTACAATGTCCCTAGATGAGAAGGATAGTGCTCTATCCTCCAATACAAGCTTCGGAGAGTTGGATACTCTCTCCTCTCCTAGACAAACCTGTGATGAAGTAGATGTTGGAAATATCTAGTTCAAGTTCTTAATCCCCAATAACGAAAATTTCGCGATCAACGTCCCATATCCCGATAAGATATTCTGAAATCTCCATCTCAGCTCTTAGTCCTGAGGTCTGGAAAAACTTAAGCAATCCACAATTTCTTAGTGCATTTATGCAATTTGGGCCTTGGAGATCTTGGTGGTCTTCCACCTCGTGATCCCTATCTTTCCATTCAATCACCATATTCACTGAAGACACCTGCAAAACATGTTCAAATGGTGTTTTAGGAGCTTTCATTGGAGTAAATTTGGGAATAAATCATTAAAAGAGGAGAAATACCATGTTTTAAAATCCTCTGCAGTCAGCATGCCTGTAAAAATTGAAAGGGCGCTGATGACGCGACACCCTATCGGGCTAGGGGCGATTGACACAGGTTCGATAGATCGAACCCACGCTTATCGCATGTGAAATAAAATTTTGAAATTCTATCCCCAGCACCAATTTAAAAAAAAATGACCTAAGAATGGAATCAAATTGAATAGAAAAGAGATGAATCTTACCAGTAGCTGACGGATTGCTAAATGGTGTCCTGGATCGGTTGCACCACTGATATGAATTTCAAGATAAAATGGGGTAAAAAGTGCTTCTCCATTTTACTCCAAATAGAATGGTAAAAATGATTTACTTTTTGTCTATTTATAGATCTTTGAAGATATTCTTACCAATATTTTATTATTTTTTCTCGATATCAGTGATGTTTGTTGTTCTTTGTGAAGCAATAAGATATTTTATGGTGACAGTGATTATATTTGACTGATGCAACGAGTTTTATTTTATCTCTTTTTTGGACTCATTCAAAATAAATGAAAAAGGAACCCCCCCTAGAGTCATCTTTCAGCTATTTATGATTCTCAAAAAATAAAAATATTGTCGAGTACTTGTCATTTCGAACTTGTTAAAGTAAATGAACTGACATGGTATTAGTATACGTTTACCCCTTTTTCAAGCTGAGATTAACTAATTACAAAAAAGGAATACCTTGGTCGAACATGGTCAAGAGGTTCTCTCGGATATTGTTTTCTACCTTTTCGGATTCGAGGGACGATTTACAAAAAGGGACATGATGGGGTTTTCTTTTTTGTTTATTTTTCAAACTATGTAAACATGAAAAAGACACTGACTTCCCCTTCCTTCGGACTCGTTAAAAATTAAAAGATGAAATACTTGTCACCATGACGAGACCGAGTTCCTCCTTCCTAACGCTCATTAAACTTACTAAGATGGATTCATTCAAAGAATGAGCTTACACACTCATCATATGCTATCCTCTTCACGTTGGCTATAAAAAATAAAGAGGTACTCGTTAGAAATAACAGGGGAAAATTGAAAGTGGAATTTCTTATGTGTTTTAGGTAGCTTCTCGCTCTTGAACATGACACTCATATACATTTCATGTTAGGTTGGGGATATGCTTCATTTGTCACTTTCCTTCCTAGGTTTTGGAATTCCATTTGCCTATCATTCAATCACCATTTGTATCATCATGACCTTTGATCCCATTTGAGTTTAATGTTGCCACACTCTGGAGTTGTGTCACCAATAAGTTCAAGAGAACTCCTTTCTGTCAAACTCAAACATCCTCTGCTTATCTTATCATCTCTGCAACAATCCTAAACCACTCCTATTGTCTTGAGAAATTCTTTGTTTCCTGTCGATGATGTGGGAATTGTGATGGCCCTCCTTCGACGGATCACTTCCCATCGACTTCAGCTCATTATATGGGAAGATGATTTAGAAACTCCTTTTCAGTACCTTGGAGCTTGCATGTCTCAATGACATGTCTCAAATGGAGGAGAAGCTTCGACCTCTAGAATTTTCCAAGACAACGAGCTAGATCTTGTTCAATGGAGATAGGGTCGAGCTCTCTCATTTGGAGCTATGGATCTTATCAATAGGGGATTGTCCCTTGAAAAGTGGACCTTCCTCATTCTTTCATGGGCTCATAACTCCCTCTCCCTTCCTATAAATTGTTCCCCATCCCTCCACTACTGGTTGGTTATTGTTGGGCTGGTTTGATCATTCATCCTTTGCATCTCTATGTTGTGTCAATGCCTAATCTTCCATTCAGAAGAAGGATCGCTTAAGAGCCTCGGTTTGGACATGGATTACAGCAAAGGGAGGCCTCCAACATCAAGGCCATGGTTGTAAGCTTCCTTTTTTATATTATCAATAATACATCTGGTGTTTCATTTTCTATATTTGTTTGAAAATTCATACAAGCAACATAATGCTCCTTGATCTATTAGGTAATTGATGTTCAATGTATGCTTTGTATTGGATCACGTTTGTTGTTGTCTCTTGATCACCTGCAGGTATTCGAACACCACTAGGAGTGAAGATTGAGCCTGAAGGATTGGGAATTAAGGCCTTCAACAAAGAGTTGAGCATACCATCAGGAAGAGGTAGGACATTTTACCTTTCTCATCCTGCTTTGAATGTTAATTAAGAAAGCATTCATTAGATAGTCTCGTAAGTTGCTAGACCCAATCTAGGGCTAGAGAGATCTCCTTTGTCCACAGAGGGGATTGTCTTCACAACAATGTTTGGTGGTAAAATGGCACTCTCCTTGCATGTGAAATCCTTGGCAAGACAAATTACCTAAGGGACGGTGTATTAGTGAAGGGATGCATGAGCTTGGAAGGTGAGTATAACAAAAAACAGGTGGCTTAATATTGCATGTGGTTGGACTGATGAGGGTGTGTAAAAGTCTATGTTCTTTCCTATGGAAAATTTGAGAAATGCATAAATATCCATACAAATAAGTATTGGTTTATGATTATAAACTTTCTTTTAAATTGCAGAGTTGAGAAATCTTTGGGATATGATAATTTTTGTATGATAATAGTTATAACATGTATAATTTATTGATGGATTTTATAGGAATAGTTGAGGAATGAAGACATGAATTGAGTACCTAGAAAGAAGGGAATCAAAGGAAAAATAACTTAAGAGAAAAAGCATGGAATGAGTAAATTCCAAGGGACTTGTTGCAACTCAAAAGAAACAAAGTGGGAACTAGAAAATGCAATGTAGGAAGCATAGCTATAACTATTTTGAAAGTTTGTAGACTTTGTTATTGCAATTGGAATTCTTCTAGCCGCAACTTTGAGATTTCTTCTTTGAACAATGTTGGAGCTTTGGAAGGGGGGGGACAACTCGAGAGAAGGGGTAAACTTCCTTAAAAATTTTGTAGGTTGAATGGAATGAGAAATTGTTGATTGGAATTGCTACAAGAGTTAATTAATTTTGAAGACATGTTGTAGTTGGATTTCTTGGAGATGCAACTTTTAGACTTCCTAGCTCGTCTATGCTAGAGCCCTAGAGGGGATGAGGATTTTTTAAGAAAATATATTATAGAGCAGGAGATCCCATTCCATGGGTTGTGCAGATTAAGGGGAGTTAGATATTGTTGGTTGAAATTGCCACAATATTTAATAAATTGTGAAAACATAATGATTAAGTTCTTGGAGCCACAACTCTAAGATTTCTTGGCTAGTCTATACTGGAGCCATGGAAGGGAAGCAATACAACCTAAAGGACTACAAAGCAGAGAAGGGGGTACACTTCCTAGGATTTTGTAGACATAGGGGAATGAGAGATTATTGGTTGAAATTGTTGCAAGGGTTATTGAAATGTGAAATCATTATGTATGTACATTTTTATGGTGATGTGTTTTGAGGATGGTGCAAAAATAAGGGGAAGGAGGTGTAACGTCCCAATTTTAATCCCCATAAATGGTATTGTAGATGTGCAAATGTGATTTATACGAGGAATCCACTATGTTTTGGGCTAGAGAGTCTAGATTGATTAATATGGCCAAGGGTTGAGCTATGTAAATTGCACATTGAAATTATTAATAAGTATAAATCATTGGTTGTGATATGAAAAGTATGGTAACATTAGGGAGTTTTGATTCCACAAAAGCAGGGTTCAAAGGGGAAATTATACATTCCTAGGAATATGAGCCATGTTTATTATTTATGTTTACCTCCTTTGAATTATAAAAAAACTATTTAATTTATGTAGTAAGAGGTTGGTGGGAAAAGTCATCTCACTAATTTATGCAACATGGGATGACTACAATCTTTCTTGGGGAAATGTGAGATTTAAAGAGTGCATGAGAGAAAAGGAAGTTGGAGCGGAAAAAGAAGGGAATTTTACATCTTGGAGAGAGCATGAGGAGAATTAGGTGCTCAGAAAGGGAACCAACCATTATGGGTATGGAAAAACAACTTTATTGAGATGATTACTATTTTGAGAATTAGGTTATGTGCATAAAAGTGAATTCCATGTTGAGGAAATTGTTTAGATCTTTGAGAAGGATATTGTTGAGCATTCCTGCGATTATTGAGAATTCTTGGAGTCCCCAGTTAAGAGATGTCATGGCCAACCTTGCACTGGATAGCATAAGAGATTTCATTGCAGAAAAGGGGATCCCATTCTTTAGGTTGTGCATGTTGAGGGGAAAGAGAGTTGGTGGATTGGAATTGTTATTGGAGTTAGAAATATGGATATTCAGTTGTTGTGTGTGGATAGTGAATAACCAAGATAAACAATCCTCTTTGTGCACCCATAGTCCCAACTCGAGGGGGGATTGCTATTGAGAGATACGAAACAAACAACCTACGATTGGGAGGAACATCCTTCATATGTAGCTAATCAATTCTTCTATAAAAAGATACGTATTTTGTTATTTTAAGATAATTTCATTATATAAATGTTTTATTTAAATTATATATATATTTAATTAATTGCATTCATACATTTTAATTTATTATTAGATGCATTAGCATTTCTAAAATATTAGATGCATTCATTACAATTGATATCATAACAAAATTTTGTAATAGTGTACTTTAATAAGGGAACTAGGGACTTCATAAATACAACACTAACCTAAGGAAACAAAAGATAGATGTTATCTCCTTGAAATCCTGACCCATAGACTTATTGTCCCCTCTTTACCCCTTGCGACATATTTAGTGGTTTGCTGTATTAATATGTCCTAAGTACATAGTCTTTCAATATAATATACAATTCACTATACCATGGTCTTGTCATAATTAATTCGTCATTAAGAAAATATTAAAATATTATAAATATAATGATTTCCTAAATAGATCTAGCGATTTTCTAATTAAATTTAATTATAAATTTCTAAATAAAAATATTTAGATAGTAGATTTATGATAACGCGTGGTTTGTCTCGACAGAAATCAGAAATAAAAATACAACACTGCAGGTGTTTTTTAATAATATATCGTAAGTAGTTATCGCAATTTAAATTTAATTTTAAAAATAGTGTTATTTAGATAAGTTTTACATTTATATAATAAATATTTATTTTTTTAATTAATAAAATCAAGTATATATGAGATGATAGATAATTTATTTATTTAATAAAATCAGGTGTATATGAGATGATAGATGGTGTAACCTAAAAATATGTGCGCTTATTTTACTTTTGTGGCGGCTGGTCATCTTTCTTTATATTTAGATAAAGAAGATCGAGCTTGAGTAAGTATCTTTGAGTGTTTTTTTAGATTTGTTATCTTTAGGTTATATTGTTTCAGATTAGGTTTTTTTTACTATCTTTTAGATATAAGAATATTATATAAGTTGTATTTATAGAGACTTTTCTTTATGGTTGTGGATTTGTTTTTGTTAAGGAATGAAGAATTTATTGAGTAGATATAGTTCATTAACTTACAAATTTTGGTATTTCCACTGTGAAAAAAACTAGGAATTGATTCTAAAATTTAACTTTAACTTATTTATCAAGCATTTCACTTATTTTTTCTTTTGAGTAAGTTTTCTATGCAATTGACCTCATTCTTGATGTGCATAGAGAAGTTTTGCTAGTAATTGACTAGAACAACTATGGCAATAACTTGGATTTGGGTAATTTTTTTTTTTGAAAAGTCTTTTCTTTATTAAATTTCACTTAAAATTCATAATCAGACATTATCAGCTCCGTATTAAGATATGTGCCAACGTAACAAATGATATGTGCCAACGTAACAAATGACAATCTACTTTAAAAAAAAAAAACACTTCACAACACCTAATTAAAAAATAAACCACAAATGGAGCCCAACCCACTTAGCTACTTCGGTAGAGCCTACCTAGATAAGTAGGGGGACTTGCTTACCATCTTTGAGTAAAAACTAGACCATAATAAAGAATCAAAAACTTGAAACCAAACCCCAAAAAGCAAAATCTAAATATAAAGACAGGTCGAGAGTGTCTCGTAACTCTACCATGATAAGAGGAATTATGACAATCATAAATTATTTATGCTCCCTCAAGCCTCATTATCTCCTCCACGTATCTACCTCGGTGGATTCCATGCTTGCACTTAATTATAATTAATTAATATTAAAAAAACCCTTGGATGAAAAAGTTTCTCTTCTCATATAAAGTTAAAAACAATCTCATTAAAACTCTCAAGTATGATCTGGAATTCCATTGTTGTCACACTTAGGGATGCATGAGATACATTTGCCTTTATTGTGATTGTTCGATCAGAGAATTTTATTATCTTTTATCTTTTGGTCTCTTCTATTCCAACAAACTCAATGAAAATATTCATTTATCTCTATGGAATTCTAATATTTTATTTTCTGGTATCACATGTGAGTTGACTCATATCATCACATACAACTTTAGGACCATCCAAACTAATGAGACAATGAAGGGCAGATCTACATTTGGCTGCCTTTCATTAAATATTTTGTCACTACTCTCTGAATCCACACTGTTATATTCAGAGTGACCAAACAACTTTTTGATACACTAAATAAAAGGAATTGATGTGAACTTATATGTGTACTTGTGAGCTTTCATCCACTCACACCTTAAATAATATTTTGTTGGCTGTGGTGCCCACTAAGAATTCCACACCGACAATTTGCTCTATAGAAACTTCCACGTGTATTGCCATGAGCAGGACCACGACCAGAGAAAGATGTATAGAACCTTGACCATTAACCTAACCAGATAGATGTACAGAACCTTGACCATTAACCTAACCAGATTCTTAAAGGGAGTGGGTCCTAAATTCTAAGGTCATTAAAAGGACCCAAATATACATAAAAACGCCATATTCTAGGTTACTAGGTACACTTTGGGTAACTTTGCATTTAATGTGCTCGCGAGCATTAATGACAATAGAGGGTCTTTCCACGTTTCAACCTTAGCAAAGGCAACCAATATATATGCTAAGGCCATTAATGTGTGACGGCAATATATGCCACCAATTAGATAACGTACTTAAATCTAATGTATGACATATACTCCCAGCCCATTAATAACCCTATTTGTATATATTAGTTTGCTTGAGCAAATAGAGTTGCCAAATGCCAACCTACCGATCGTATCTAACCAAAAACCAACCAAGAACCAGCTGTCATCAGTGGCGGGCGGAAGGCGTCTGGCCAACTTTAGCAGAGTGTACGAACTCCGTGCTATCCGGCTGTGAAAGTCCGTACTCAAAAAATATCTACTTTGCAAAAATCCGTCACGTCGGTCGGCCGAATTCTTTCTTTTCAGCGTCTTTGTGATCGCGAAAAGGACCCCATTGTTGGGAGGATCCGCCAAATAAATACCAGATCTCAGAGGGCCCGAGGTTAGCTGTGAAATTACGGTCAAAGCTATACGATCCGTCTTTTAGCTGGCAACTTGGTGAGCAGTCAGACACCACTCGTTTCTGAAACGCGTGCTTTTTAGACTACGCTCTTTTTTTTTACTTGTGAGGAGTCGGACACCATTCATTCAGTTGTACATGAATTGTTTGGAAGCATGGTGGCAAACGATAGAACTGGAATGTTTCTTTATCATCATTTCAGATGGGCCGTATCAAACAATCCGTACAAAATGTTAATAATAACTCTATTTACAGAGGCATTCATCCATTTCCTTGCATCATGCTTTTCTAAATTAAAACGCAATATTTTAAGGCGCGAAGAAATGGCTTTTCCCGGTCAGAATATGCACAGGTAAATATGTATTTTGTGTCTTGATATGAGTGTGAGAATGATTTTTTAATATCGCCATATCATAACTGAGTTATCAGTTATCAATTAATTCTCAACCATGGTATAGTTCACTTATTGTCATCTACATTATATAAATTGCTTAATCATTATTATTCAATTACAAAATAAAAACAATTTAGATTAACTTACTAGTACTTTTTAAAAATAGACTAGATATTCAATTCAAAAATAAAAACAATTTAGAATAACTTATTAGTATTTTTTTTTTAAATAGATTAGAATTTCTCTCCTGGTTTTAGTAGAGAATAAACTTTTATACTATAACGATTAGTTAAATCCTCTTTACATTTATTTAAATAGTAAGTTTTTATCTATGGTCATCCAGTCACGATAATAAACCACAATAATTAATTCAAAACTCGACAATATTTTTAATATATCACTTTTACCAAAAATAAAATTTCTGTTGAGTTATAAACTATATCCACACAGTGGAAAACTATAAAATGACAGAGATTTTAATATAGTTCACCCAACCAATCTGGGCTACGTCTACCAAAATAGGGCATTGGTAATCTCATTCATCAACTGGAGAATTACAACAGCAGAGTTTCTCATCTGCTTTTCCACTCACCTCACATTCCTCATTATGCTCATTTGCCTCTACGCGCTTACATTTTATCGCTGGGAGTAGAAACATTCATCTGTGTTTCCACTCACCTCACATTCCTCATTATGCTCATTTGGCCTCTACGCGCTTACATTTTATCGCTGGGAGTAGAAACATAATCATAAATTCACTCACAATAAATGATGAAGAGCAGATGAGAAACTCCGTTGTTGTACTTCTCCATATGATGAATAAGATTGCCGATGTGTTTTGGTAGACATAGCCCAAAGTGATTGAGTGAACCATGTTAAAATCTGTGTCTCTTTATGGTTTTCTGCTGTGTAGATTGGATAGTTTATTTATATTTTCCGCTTCTGAACTCAACAATTTCACAATTTATAAACTCTCAAACTTTTATTTCAAGTCAAAAATAGCTAAACCAACCACTTAGAATAACTTACTCGTCCTCCTTAAAAAAGAGAGACTTCGTAAGATACACTCACGAAGGTAGAATTTTTCTCTCCCTCTTAATAAAGAATAAACTTTTATTTCTCCAAAAACTTTTAAAATTTGAAACTTTTAATAAAAACAATTTTAAACCATGGGCCTGAATGGCCAATTTGTTACTGGAATTAGAAGAATTTTTTTCAAGAGATCTAAGTGTTGTGGTATCTAAATAGATTTTATGGTAGTAATAGATTAGATGATTAAAATTTTTAAAGACATTTAAAATGTTGAAGTTTGACTTATTTAAATTATTTGAATTAATTATAAATAACTCTATATTAGTGTTTTTTCTTAATTAAGATACGAAGAAGGTTTTATTGATCTAGACTTTTGTGATTCATAATTTAGAAAAATGTCTTTTTAAATTAATGAATAAATAATTTGGATGCATCAATTCTGAGATATAACTATTAAAAACTAGCTATTAACAATTAACTGGTATTAATTAGTTAATAGTTAGAAAATTAAAATATTATTTGTTAAAACTTTTTATTAAATTTTTTTTAATAAATATAAAAATGATTTTTCAAGCTCTTAAATGTTAATGGTTACTAGAAACAGTAAGACAGTTGTGGGTTTTACTAGTTACAATATGCACAAGTAAATATGCATTTTGTATTTAGATATAGATATGAGTTTGAAAATAATTTTTTAATTAAAAAAAATTATCATAACTTAATTATTATTGTGCGACAGTGAGACAATTATTAGTTGTGGTTATCTGCAAAATAAATTTAAAAAACAACTAAATCATTTAGAATAATCTACTGTGCTCAGTAAAGGTGTGGAAAATAGACTTTCTCTCCTGCTCAAAAAAATTAATAGACTTTAGTTTCAAGGAAGAGCTCGTAAATTTTAAGATCAAGAGTTGATGTTTTTAATTAAAAACCATTTTAAATCATATTTTTAATGATTTTAAACTTTTATCAATGTGTAATTATAAACAACACTGGGATCTCTTTTTACAGAGGCATTTCTCCATTTCCCTTTAGTATAAATTAATTATCAGTTTTCAATTTTTAATAGTTGGATACTTATTATTAATGACTATTTACTAATGTAAGGTGACAACTATTAACGACTATTTAAGAACAACAAAGCTACTTGCTAGATAAAAAAAAATAGACTTTTACTTCTGAAAAAACACCCCGAGATTTTCTCTCCTGCCCTCGGTAAAAAAATATAGATTTTTACATCTGCAGAAACACCCCCCGAGATTTTCTCTCCTGCCCTCAGTAAAAAAATATAGACTTTTACATGTGCAAAAACACCCCCGAGATTTTCTCTCCTGTCCTCAGTAAAAAAAAAAATAGACTTTTACTTCTGAAAACACACTTCCGAAATTTTAGGCGAACATTATTTTCTATGCTATTGACCCATTAATGCCTTAGCAGATACACTGTCCATGGCAAGCCTTATTTCAGCTGCCATAGGCCCATTAATGCAGCCAGACAGCTGATGCCCGCCGCACGATGATCTACACCTTTAATCCCACGGCGGGCATCAGCTGCCTGGACCTATGGCAGCTGAAATAAGGCTCGCCCACTGTCCATCCTTACATTTAAAATTGTTTAAATCTAACGATGAGCAGTGTGCCACAGCATTAATGGGCCGATAGAATAGGAAATAAGCAGTCGCCAAGATTTTATGTTTATAGAAGTTGAAATTCCAGATGTAAGGACGAAAAAAGAAAAGAACAGATCCATTTATATGGAATTACCTCGAAATATACATACTGCATCGAGTTAAAGAATGAATAGTTTAACAGAACAGGCAGGACATGATACAATCACAGCGATAACTAGTAGTATACGGATGAAATATGATAATGGCCGGCCAAACGGTGGCCGGCGTTGTCGAGTTTGTCGTCCGGTCAACTCATTTCTAAAAGGACATGCCTTCGAAACCTGAGAAATAATGCAGTCGTCCATCGATATATTTGGCCTGGGCCATCTAATTTCTTTTGGGTACTCAGTGGCCGTGATAATGACGATGGAACCCATTGAAACTTCAATCTATGCGTCCATAAAATTGTTACTTCTCTGTCGCAGGCACTGTCTGTTTGCGCAAGAAGTGACGTTTTAGATATAAATCACACATGGTCCTCTCACTGGATATTAAAATACATCTCAAAATTGTTGAACAATAATGTTGAACAATAAAGAAAACTAATTATTAAATATTCTAAAATACATGGGACTATTAAAAAAAATTATGTAGAACTACTATATCTTCTAAATCCAAATACATCTCAAAATTGTTGAACAATAAAGAAAACCAATTATTAAATATTCTAAAAATACATGGGACTATTAAAAAAAATTATGTAGAACTACTATATCTTCTTTAACAAGAGATTGAATATGTATTTAATTTGTGTATTGAAATTTATTTATTGAGGATTAGCACATGGATAGAAATATTTATTTATTAAAATTAAGGTTAGGATGTGGATGGTAAGAAGGAAAAGGGTAAGTAATTTAATTTTTATTAATTAAATTAATAAATTGATACAAAAGATTGGATATGGATTTGATTTTTATATTAATATTTATTTATTGAAGATTAACACATAGATATAAATATTTATTTATTAAAACTAAGGTGAGGATGTGGATGGAATGTTGGGAGAAAAAATCAATTTATTTCTTATTACTTAATTAACAAATTGAAATAATATAAAGCTATTAAAGTGGAGAGTTATGAGTAGTCATTGTTTAGTATCATAGATATATTATTTTAAAAAATTTCAAAAATATCTATAGTAAATATGGTTATGTTTTATTTAGAGTAACATGAGATATAAAATATTTTACTATTGTAATGTTGGTTAAGCTAAAAACTAAACTAATAAGAACTAGAATATAATATGATTTTTCAAACATGTGTCTTGACAAATAAATTTAAAGTGCAGTGAATATGAATATGTACTTTGCTTTATTCATATTCACTTTGTACTTTGCTTTTTATAAACCATTTGAAGTTTAAGTTGCATCAATTTCTTTCCTAATATTATGTAATATAGAGTATGTATTGTAGCAATTTAATGTTAAATGATATAGAATAGGTGTTGCATCATTTTCTATGATATAATTTTAACAACATAGAAAATAGATGTTTTTGACAACTAAAATTAAAGCCTAGTGAATACCTTGTACTTTGACCATTCATAAATCATCATAAAATTACATTACATTAGTTTCTTTGCTAATATTAAATAAAATAGATATGTGTTGTGTCAATTTTCTCTACTAATATTAAATAATATAATGTGGATGTTGCATCAATTTCTATGAAATGATTTTAATAACATAGAAAACACATGCCTTGAGAACTAAAACTAATGTGTAGTGAATATGAGCATGTACCTTGTACCTTGACCCTCCATAAATCATCAAAAGCTTAAGTTGCATTAATTTCTTTGCTAATATTAAATTATATAAAGTGGGTGATGCATCAATTTCTCTGCTAATATTAAATAATATAGAGTGAGTGTTGTTGCTATTGGGCATGGACAAAAGATGAAGTCATCAATGAATAAAGTTCAAAGTGAAACATGGAAAGTGTTAATACCAAAAATCAATAATAATATAGTAAATTCACATAGTAATATTAATACATGATACGTAGAGATTGATATTTCAATTTACTATAAATGAGTAGAAGACATGGAATGTAGATTTAAGATAACAATCTCAATTGAAAAATGTGATTGGTGAAACATAGAAATTACAATGATCTAGTGGAACCAAATAACACTAAATGAATAGTGGATCATAGTTACATTTCCTAGTAAGATCATTGTTTTGGCATGGGTAGAAAACACAAAATATACCTTCTAATATCCAAAAGATGGATGTACCCATCCCTCCAATTCAGCATGCTTCAAAATAACAATCCAAGCTTGATATGGTGGTTTGAAAGGAAACTAATCAATGAGGTAAGCTAAACCTAACATTGTATTTTCCATTAAACCTCGATGTGATATGGATAAAGAGTTGAATATATCACTAGTTTTGGAATGGATCTAACCCTTGCCTTGCTTCTGTTAGCTCTAAAACAAGCTATACAACCTTTCCCTTTACTATAAAAGGAGTTATGAAGGACATCATTGCAATCTTCTTATAATCAACACCAAGTTTTATAGAAGTACAATGCAATTTAATCCCATGATTGAAAAAAACCCATTTTTTTCCATCTCCATTAGACATGTAACACCACGAGTTGACCCCTATATATAATTGTACATATTATGGCTAGGTTGGTGAGCCAAGCTATGTTGGAAGTATGTGCCAATGTTTATATGTTTTGGGGTTAAAGTGCTTGTGCGACTTTAGGTTGGACAACCTACATGTCGAAAGGCCAATTAGAGTAGCATTGTAATATGTATTCACACTCATCCACTAATAAAGTAATTGTTGGCTACATGATATGGGGACTAAAATGATTGGGGGCTATGAAAACACGAGAGGGGAATGAGAGGGGGTTAAAGGGGCCTAGATGGGCCAAAACCATGAATAATAATATTTCATACTTATCTAGGTACTTTAACCTTAAGAGGATTGTAACATCCCTTTCCCTAATCCCAAAGTTTTGTAATGCAATTAAAGGAGGATGATGTTGGGAAGCTAGCATGGGTATATTTCCAAATTGCTTGATGTAAATATTTTATTGATATAACTACAAAAATTTATAAAGCTAAATATGAGGAAAAGGCTATACAAATCTCAATATCTGGAAGCACAACTTGTTTAGGAAGCATGTGAGGGAGATTCAGAAGCTTTCCAAGCTTTCCTGAATTTAATGTTTTGACACCCCCCCTTGTAATGTGTTCGTTGAGCTACAAACTAATCAAGAAACTGTGATACAATGGGGGAGGATGTATAGGAGCCTGCCAATCATCAGATACATTACCTCATGATAGAGTCTTGTTGACCTCATAGCCCAAGAAGGGACCCCTCTTCTATGAAGGAACACTCATGGAAAGGGGAGAAGTAATTTTTCCTTGAGTTTTGGAAGTTGAATGGAGAGTGTTGTTGGTATTAGATTGAAGTCAAATATTTGCATCTTGTGTGTAAATTGAGACCCTTGTAAACTTGTGAACTAGAGAGCTATAACCTCGTGAATGTGTAACTTGTGTTTAGACGCTAGAACACAGAGTCCAAGATTGACTTAGTATAGTCAAAGAAAACTAGTGTGAGGGCCTTCTACCTAAGTTGAGTAGACCAAGAAGAAATCAACCTCTTGATTATGTTTGTGCATGTGAAGCACTGGCAAGAGGGAGGATTACTTATGGAAGCATAGGGCAAAGTAGAGGGGCCTTACTTACTACTTTGTAGGCCCTCAGTGTCCATATTTTCCTGCATGTTTAGCCTAGTCTTAGTGCTTCACTGGTTGTTTCTCTGTTTCCTAGATAGTGAGGGACACTAGAATTCATTCTATATACTTGAATTGACCTTTGGTATAATAGCCAAAGTGAAGTATCCTTCAGGAATTATATTTGGTTTAGGGGTGGCCAACTACAAGAATTTGCAGTGAAATGCCTACCATTGGGTGGAGAGTGGAAATCTCTTCTTCAGTTTCCAAAAATAATTAATTGGAATAGATAGGTGTATTTCTATTTTTTGAATGAATTTTAAATGATGTTAAATGTTTCCTATTTATATATATCAAACTAGATTTACTATGTATGAGTTCATGGTCTAAGAGAAGTTATATATATATATATATATATATATATATATATATATATATATATAATAAATATGCATGGTTAGTGCAATGGAAGATAATATGTCTTACTGACTACTAAAATCCATCCCTTCAAAAATGTCAATGCTATGGGAAATGGGAGCCTTGCATACATGAAAAATGGGAATATTATGTTTTGTATATTCATGGAATTTAGAAGTCAGACTTAGCTATGCTTATTGTTCCATGCTTGTATGCATATTTTAAATAATTTGTGAATCTATGTGATGTCTGACCAATGTGTCACTAAAGTGATAGGATTGATAGAAATTGGTCCTTTTTATAGTGGAGTTTTGGTTAAAATATATGTTCTTCATGAGTTTGAATCAGTTCCTATTGATTTGGACTCCATTCCTTATGAGAAAGTGTGTGTGTGTGTGTGTGTTCATAGTAAATGCTAAATTGAATAAGTATGCATGGCTAGTTCACTAGAAGCTAATATGGCTTACTGTATTTTCGAAAGGAATTTATTTACAAATATGAATGCTATGGGATATGGGATCCTTGCATACATGATAAATGAGAATATTGTGTTCTGTAGGTTCAACAAATTCAAAGGCCAACCTTAACTATACTGATTGTGCCATGCTTATATGCCTACTTGAAATCATTTGTGAAACTGTGTGATGCATGTTGTGTCGACAAAGTTATTGGAGTAATATATGGTGGTCCTTTTTCTAGTGGAATTTTAGTTAAAATATATGTTCTTCATGAGCTTAGATTAGTTCCTAGTGAGTTGGAATCAATTCCATGTGGGCTTGAATCAATTTGAATCAATAAAAAAATATAGGGACTAAACCCCATAATTCCTTAGCCAATAAGAAGTATGGGGAAATGGTGTTTCACATAAATATGACAGAATAAAAACATTGGAATTTGGGGATGGATTTGTCTTGCCACCTAGTTAGATGGACCGATGGAAGTTGGGACATAGAGCTAGCATAGAAGGGGGGATTATTAGAATATTGGGCCCTTAGAGGTTTACAAATGTATGATGGTGAGAATTTTGATATGTCATGGTTCGCTCTATAGACCATGACATGATGGCCCGATTCATGTCCATTGGAGAGCTATTAACTAATGCCCTAAGATATTGGAGAAATTGGGGTATTAGGAACTTGAAGGTTTGGAAGGATAATGTCAACATGAAGCCACATGCGATGACATGGAAACACCATGTGAGTGACACATGTCACCTCAGTATATCCCTATTAGAATTTATATCTATATATAAATAAGTGACACAAGGAACACATGATGACTGCCATGTGTCAAGTGGCCACATGATAGGTGTACATTGACCAAATTCATGTCGCAGGTTATGATTGTTTAGCATATTGATGAGGTGGAAAGTTGCGTGAGCCACCAGCCTATTGACCCATCAGTTCTTTGTAGGGATTTTTCTATTATAATTTTTTTTGTCAAGACCTAATATTCCACATCAGTATAATTTTATATTGGCCATACCGATGAATTCATGGTATATTCCCATATTAATATATAAGTGGATCCAAGGGCCAATGTCATATTAACATATCAAAAAATCTGAGGTTAATGCATACTAGCGTATTGGGAGTTACACACCAATACCAACTATACTAGTGATTAGGTGCATCAACAATATAGATAATCAGAGCCCTACGAGAATTCAACTATGCAACTTATGAAATTTGTTGATATGGAGAGGCCCAATATGCTATGTGGTTTTGGTGTGTGGAGTAAGGTAAAGGTGTCGCGTGGAAAATGAATCCACGTGGTATCCACGAGGGTGTATGGATGATGATGTGGCACAATAAAGTAGAAAAAACTTATAAGCGGTACAAATTGGTGCCCGTAGTCGAATTGAGGTAAAATGTATATCATTGGAAATCTATTGATTAGAAGAAGATAATGATTGTATTAAAACTTTGCTTTGAGGTGACAAAAGAAAGAGGAATTTTAGATAACCCAATCTTTGTGTCCAATTACACTACACAACGCTAATTTGGAATTAGGGGGATGAGTGTGTTACAGAGTGATATCAGAGCGAAGGTTGAACACTCATACTCAATGGGCCCTAGAAGATATAAAATTATCTAAGATGAAGTTAGGGATATGATACAGAGTGGTATCAAAGTGAAGGTTCAACACTTAAACTAAATGGGCTTAAGAGAGTTAGAAATATATGAAAATAATTAGAGCTTAAAGTTCAACTATTGGATTGGAAAAGGATTGAAGTAAAGAGAGTTAAATTTTAATATTTGTTTTGCAAATTTGTTCAATTTAAATCTAGTTAATTCTATTTAATTTACATCTGAATGTGTAAAACAATAATCTCAGACCCCCCTCAAACCTAATCTACTGCTAGTATATCCAGGATAAATTAATGTGTTTACTATTAATTTTTTTCTATGTGGTTCAAATACCTAGGATATTGGTGATTGCTATGTCCACAAAATATTTGTACTAGGAAGATTAACCCGAGGGATCAATTCATACTCACTCAACCATAGATCCTGACCCTCAGAGTATTGAGAGAATTGAACCTATAAGCTCGCAATAGAAAAAGTTCTTTAACGACGGGGAGTAGACCACTTGAGCTAAAACTTGAGGTTGTGTTTATTGTTAATATAACAATTATGTGTGTTATTATAACACATAAGGAGATACAATTTTCCAACAAAATGACAAAATAGAATGTGAATGGATAGATGCAAAGGTAAAATAAGTTGGTATGCAAGCAAAAGGTTGTTCAAGATGTTTTGGTTAGGTATGATACTACATGGGTTGCCTCAATGGGAGGCAATGTGGCACATGGTGCAAATGGATGCAAGTATGTAAGAGAAATTTGTCTTGAAAGAAAGAGCAATAAGTAAGGTTGTGGAATGAGTGAGAAGGGAAGTAAACCCATGTAAATAGATTTTTTTTAAATCCCTACTGAAAGAATTAGCTGTAAGGTAATTGTTATGGGCCATTTTGTCATATTAGCCCAAAATGCTTGAAAACCATATCAATCAACATCCTTGAACACATTTTCATAATCCCTTTAATCCCTAAGCATAATTTCTCCACAAAGTCTAAGTTTCTAGGTCTATCTACTTAAAAATCATCTTTTTAGGCGTAACGAACTCTACCTTCTTGTCCACCAACATTGGGTCCACGTTTCATACCTAAGAATCAACGTTGATCAGCACAGGTTGCTCCATTTTGCAGGTGCAATAATTCTAGAAATTTGGGGAAAAAAATATTTCAAATCTTCTCCTTCCAGAAGCTTCTAAGGTGGCTTTAACCATTTACCATGGATATATAGCTCGAATTCCTATCTGATCCTACTCTAGTGATATTGTCTCTTATCCCTTTAGCTTATCCTCCCTCATACGTGGATCTCAAGTCTATATTGGTAAACCCTAAGCTACCATGTTTACCCTATAAATTTATTGCCTTCCATGGAGTCTAGGTTGGCTTTTGGATATTATTAGGTTGGATTTTGGAGCTTTCTAGTGCCATCATACTACATCTTTGAGCTTAATAAATAATCATCCATTTGCATTGGGTTGAGTTTGAAGGTTTTCTTTGTGGCAAGAAAGGACAAGACAATTAGGGAGACATCTACAAAGTCAACTTTTATATATGGTTATAACTCTTTCCTTTATTTATTAATATAAAAAACATCTCATTTTCCTAAAATTGTGTTATGCTTATGATTATGTATTTCAATGCGATGTTGATTCATTGAATAGAGATATGGGATTACGCTATGTGGATATTGTAGTTCTCTTGCTTGTTTTAGATATTTTTGGAGTTCCCATTTATAGTGTGTGGAGCTAGGATTAGAGCTTACAAGTGAAGAGAAGAGGAGGACTTGCTACAAATTCAAGGTAGGTTTCGTTTCCATATTCCAATCTCTCGAAGGAAAGCATTGATATTTTTCCCTGTGTTGTTCTAGATTGGACCGCTAAATCTAGGGAGTTATTTTTTGTCCACGGAAGTGAATGTTTCGTATACAAAATTGGAAACTCTGCTGGGGAATGCGATTTCCCTTTAGTGTTTTCCTTGACCTAGTAATTTTTGACTCTTCAAAGTGACCTGGATCGACTTATTCAAACAATAATTAACCTTAATAAAATATAATTCTAAGCTTGGTAGGGTTCGTGTGTCATATTTTCCACAAAATTATGCCAAATACACTGTTTGTTCTGAGACAAAGTGCCCCAACGCAATTTCTCTTCACTGTGACTGCACTGATCCACACAAGAGTTTATTATGCATGTGTGTTGATCCTGTAAGATGAAAAAAATCATTTCTATGCCCTTCTCTGATTGTTGTTTTGTTGCAGTGATTTTTCCCGATTCTATGAAATAGTCATTGTCTCTATAAAGCCAATCCCTTGTGTGATATTGGGTGTTTTTTCTTGCATTTTTTAAAAAGAATCCTCCTAATCGTCGAGGGGTGGGGGGGGGGTGGTGACTAAATTTTTTTATGAGTGTTAATCACCTTTGAGTTTAATCTCTTTTGATATTTCAAATTTCACCAATTTTAGTTTGAGTTATCTGTTAATGAAATCTCAGATCACATTTGATTTCATTGGGTTTCATAACTTTTGTGAAATTTCCTGTACTCACAGTTGAATGGTTATTTTACTGTATTAGCGAAGCAATGTACTATTGTGCACAAGTAGTCTTTTTATATTTTTCTTTCATTGACCTGTAATCATCTTGTAATTGTTTTTAATAATTCTCTTGCATAGATTACATTTGCATAGTTAGAATTCTCCTTTTCACTACAGGAAAGAAAGTTGTTCATAGATTACATTTGCATATTTTTCATGGAAATTGTGCATAGATTACCCGACATGGTTTGGAATATTTTTGTTTTTGATTGAATGTGTGTTAGATTCATATTCTTCACCATATTTTGAAATCAAATTGAAGTGTTACATTTTGGTTCAAGTTTGTTAGTAAATTGCCAATAGTGGAACTTTCATGAAGTTTAGGGAATTAGGGCTTTGAAGATATAGTTAGGAAGTTATTTTTTTGCTGCATCATTGTTTGAATATCTTCGTTCTCGTAGATAGATCTTCATCAAATACAAAGAGTTATCTTTATCATTCTAGTTGAATTATAGGTGAGTTCAGGTAATTCGTTCAATGAGCCTTGAAACTGAAACTTAATTCAAGATCGACTTTAAAATCTACTCAATCAATCTAAGGAGAATTGGAATATTTAATGACACACATAAAGGTCTAGGCTAGAGACCTGTTCTGATGTCTTTAAATGTAGGAGCTATCATTATTTGTCTATGTTATATTCTTGGGGTAGTTGGTATTCCACGTACATAAGTATCATAATGTTCTCCACGTACCCTTGGGTATATCATATTGCGCTCCACATATGAAAATTATATCGGAATACTTCCTATCATATAGGATGCATTATAAAACACTACTATAGACTGCGCTTCCATGTACCTACGGGTAAATATTGGAAGTCCCCTATGAGTTGCGATCCTGCCATAGGAAACCGAGTCAGACGCCTCATTTTCTGTGATACATTGAATATAACATTCGGGGAGATTTCTTGCATGTATTGGAAATGGTATTTTGTAATTCACAAAGGCTTGGTAAACCTTTATGCCTAGTCACAACTTTTGTTATTTATTTTTATAAAATTAATTAATTAACTGCGAAACATTTCCACGTTACTCCTTAGTAGACTATAGGTTAAGTTTAATGGCATCAACACTAGATACTGTCAGTTAAGGAACCCCCTGTGACGAGAATCCTGGTCCTTTTCCTCCTTCTGCAGATATTGGTGCTCCTTATATGGAAACGTTGTCCCTTCTTGGATTTACCATTGGTTTACTTGTTTGGTTGTTGTCAACCCCCTTGGTTGCAAATGTCTCGATTGCCCCCCAAACACGTTCTCCACCTGGAAAATTGAGTCCTCCACTTGAAGAACATCAACCTCAAGTTGATCCTCACACTAACCCTTTTCCTTATTCGTTTGTTCGGCCTTCTTCCTCTTTGTTTGGTGAAAGCCTCAAAGTTAATAACATTAGAGGAAAATTTAGCCTAAAAGTGCCCATGAAATTTGCATGTACATGATATGTAAACCAATCAAAATAATTTCAATTTAAAAATAGGTACATGTAAATACTTTGGAGGGAAAATAAAAAAACTTCTTTTATTAATAATATTTTTGACTTATCTCTTTATAGGTTTAATCAAATTTCAAGTGTAGACACTCATTGAATGCGGAATTAAATTACGCATCCAACGAGTACCCATTATGCATAATTTTTAGAAGACCAACATCGAAAATTGATCTAAAATTGTGAGAACAAAGTATTTCTCATACAGAGATTGACTGTAGGGGCATTCACCGAATATTTCACCTTTCAAAAAAAGGATGAATCTGGAGGCTACCTGGCCCTTCTATAGACTCTGCCTAAAGAAATAAAATGTAATCACTGAGATCCGATCAATGAAAGTATTTGTTTTAAGTGCAAAGTATTTGATCCAGCTTTAATGTGTGAATAGGCAAGTATACATATTCTGCAAATGAAGTATAGTGGTTTGAAGATGAACTAATAATTTTTGTTCACTGTTTAAACCTGCTTGGGAAAAGTTTGCTTATAAAAATTTACTGTTTAAAGGAGCAGAATCTGAAAATATGCAGCAAAATTATACAGTATGACAACAAATAATTGTTTAAGCGGTTCACCCCTCTCTTGGGCTACCTCCGTTGGGTCCAAAAGCCTCTAATTAGGCTTTTTCCTCTTTGATTAAATGCTCAAAATGTGAATACAACTGTATAGAAGCCTCAAATGGAAAAATACACTGCAAATTAAGATTCATAAGGCTCAAATCAGTATAAAATGACTAAACAAACACCTCCATTGGATGAAGATAGTCCAAAACAGCTCTTCTTTCCTTAGGCCCTAGTGGCTCCACGACCAAAAACGCTGGTAAATTCTCTGATAGAGTGCTCTTATGGCTCTGCAAACACTCCCAACAGCTCCAGAATGATCCAATACCCTAGAATCAAAAAAAATTTCGTCCCAAATGGACTTCCCTAGCCAAAGTTATGGCTCACTGAAGTTTGCCTAGATTCTCTCCAGCTAAGTCTGGCTAACTACCAGATAGCTCCGAAAAATTAGGAGACGGGCGCTAAAATTAGGGCGGACTCCTCCAAAATAGGCAGAAGCGTTTACTGTTAGCATAGACGTGGCCACATGAACTCTTATCCGCAGCATTTAATTTGAAGTTGGTTGTTCGTTTTAATTTTAAAACCGAACATAAATAAGGTCACCCACCTCCGTCGCATATGAAACATTTGGCTGACCGTTGGAGATTCGTGCCTGGGTTACGGTTCCAATCCACCACACATAACCAAGCACGTGCCTTTACAACATATACGTTGCCACATATTATAACCTTTGACCATTAACCTGAAATGTGAACGTTGCCACATTAAACCATACGTTATGCCTTTTGGGTTTTAAAACATTTGCCATGAAAACTTTGGACATGTGGGTTTTTAACCCTTTTTTCATATTTCAAATTTTGTTTTAATATATATGGGTTTAATATTTAGTTTTTTAATAAGGTTTAATTAATTTTTTTTAATAATTAATTAAAATAATTAATTAATAATATAATATATGATTTAATAAAAAACCATATAAAATATTAAAACTGTATAATTTAATTAATTTATTAAACCTTAATAAAAAATAAAATTATCCCAACACATATATTAAAAAAATTTCTTTCAAAATTGAAAGTTATTGGGCAAATTCAAACTGCAATATCTCCTCCATACGGTAACGGATTTGCGTGTCGTTCGCGTCTATAGGATCGTTTTGGCGAGCTCTTTCCAGTCGATCTGGTTTGGACCAATTCTGAGCAACTTCATTTTTGAGCATTTTTCTACAAGAGACTTGATCTCCTGATCACACCTCCCAAATGGGAAGCTTTTGGACCCAAAAAGCTCTATGATTACTGAAACTGATGATGTGGAGACTGATTCTCCACTCTTCCACCTTTGAAAAACTGAAATCTACCCGATTTCATCAAATGAAGCTTTTGAGAAAATGATAATCTGTCTCTGGAATCAACTGATCGTCCATTGCTAAGATTGACGGAGTCATGTTGCAAATGATTAAAATTTGCAGAACAGCAATTGTCATTTGCAGAAAGCAAACTTTTTCTACACTGATCAAACTTCCAGAAAGACTTAAAATAACCGTCCCCTTGCAAACTGTTCCCATGGCGAATTGTACCATTCTGAAACCAACTTTTTCCCATGCTGAAATGTGTTCAACACATTTTTTTAATGTATCTTTAATTTTTTTAGATGTGGGTATTCTCAAAAGTATGCATAATGGGTACTTGATAGATGAGGAATCATCCAACGAGTGTCTACAATTGAAATTTTATTAAACCTATAAGGAGATAAGAAAAAAAAACAACGAAAAAAGAAGTTATCTTCTTTTCCCTCCAAAATTCATAACTATTATTTTCTTATTATTTTATTATTTTTCCTTAGGAGGCCACTTTTAGGCTGAAATTCCTCTAATTTCAGGTGGATAAGAAGAAGAAGCAAAGGAAGATTAAGAAGAAGAAAAATAAGGAAAGGGGCAACTAAGCAACCAAGTAACCAAGCAACCATTGTTACAGATGCAAGTGATGTCGAGAACCTATCTAATAAAGCCCCTAAAGTGAAATTACCTTGAAATATTGGTAAGGGTAACCACCTTCTTAGATATTTCTCTGGTATTCCATAGGTATTAGAAGTTTGTTCTATAATCCCTTGTGACCACACCTTGTCTCAACCTCTCGAGATCACACTGATGATAAACCATCAACTTGTGATAGTAAGGTCCATGGGAAGAGGGGGGAAGTCAAGTTTCCCTATAGGTTATGTGAAGGAAATAATCCTATTCACCTTTGTTCTTATATTGATGAAGCCTCAAAAGTGTTGGAAAACCTTATAACTTCTCAGCTATGACTTCCGGTTGGTTACCAAAAGCTTTCTCCCAATCGTCCACTAATTGATGAAGCGACTGATCAAATTCCATCTTCAATCAATCCCACCTTCCTTGAACATGCCTCATATGAGTCATTGTCCAACCAACCAATGGTTGTGAAAGTGGAGAAATCAACTCCATCTTCATTCAATCCCACTCTATTTGAATGTGGATCTCATAAGTCCATTTCCAACCAACCATTGGTTGAGAAAGCGGTTGACCTAATTCCACCTTTAGTTGATTGCACTTATCCCATAGAGAGTGATTCCCATACTGCTTAGTTTCTTCTAATTTATTCAGACCATATCAAATAAGGGGACATTTCTCCTACTCCTATGGGGCCACCTCCAAGTAATTTGGTTTTTTCCTTTGATTGGAATTATTTGACAGGACCTCATCTCCCTTCTTGTATGCCCTTCCAAATAACAGTGGAGGTTTGTAATAGGAAAATACCTCACATTGTTGTTGATGAGAGAGATTTTGTTAGCATTCTATCCTCCACTACTTGGAAAGCTTTGGGTTCCCCACAACTTGTGTCCTACGCTCTAAATCTATTAGCCTTTAACAGAAGAACTAATCAACCTTTAGGGATCCTTCCTCATTTGTTTGTTACTTTGGGAAGAAAGACTGTATGTATTGATGTTATGATTTTCATGGGTACCTTTGATTTCAATTTTATCGTGGGGCAAGACTATTTTTATGCTATCAATTCTATTGTGTCCACACACTTTCGAGTGATGTGTTTCCCACATGATGGAAAAATAGAGACCATTGATAAAATTTCATTCGTTGGTCCTGATTTGAATGCCAATCATCCGAATTCCCTAAATGTTCCAAATAATTAGGTGTAAGGTAATTGTTACAGGCCATTTTGTCACATCAGCCCAAAAGTCTTGAAAACCGGATCAATCAACATCCTTGAACACCTTGTCATAATCCCTTTTCAAATCCCTAAGCATTATTTCTCCACAAAGTCTGAGGTTATGGGTCTATCTGCTTAAAAACCATCTTTTTAGGCGCAATGTACTTTTCATTTTTTTCCACCAATGTTTGGTGAAAGTTGCATACCCAGGCATCAGTGTTGATTGATGCAGGTTCTTCAATTATGTAGGTGCATTGATTCTAGAAATTCATGAAAGATAAAAAATATTTTCGAATATTCTCCTTCCAGAATATTCTAAGGTGGTTTTAACCATTTACCATGGATAAAGAGATTTAATTCCTATATGATCCTAATCTAGTGATCCTATCTCTTATCCCTTGATCTTACCATACCTCGTAAGTGGATCTCAAGCCTATATTGGTAAATACTAAACTACCATTTTTACACTATAAATTTACTACCTCCCATGGAGTTTGGGTTGGATTTTTTATATTACTAGGTTGTATTTTGGAGATTGCTAATGCCCCAATGCTGCTTCTTTGAGATTAAGGAATCATCATCCATTTGCATTAGGGTTGAGTGTGAAGGTTTTCTTTATGGCAAGGAAGGAAACTACAATTTTGGAGACATCTACAAAGTTGATTTCTATATTTGATTGTAACTCTCTCTTTTATTTATTAATACAAAACACATCCCATTTTCCTATACTTATGTTATGTTTATGCCTATATATTTCAATGACATGTTGACTCATTGAATAGAGATATTGGATTATGCTATGTGGAAATTGTATTTCTCTTTCTTTTTTTAATCATTGTCGTAGGTTCCATTTATAGCACGTGGAGCTAGGATTAGAGATTACAAATAAAGAGAAGAGGAGGACTTGCTACAAATTCCAAGTAGGTCTCTTTTCTTTATTCCAATCTCTTTAAGGAAAGAATTGCTATTTTCCCCTCTGTTATTCTAGATCAGACTACTAGATCTAGGCAATTCATTTTTATCCCTAGAAGTGAATTATCCATATATAAAAAATACACATAAGTGTGCATGTGTATGATAAAATTAAGATATGAAGAGCATACCTAAAGCTGCCCTTGAGTACCTTGCATAATTCATGGTAATGGCTTGGATGATGATGTGAGTATGGAGAAGGAGGTAAGCATGCTGCTAGTAAGGTCAAGCTATGGTTTGAACATTGGTGTTATTTTCCAGGCAAAGGTGAATTTCAACAAGGTATAGATATTTCTAGTTATGTATTGATAATAGTAGTGCTACCTTGATTTAACTTTTGGTAAAATTTTAGTTTCTTAATCTGGAGAAATTGTATGAAACAAGTACTCTCTTAAAAGGGAGTCATGTGTCAGAATTATTTCCTTGTAGAATGTTGTTGAAAGGAGTGTGAACTCCTATAATTGATGATGATATTGAAATCTATAAAGTATTATTAAATGCTGAAAACTGAAATGGATACAACTACATGTGTGTGGCTGTGAATAGGTTGGATACATGTATTTCATAGCAAGGGAATATACCTTGAAGTGAATTCATGTGCACATAAATAGAAAATTATTGATATGATAAATTGTTAAATCAAAATTAACAATTCTTGGAAGTTTACTTTAATTGGAATACTAACCCAAAAATTAAGTGTGACTTGTAGTTGAAGTAGAGATTTAGTTTCATACCAATATTTTCCTATGCATGTGTGTCCAAAGAAATTAGATATGTTGAAAAATATATCTCCTCTTTTCTAAGTTAACAATGATGTGCTTTTTTCAGCACATAAGAAGGCACCCAAAAATGAAGGAAAAAAAATACCATCATAGTAGTACAATGTAACATGGAGGCCATTCCAAAAATCATGGATGATGAATCATATTAAAGGAAAGTTATAGAATTTACCCTGTAATTGGTAGATATGAGAATTATAACTGATGAACTTGAAAGATACAAAGGTTGATAATGTGAAATTCATTATATAGTAAGAGAAGCAGGGAGAGCTAAATGTCATTCTACTACAAAGCTTGGTATACATGCAAAGGCTATTGCAATATGGAACAACCACTGGCGATGTAGAGAAATACCATGATAGCAAGATCAAGGTGTTCCATGAACTCAAATTGGGACAACTCACACTTGATGACTATGCTAACAATTTCATAGAGTTATTGAAGTATGTACCATTTATTAAAGAGGAGTAGATGCTAGTATAATGCCTTCTCAGCGGGTTGCTAAAATAATTTTGGGGCTAGGTAGAGAATGAAAAACCCGAGATAATTGATCATACCATCCAAAAATAAAATCATTCCTATGAGTAGTCAAAGACTAAGGTGGATCCATTGGGGTTTGGATGAAGAAACACAAAGTGGGGCTCAAGAGAAAAATTTCCAAGGAATAACGATATGAGCTATCAAGAACTAATCCCAAATTCAAGTTTCCATACATAGGTGTACACTAGAAAATTTATGCCACTCAAAGTGAGAATGGAACCTTTGGACTAGCTATGAAAAGGAAAAATGACTAAAAGAAAATTCCATTGAAATGTTGGGGGTGTGTAGAGGAGCACCTACTTCATTATTTCCCAAATAAGTAGCACAATGGTAGGAAAATTAATTATGTCCAAGAGAATACGACAACAAATGAAAAAACAAAGAGTGTGCCTAAATTTTATGCAACAATGGGAAATTAGAGTAGAATAGTGAAAGCATGCTTGGAATTGGAAAGTGCGTCCAATTATATGATCCATAAATTGCAATACACATTCCAATGGACAACGCATCACAATATATTTGATAATTATACTTAAAAATCTAAAATCTAATCTGTGAGGGTTTATTTCTCTTTAGATTTCCATATTTGAAAATTAATATTTATTATGTATGCATGCAAATTATAATTATGCAGAAAACAAAATAAAAAGTCAGAAACCATGATATGACACAAGATATAACGTAGGAAACCCTTTCGTGAGAAAACCCGAATAGAAGATGAGGTTTCTCTGCTCTCTTTCTCAAAATAGAAAATGGTTGTCACTATAACGAAGTAAGGCCTATGGCCCATGGGATACTACAATGCACAAATCCTCTCTATGTGCTCTCTCCCTTTCCCTCTCGGCTACTCTACCCATCTACAAAATAAATGCAGTTGAACAAAATGGAACCCCTTTTCCTCCTAGTGGCTTGGTTATAACACAACATGATAGCATACTAGTGCTTAGGTTTGAGTCCCTCAACTATTAACAAAAGTTACAATATGTAATCTTTCAGATTCTTCTTCATCATGATCACATGGATAGCCTCTTTTCATTACGTAGTGGGGGATGACATGCCATCCTCTCAAATTATGGTGGATAAACATGAAGGTAAAATTCTAAGTGGCATAAATTTTGCATACAAAATATTATTGAGGAAATTATTATGCCAATATAATGGCCTCTATGTGTAGAATACAATTACATAAGGTGTGACACTAACAAGAAAAATTTTCACCCCCAAAAAATGTCATTTGATGCCTCAAAATGCCCCCAAAAGGTTTCAGACTCCAATTTAGAAAATTGGTCCCATCAGTAAAAAATGTCATATGAGCTTATTACTCCAATTTTCCACTTTGAAAGCACCGAGATGAATGAAAAAAAATACCATGATCCAATTAGAATCACACCTCCCTATTTTGGGAGTCTTTTGGTCCCCAAAAGTTTCTATTGAATGAGGTGAGGAAATTTTTCCTCCACCTTTTCTTGGGTGTACCATTTAGCCTTTCCTGGAAATTATATTTTCAAAAAAATGTTCCATAGGTCATGCCACCCCTATCTTGTAGTTATAGACCTCTTCTACAAAACTATATCTTCTATTAGCTCTTCCTAAGCATCTAGTTCCAAATCCTCTACAATAGCTAGGACCTATTCGTCTTCTTGATTTAGCATGGAAGGCTCACAGAGTTTTAGATTCGACTCTACATTCACAACTGAGTAAATGTGCATGTATGGGGGTAGAATAAGTATGTAGGCATTATCTCACATATTTTCCACTATCTCAAAGGGAACATATCACAAAGTCTTGATTTTCTTACTAGCACCTTGTAGCCTCTCATTGTTCAACTGTAACCATACACTGTCTCCCAGTGACGATGGAACCCAATGAAAATTCAATAAATGTGTCCCTCAAAGTGTTACTTCTCTGTCGCAGGCACTATTTATTTGTGCAAGATGTCACTTTTTAGATATAAATCTATAATAGTGGAAAATGGTTGTAGTATTCATCCGATCTTGATCATTTCCGAGAAAATCGAGTTCGAATAATTATTTTGGCATCAACATTGTTCTCAGATTTAGACTGCGGCTCTTATATAGTGGCACAATATCAATAACCCTATAACAAATTATCAACTAGGACATTATAAACTAACAAGGCTCCATTGGCTAATGGTTCACACCAATAAGCCTATTTGTACAAACATCTCATCCCTTATTTTCCATCTAGATTTTTATTTGATTTTTTTTATGTAGAGGAATTTTATATTTAGTTTGTCTCATATTTGTGTTTACTTGTGTGACAGAGCTTGATTCCAATGACTACCACCATAACCTCTAAGTGTCACTGGTGTGCAACCACTAATTGGGAGTTTGAACCTTGAACCTCTTGACACATCCCAGGGACCTTGCCAACAATATATCTTCTCAAGTAATAGTGTAAATAATTTAATTCATACTTAATAATTAAATTATAAATACTATTAATTTTATAACATGCCTAGATCCATCTTACTCCAGATCTATCATACTCTTAAGAAATCAAATCTCTTTACTTGCAAATTTTTTCTCAAATTCTACACTTATAAAGACTATTAACTAAATATTGAACTATTAAGAAAGACTATTAGCTAAATATTAACTAAATATTTTCTTATTCAAGGAATTTTGTTTTTTGTTTTTAATTTTAAAAGGATGCTTGTCAACTCTACATTGAGGATGGATGGAATCACACATCGTCCTCACACTGGGTTATGCAATGCACCTCTCCGTGCAATAAACACCCTAACAATAAGAAACCCAATTATTAAATATTCCAAAAATATAGGGTGTTACTTAAAAAAATAATTTACGTAGAGCTACTCATTCTTCTTTTACCACCGTATTGAACATGAAATTAATTTATATATCAATATTTATTTATTTAGGATTAGTACATAGATAGAAGAGTAACATGAGGTATAAAATACCTTACTATTGTAATGTTGGCTAAGCTAAAAGTGATAGTAAACTAATATAAACTACAATATAATATGATTTTTGACAATATAGAAAACACATGTCTTGACAACTAAAATTAAGGTGCAGTGGATATGAATATGTACCTTGTACTTTTCCCTTTATAAATCATTATAAGTTTCAGTTGCATCAATTTCTTTCCTAATATTAAATAATATAGAGTAGGTGTTGTAGCAATTTCTTGGCTAATGTTAAATAATATAGAATAGGTGTTGCATCATTTTCTATGATATAATTTTAACACTATAGAAAACACATGCCTTTGACAACTAAAATTAAAGCCTAGTGAATACCTTGTACCTCGACCCTCCATAAATCATCATAAACTTACCTTACATACATCAGTTTCTTTGGGTAGGTGTTGGGTCAATTTTCTCTACTAATATTAAATAATATAGAGTGGATGTTGCATCACTTTCTATGAAATGATTTTAATAACATAGAAAACACATGCCTTGAGAAATAAAAATAATGTGTAGTGAATAGGAGAATGTACATTGTACCTTGACCCTCCATAAATAATCAAAAGCTTAAGTTGCATTAATTTCTTTGCTAATATTAAATAATATAAAATGGGTGATGCATCAATTTATCTTCTAATATTAAATAAAATAGAGTGAGTGTTGCTTCCATTAGGTATGTATAGAAGATGAAATCATCAATGAATAAATTTCAAAGTGAAACATGGAATATGTAAATAACAAAAATCAATAATAATATAGTGAATTCACATAGTGATACTAATACATGATAGTTAGAGATTGATAGTTCAATTTTCTATAATTGCGTAGAAGACGTGGAATGTATATTTAAGATAGCAATCTAAATTGAAAAATGTGATTGGTGAAACTTAGAAATTAAAATGATCTAGTGGAACCAAATAACACTAGATGAATAGTGGATCCTAGTTAGATTTCCTAGTAAGAACATTGTTTTGGCATGAGTAGAACACACAATATTCCTTCTAATTTCGAAAAGATGCATGTACCCATCCATCCAATTCAATATGCTTCAAACTGAAAATCCAAGCTTGATATAGTGGTTTGAAAGGAAACTAATCAATGAGGTAAGCTAAACCTAACATTGTATTTTCCATTAAACCTAAATGTGATATGGATAAAGAGCTGAATACATCACTAGTTTTGGAATGGATCTCCCTTGCCTTGCTTCTGTTAGCTCTAAAACAAGATATACTACCTTTCCATTTACTGTGAAAGGGGTTATGAAGGACATCATTTCAATATTCTTATAATTAACACTAATTTTTGTAGAAGCACAATGCAATTTAATCCCATGATGAACAAAAAACCACGTTTCTTCCAACCCCATTAGACATGTAACACCACAAGTTGACCCCTATATATAATTGTACATATTATGGTTGGGTTGGTGAGAAAATTTATGTTGCCCTATGTGCCAATGTTTATATGTTTTGGAGATAAAGTTCTTGTGCGACTTTAGGTTGGAAAACGTACGTTTCGAAAGGCTAATGAACTTAGAATTGTAATATTTATTCACACTTAGGAACTAATAAATTACATGTTGGCTGCATGATATTGGGAATAAAATGATTGGGGGCTATGACAACACGAGAGGGGAATGAGAGGGGGCTAAAGGGGCCTAGATGGGACAAAACCATGAATAATAATATTTCATACTGATATAGGTACTTTAACCTTAAGAGGGTTGTAACATCCCTTTCTCTAATCCCAAAGTTTTGTAATGTAATTAAAGGAGGATAATGTTGGGTAGCTAACATGGGTATATTTCAAAATTGTTTTGATGTAAATATTTTATTGATCTAATTATAAAAATTTCTAAAGCTAAAGATGAGGAAAAGCCTATACAAATCTTAATATCTGGAAGCGTAACTTGCTTAGAAATCATGTGAAGGATATTGAGAAGTTTTCCAAGATTTCCTTAATTTAATGTTTTGACACCACCCTGTAATGTGTTCATTGAGATACCAAATACTCAAGCATGGGGAGGATGTATAGAATCCAGCCAATCATCGATTACATTAACACATGATAGAGTCTTGTTGATCTCATAGCCCAAGAAGGGACCCCTCTTTCGTGAAGCAACCCTCATGGAATTGGGAGAAGTAATTTTTCCATGAGTTCTGGAAGTTAAAGGGAGAGTGTTGATGGTATTAGATTGAAGACAAATATTTACACCTTGTGTGTAAATTGAGACCCTTGTAAACATGTGAACTATAGAGCTATAACCTATTGAAGACATAAATTTTTTTTAGACACTGGAATGCAGAGTCCATAATTGAATTAGGATAGACGAGGAAAACTATTGTGAGGGCCTTCTACCTAAGTTTAGTAGAACAAGAAGAACTCAACCTCTTGATTATGTTTGTGCATGTGAAGCAATGTCAATATGGAGGATTATAGAGGGAACCATAGGGCAAAGTAGAGGGGCTTTCCTTACTACTGTGTAGGCCCTTAGTGGCCATATTTTTCTACATGTTTAGCCTAAACTTAGTGCTTGAGTGGTAGCTTCTATGTTTCCTAGCTAGTGATGGAGACCAGCCTTCATTCTCTATACGTGAATTGACCTTTGGTATAATACCCAAAGTGAAGTATCCTTCAGGTATTAGATCTAGTTTAGAGGTGGTCAACTACAAGAATTTGTTGTGAAATTGCGCCCAGTGTTGAGGTGGAAAGTGGAATTCCCTTCTTCAGTTTCCAACAATAATTAATTGGAATAGATAAGAGCCTTTATATTTATTGAAAAAATTTTAAATGATGTTCAATGTTTCCTATATATATATATATATATATATATATAATGCTAAATTTAATAAATATGCATGGCTAGTGTAATGGAAACTAATATGTCTGATTGGACTATTGAAATGCATCCCTTTACAAATGTGAATTCTATGGGAAATGTGAGTCTTGCATACATGAAAAATGGGAATATTATGTTTTTTATGTTCATGGAATCCATAGGTTGAACTTAGCTATGCTTATTATGCCATGTTTATATGCCTATTTTAAATAATTTGTGAATATGTGTGATGTCTGACAACTGTGTCACTAAAATGATAAGACTCATAGGCACTGTTCCTTTTTATAGTGGAGTTTTGGTTAAAGTGTATGTTATTCATGAGTTTGAATCAATTCCTACTTATTTTTACTCCATTCCTTATGGGAAGTTGTGTGTGTGTGTGTTCATAGTAAATGCTAAATTGAATAACTATGCATGGATAGTGCACTAGAAGCTAATATGGCCTAATGGATTTTCGAAAGGAATTTATTTACAAATATGAATGCTATGGGAGATGGGATTCTTGCATACATGATAAATGGGAATATTATCCTTTGTATGTTCATAAAATTCAAAGTCAAACCTTAACTATATTGATTGTGCCATGCTTATATGCCTACTTGATATCATTTGTGAATCTGTGTGATATATGGTGTGTGAACAAAGTGATAGGACTGATAGAAGGTGGTCCTTTTTCTAGTGGAATTTTAGTTAAAATCCCTATTCTTAATGAGCATGAATTAGTTCCTAGTGAGTTGGAATCAATTCCATGTGGGTTTGAATCAATTTGAATCAAAAAAAAAAATTGGGGACTAAACCCCATAATGCCTTGGTCCATTGGAAGTATGGGAAAATGGTGTTTCACAACCATATGACCAAGAATAAAAACTTTGGAATTGGGGGATGCATTTGTCTTAGTGCCTAGTTAGAAGTATTGATGGGAGTTGGGACATAGAGCTAGCATATAACAGGGGCTTACTATAATATTGGGCCCTCAGATATTTACAAATGTAATATGGTGAAAAATTTGATATATCATGGTTTGAGCTATATACCATCATGTAATGGCCCCATTCATGTCCATTGGAGCTATCAACTAATGACCTGAGATATTAGAGAAATTGAGGTATGAGGAAATCACAAGTTTGGAAGGATAATGTCAGCATGAAGCCACATTGTTATGTAACCAGCTCTAAAAAGAGAAGAAAAGAGATATCAGCGCCTTAGAAATGAGCCACTTCAAGGGGGCAACCTCCAATACATTACATAAATGAACAATTCTTGGATGATACAATTTACAAAACCTCCTTTCTATATATAGGAGTCCATGGGACCATAATGTAATCCTAGTGGGCCACAATGTAATCCTAGCCGACCTAACAATAATAATTTAAGGGCACAATAATAACAAAATGTGGGTTACAAGGGTACAATAATAACAATAAGGGGGTTACACTAACAACAATAAGGGACTATACTAGTAATATAGGGACCTAACATGCCCCTCTTCTTCAAAAAAGTGTTGTCCTCAACACTTGAGTAGCTCTGGGTGCTTCTGTATAAAATTCTCATCCTCCCATGTAGAATCTTCAGTGGGTAAGTTCTTCCACTTGATGAGATACTCCGAAATTGATCGATTCCGTAGTTGTCGAGTTCTTGTTTCCGTGACCGCTTCAGGTTCCAATATGATTTTTCCTTCCTCATCAAGTTCTGGCAATATTGTTTGAACTGGAAGATTTTCACCTATAACCTTCTTTAAGCATTAAACATGGAAAACTAGATGTACTCGCGAAGAAGCAGGAAGCTCCAATTTGTATGCCATAGTACCAATCTTTTGCAACACCTTGTAAGTACCATAGTACTTTGGCGATAATTTATTATCCTTCTTAGCTTGTTTGAGGGACATTTGTTTATATGGTTGTAGCCGTAAAAATACCCAATCTCCTATATCAAAACTTCTCTCGCTGCGATGTTGATCTGCCTGTTGTTTCATTCGATTTTGTGCCAAATTCAGGTTATCCTTTAAGAGTTGGAGAACTTCTTGCCAATGCTCGATGTGATCTTCCACTGCTTGAACCTTCGAATTTTCCCTTAAATATGATGTGATCGATGGTGGATGATATCCATAAAGTGCCATAAATGGGGTCATTTTTGCTGCAGTATGGAAGGAAGTGTTATACCACCATTCATCGAGAGGTAACCACTTGACCCATTGTGTTTGTTTATCAGATACAAAACAACGAAGATATCCTTCCAAACATTTATTTACTATCTCGGTTTGACCATCGGATTGAGGATGATAAGATGAGCTATGAGCTAATTGAGTACCCAAACAAGAAAATAACTCCGTCCAAAAATTTCCAGTAAAAATGGGATCTCTGCCGCTCACAATAACCCTTGGGCTTCCATGTAGCTTTTGAATTCTGTCCATAAATGTAGTAGCAACTGTACTTGCTTTAAATGGATGAGATAATGCACAAAAGTGTGCATACTTGGTAAGTCTATCAACTACCACCATGATGAAATTCTTTCCTTCAGACTTAGGTAAACCTGTGATAAAATCCATTGAAATCTCCTCCCAACGCTGACTTGGAATGGATAAAGGTTGTAGAAGTCCCGGGTCTTAATTGTCTCCACTTTATTCTGCTGGCAAACCAAACATTCCGCCACAAACTTTTGAATATCAGATTTAAGGCCATCCCAAAAAAATTCTTTCTTCACCCTGTGGTAAGTTTTTAAAAATCTTGAGTGTCCTCCTAAAGGAGAAGTGTGCAATTCCAGAAGAATCTTTTATTTTAGTTGGGAATTATTACAAAGATATAAGCGATATTTGTACCATAAGGAATCATTTTTCCAACTAAATGTATCAGATGTACTAGGATCTTGCTGCAACTTTTGAATGAGTGTCCATACATCTTTGTCCTTCTTCCATTCATCTCTTGCTTCGGTTATCCAATCTGGTTGGATAATATAAATGGCACAAAGCAATGCTTCCCCCTCTTCATTCTTTCTTGAGAGTGCATCTGCAACAACATTAAGCTTTCCTTTTTTTGTAGATTATTTCAAAGTCATAACTCAACATCTTTGTGACCCATTTTTGTTGCTCTTCTGAAGATAGTCTTTGTTCTAAAAAGTGTTTAAGACTATCATGATCAGTTTTTACCTTGAAGTGTCTTCCCATTAGGTAAGTTCACCATTTCTTTAGTGCATGCAGTATTGCTAACATTTCCTTCTCATAAATAGGTTTCTGTAAATACTTTCCTTTGATTTGACGACTTTCAAAAGCAATGGGTCTTCCTTCCTGCATTAAAACAGCACCAATTCCATTTCCTGAGGCATCACATTCCACAATAAAGGTTTTTGTGAAGTTTGGCGTAGCTAAGACCAGTGCTAGGCACATTGCCTCTTTAAGATGTTCAAAGGCCTTAGTTGCTTCAGGAGTCCATGAAAATGCATCTTTCTTCAATAATGTTGTTAGAGGTGCCGCTATTCTCCCATAATTCTTAACAAACTTGCGATAATACCCTGTTAACCCGAGAAATCCTCGCAACTTCTTTATGGTTGTGGGGACTTTCCATTCCTTAACGGCTTTAATTTTGTTAGGGTCTACTTTAACACCCTCGTGAGATACAATATGACCCAGATATTCCACCTCTTGTACTCCAAAGAAACATTTTGATGTTTTTTCATATAATTGTTTCTCCTGAAATAGTTTGAGCACCCTATCAACATGCTCAACATTATCCTTCCAAGACCTATTGTAGATTAGTATATCATCAAAAAATACTAGCACAAATTTTCTAAGGAAGGGTTTGAAAATGGAATTCATCAACCCTTGAAATGTAGAAGGTGCATTTGTAAGGCCAAAAGGCATGACCAAAAATTCATAATGACCCTCATGAGTTCGAAATGCCGTTTTTGGAATATCTTCAGTCTTCATTCTAATTTGATGATATCCTGAACGAAGATCCAACTTGGTAAAATAAATTGCTCCATGTAATTCATCCAATAATTCATCAATCACAGGAATGGGAAACTTATCTTTAATGGTGAGCTTATTGAGCTCCCTATAATCCAGACACATGCGCCATGATCCATCCTTCTTGTGTACCAATACTACAGGAGCAGAGAAAGAACTTTGACTAGGTTGAATTATACCCGCCTCTAACATTTCTGCAATAATACGTTCAATTTCGCTCTTTTGGAAGTAAGGATATCTATAAGGCCTGATGTTTGGAGGAACACTTCCTGGAATCAAATGAATAGCATGATCATGATCACGAATAGGTGGGAATCCTTTGGGAGTTTCAAACACCTTGGAATGATTGTCCAAGACTTGTTGGAGATCTGCAGAAATAGATGATTTTGATGTTGGAACTTCTAGTGAGCATAATTGTGCAATTACGCCTCGTTGTTCTTTCTTTAGAAGTTTTGTCATGACATTAGAGCTTATTATCCTTCCTGGCTTCCCTTCAATACCTCGTAATTCGACTTCCTTTCCTTCTGAAAAAAATTTCAAGAAAAGTTCTTGAAAATTAAAAGCTACCATCCCCAAAGATTGTAACCATTGTACTCCTAGTACAACATCAACACTTCCCATAGGAATGGAAAGCATTGGAATAGTCAATACATATTCCCCCATGGTTAGCTTGATATTATGGCATTTTCCAGAGCAATTTATAGTTCCTCCATTTGCAACCATAACTTGACATTCTGGTGCTGGGTATAGGAAACAATTTAATTCCTTGGCTACCTTACAATGAATAAAATTATGGGTGCTACCTGAATCAATCAACACTATTGCCTTTTTCTTCTTGATTTGTCCTTGTATCTTGAGAGTTTGAGGAGTGGTAATTCCTGCCAGTGCATTACACGATATGGTCGGATTCATTTCTTCCTCTTCTAGGGTTGGTTCCTGGTGTATATCCTCTTCTTGTTCATTTTCTTCTTCCTCTTCACAATCTCTGTAAAATAATTTCTTCTCAGCACACTTATGACCTTTAGTGTATTTGCTATCACAACTGTAGCAAAGCCCTTTTGCTCTTTTTTCTTCCAATTGTTGTGGCGTCAACCTTGTAGGTTGTGGAAATCTAGACGTAGCAACACTTCCTTCTTTATAGAATTGAGTGGTAGGCTTCCTTGTCGCCATTATTTTACATTCAACTTTTCTTGCCAACCTGAATGCCTTCTCCAATGAATCTGGTTCCAAAACGTGAACTTCATGTTGGATATTATCCTTTAAAGTGCCTACGAAGAGATCGATCCTGTGTTCCTCTGGAATATCAGTTACCCTTATATTCAATTTTTGGAATTCCTCAATGTGCTGCCCCACTAAACCCTTTTGTTTGAGATTTATCAATTGGCTAAAAAAAGTGTTGCTCTTTGTATCCTCATAATGTGTTATCATTTCTTCCGTAAAAATAGACCAAGTGACAATTTTTTTACGGGAGCAAAGCCATCGATACCATACAAATGTATTTTGTTCTAAATGTAAAGTTGCAATGCGTACCTTTTGTGTGTTTTGCACGTTATGGAGATCAAAATATTGCTCCATCCGTAGTATCCATGTTACAGGATCCTTTCCATCAAACTTCCTCATATCCATTTTTGGAATATGGTGGTTCTTCCCGCCAACATTAGATTTTATGAAATCACGATTAACATTTATTTTTTCCTCATCATGAGGTTCTTCTACTATCTTTTCACCATTAGGAAACATTTCTTGTATCAAATTTGTCAAACCTTCGATGTCTGTTTTTAGATCATTCTTCATGTTTTCCATCTTAGCTTCCATGCCAGCTTCCATGCCATCCATCTTAGCTTCCACGCCATCCATCTTAGCTTCCACGCCTTTCTTCAAAACTTCCATTTCATTTTTTTTTTCTCTTTGCGAGAGTGAAATTTGTTGCACTTGCTCTTGTAATTTTGATAGATCATGTTGCAATTCTTCATCTTCATGAGTCATAGTAGAGCCTTCTGAAGGCTTAATGGGTGTTGAATTATTTTTACTGGGCATTTTTTAGAACCCAATACTGATATCTATTCTACAATATGCCCTTGGAATCAATTCAAATTGATTCTTCAAACAAGACTTATGCAATTCGGAAAAAAAAATACACACCTTTTTCTTGCTTTTGAGGAGCTCGATATTGAAATTGGATTATATTTGTGATTGCAGCACTTCAATATTTGATTTTTGGTACCAACGTAGCCCTCTGAATTATCTTTCGAATGCCATAGGTCTGACCTGATTTGGATTCTCCAAGACAAAGTTGTGTCCAATCTCCCACAATGACCTAATTCTGGACTGGTTCAGTAGAGCGAACTTGTACGACTTGCCACGTGTCACTGTTTTGTCCTTTGTCTCTGAAATTGATAGCGAAGAAACTACAGGCCGTGTAATTGTGACCACTTTTGACGGAACTCCAATCCAATCTTCAGAGAGAGAGTTATTGAACTTTTCCCACGATCACCTCTTTGAGATGAAATTCAGGAGCCTGAAAACGCACTACCTTCCACAGATCATATCTCCCAAAATATTGCGAACCAAGCTCTGAAATTTTTTGATGAATTTCCTCAGGATTTCAGCTTCGCACCATATGAATTTCAGATTCTGAACCTTCGTAGAAAAATTTTTATAGCGCAAATGCCACGATGACCTGTTTAGGAGCCTGAAACAATACCTGACTTCCACAGATGATATCTCCGAAATTATTGCGAACCAAACTCTGAAATTTTTACACAGGCGTCCTCAAGATTTTTTCTTCGCACCCTAAAAATTTCAGCTTCTGAAACTTCGTAGAAAAAAAGTTATAGCGAAAATGCCACGATGACCTGTTTGGAGCAGCGAAACCCTAGAATCCAAAGCTCCGATACCAAATGTTGTGTAACCAGCTCCAAAAATAGAAGAAAAGAGATATCAACGCCTTAGAAATAAGCCACTTCGAGGGGGCAACCTCCAATACATTGCATAAATGAACAATTCTTGGATGATACAATTTACAAAACCTCCTTTCTATATATAGGAGTCCATGGGGCCATAATGTAATCCTAGTGGGGCCACAATGTAATCCTAGCCGACCTAACAATAATAATTTAAGGGCACAATAATAACAATATGGGGGTTACAAGGGTACAATAATAACAATAAGTGGGTTACACTAACAACAATAAGGGACTATACTAGTAATATAGGGACCTAACACACATGTGATGACATGGAAACGCCATATTGTTGACACATGTCAACTTAATATATCCCTATTAGAATTTATATATATATGTATAGAAAAAAGTGACACAAGGAACACATGATGAGTGCCATGTGTCAGGTAGCCACATGATAGGTGTACATCGGCCAATTTCATGTCACGGGTTGTGATTTTTTGGAATAATAATGATGTGGCAAGTTGGGTGGGCCACCAACCTATTGACCTACCAATGCTTTGTAATGATTTTTCTATTATAACATTTTTTTTCAAGCCCCAATATTCCACATTGGTATAATGTTATATCGGCCATACCGATGAATTCATGGTATATGCCCATATCAACATATAAGTAGATCCAAGGGCCAGTGTCATATCGACATTTCAAAAAATCCAAGGTTGATGCCATGCTAGCATATTGGGAGTTTCACACCAATACCAACTATACTAGTGATGAGGTGTATCAACCATATAAATAATCAAAGCTCTGAGAGAATTGAACTATGCAACTTATGGAATTTTTTGATATGGCGAGGCCCAATATGCCATGTGGGTATCATGTGTGGACTAAGGAAAAGGTGCCACGTGGCAAAAGAATCCATGTGGTAGCCACGAGTGTGTACAGATGATGACGTGGACCAAGAAAGTAGAAAAAATTTCTAAGGGGCACAAATTGGTGCCTGTAGTTGAATTGAGGTAAAATTTATATCATTGGAAATCTCTTGATGAGAAGAAGACAATGGTTGTATTAAAACTGTGATTTTAGGTGACAGAAGAAAGAGGAATTTTAGATAACCCAATATTCGGGTCCAATTACACCCCAAAACACTAATTTGGAATTAGGGGGATGAGTGTGTTACAAAGTGATATCAGAGTGAAGGTTCAACACTCATACTCAATGGGACCTAGAAGATATAAATTATCTAAGATGAAGTTAGAGATATGATACAAAGTGGTATCAAAGTGAAGGTTAAACACTCAAATAAAATGGGCTTAAGAGAGTTAGAAATATCTAAAAATAATTAGAGCTTAAAGTTCAAATATTGGATTGGAAAAGGCTTGAAGTAAAGAGAGTTAAATTTGAATATTTGTTTTGCGAATCTGTTTAATTTAAATCTAGTTAATTTTATTTAATTTACATCTGAATGTGTAAAACAACAATATCAGACCCCCCTCAGACCAACATAATCTACTGCTAGTATATCCAAGATAAATTAATGTTTTTACTATTAGTTTTTTTTCTATGTGGTTCACATACCTAGGAGATTTGTGACTGATATTTCCATGAAATATTTGTGCTAGGAAGATTCACCCGAGGGATCGCTTCCTACTAACTCAACCATAGATCGTAACCCTCAGAGTGTTGAGAGAATTGAACCCATAACCTCTCAATAACAAATGTTCTTTAATGACAATGATTCAACCAATTGAGATAACACTTAAGCTTGTGTTTACTGTTAATATAAAAAATATGTGTGTAATTATAGAACATAAGGAGATACAATTTTCCAACAAAATGAAAAAAGAGAATGTGAATGGATATATTCATAGGTAAAATAAGCTAGTATGCAAGCAGAAGGTTGTTCGAGATGCTTTGTGTATGTATGATACTACATGGGTTGCCTCAATGGGAGGCAATTTTGCACATGGTGCAAATGGATGCAAGTATGCAAGACAAATTTGTCTTGAAAGAAAGAGAAACAATGAAGGTTGTGGAATGAGTGAGAAGGGAAGTAAACCCATGTAAATGTATTTTTTAAAATCCTGAGTGAAAGAATTAGGTGTAAGGTAATTTTTACAGGCGATTTTGTCACATCATTCCAAAAGGCTTGAAAACCAGATCAATCGACATCCTTTAACACCTTGTCATAATCCCTTTTGTAAATGCCTAAGCATCATTTCTCCACAAAGTCTGAGTTTCTAGGTCTATCTTCTTGAAATCCATCATTTTAGGCCCAACACACTCTTCCTTCCTATCCACCAGCATTGGGTGCATGTTTTATACCTGAGAATCAACATTGATCAATGCATGTTTCTCCATTTTGTAGGTGCACTAATTCTAGAAATTTGGGGAATTTTTTTTTTTTTCAAATATTCTCCTTCTAGAAGCTTCTATGGTGGTTTTAACAATTTACCATGGATAGAGAGCTCAAATTCCTATCTCATCCTACTCTAGTGATATTATTTCTTATCCCTTGAGCTTATCCTCCCTCATAAGTGGATCTCAAGACTATATTGGTAAATCCTAAACTACCATGTTCACCTTATACATTTACTACCTCCCATGGAATCTGGGTTGGCTTTTGGATATTACTAGGTTGGATTTTGGAGTTTTCTAGTGCCCTCATGCTACTTCTTTGAGCTTAATGAATCATCATCCATTTGCATTAGGGTTGAGTATGAAGGTTTTCTTTGTGGCAAGGAAGGATAAGACAATTTGGGATACATCTACAAAGTCAACTTCTATATATGGTTATAACTCTCTCCTTTATTTATTAATATATAAAGAATCATTTTTTCCTATACTTGTGTTATGCTTATGCTTATGTATTTCAATGCCATGTTGACTCATTGAATAGAAATATTGGATTATTCTATGTGGATATTGTAGTTCTCTTTCTTGTTTTAGTCATTGTTGCAGTTTCCATTTATAGTGTGTTGAGCTAGGATTGGAGCTTAGAAGTGAAGAGAAGAGGAGAGGACTTGCTATGAATTCAAGGTAGGTAAAATTTCCATATTCCAATCTCTCTAAGGAAAGCATTGATATTTTTCCCTCTATTGTTCTAGATTAGACCACTAGATCTAGGGAGTTATTTTTTGTCCCACAAAAGTGAATTTCCTGTATACCAAATTGGAAACTCCACTGGTGAACGAGATTTCCCTTTAGTCGTTTCCTTGACATAGTCATTTTTGACTCTTCAAAATGACCTGGATTGACTTATTTAGACAACATTTTACCTTAAATTCTAATCTTGGTAGGGTTTGTGTGTTGTATTTTCCAAAAAAATAGCCCTAACACACTCTTTTTTCTGAGACAGACCACCCCAACGCAGTTGCTCTTCATAGTGGCTACATTGATTTATATAGGTTCTATTATGCACTTGAGTTGACCTTGTAAGATGCAGAAAATTGCATTTCTATGCCCTGCTCTGATTTTTTTTTTGTTGCAGTGATTTTTCCTGATTCTCTAAACTAATCATTGTCTTTGTAAAGTGAATCCCTTGTGTGAAATTACGTGTTTTTGCTTATGTTTTTGAAAACAAATTTCCTCCTAATCACAGGGGGGTGGCTACAAATGTGTATGAGTGTTAATCACCTTTGAGTTTCATCTCTTTTGATCTTTATAATTTTTACCAAAGTTTCAGTTTGAGTTTTCTGTTAATGAAATCTCATATCACATTTGTTTTCTTTGGGTTGCATAAGTTTTATGAAATTTCTTGTACTCACACTTGAATGGTTATTATTGTATTAGTGAAAGAATGTACTGTTGTGCATAAGTAATCTTTTTATATTGTTATTTCATTGATCTGGAATCATCCTATGTTTGTTTTGAGGAATTCTATTGCATAGACTACATTTGCATAGTTATAATTCTGATTTTCACTATAGGAAATAAAGTTGTGCAGAGATTACATTTGCATATTTTTCATGGAAATTGTGCATAGATTACCCCACGTTGTTTGAATTTTTTTTTTTTGATTGAATGTCTGTTGGATTCATAGTCTTCACCATATTTTGAAAACAAATTGAAGTGTTACATTTTGGTTCAATTTTGTTAGTAAATACCCAATAGTGGAACTTTCGTGAAGTTTAGGGAATTAGAGCTTTGAAGATCTAGTTAGGATTTTTCTGCATTATTTTTTGAATCTATTCCTTCTGATATATAGATCTTCATAGAATATAAAGAGTTCTCTTTATCATGCTAGTTGCATTATAGGTGAGTTCAGGTGAATTCGTTCAATGAGCCTTGAAATTGAAACTTAATTCAAGATCGACTTTAAAATCTATTCAATCAATCTAAGGAGAATTTGGAACTTTTAATGACACACATATAGGTCTAGAATAGACATGCGTTCTGACATATTTAAACCTAGGATCTAATGTTCTTTTTCTGTGTAACATTTTTGGGGTATTCAATATTCCATGTACATAAGTTTATCATATTGTTATCCATGTACCCTTGGGTATATTAGATTTCGCTCCACATATGAAAAGTATATTAGAATACTTCCTATCATATAGGATGCATTAGACAACACTACTACAGATTGCAATTCCACATACTTTCGGGTATATTTTAGAAGTCCCCTATAGGTTGCTATCCTTTCATAGGAAACTGAATTAGGTGCCTTGTTTTTTGTGATACACTGAACACAACATTCAGGGAGAGGGTCTGCATGTACTAGAAATGGTATTTTGTAATTCACAAAGGAGTGGTAAACCTTTATGCCTAGTCACCCCTTTTTTCTTTTTCTTTTTGTTCTAAAATTAATTAACTAACTGCAAGACATTCCCATGTTATACTCCTTAGTAGAATATAAGTTAAGTCTAATGGAAACATTCCTAGATACTGCCAATATTTACATTTTAACCTTATACAAAAATTACCTGAAAACTAATTCTTAAAATAGAAAATAAACAATGGCGACAACACAAAACAAATACACACAAATATTTTCTCTTGGATCCCAAAACCGAGACTACCAAATTTATTTTTCATTATATTCCTTTCAATGTTACAATACATATATATACATGCCTAAGATTTCATAAAACCCAGTCCATTAACCCTAGATTAGAACATAACCACAGATCCCTTGACCGGATATACAAAATACCATGGACAGAAAACCATCATGCCCAAAACCATGTGCAAACCCATGCATAAAACCATAGGTAGATCCGCCCACCTATTATAGGGTCCAAAAAAGTTTTCCTAGAGTGTTGCCCTGGACCCTGTGCAAGGGGGCTACCACCCCCCTGTTGCGTCCGACGCAATGATTAGGGGGCGCTGTCGACCCCCCGTGACCCCTCCACGCATGTGACTAGCCATGTAAATAATATAACACACACCCAACATTATCCCACTTGTTGTTTTACTTTCCACACAGGGGGTCACAAGACAACTTAGTCATTAGTCCAACCCTGCAATGCCCATTATTTCTCTGCACCAAGAAAACTTCCCAATGCTCACATACTTCGACAATGCATCTGCAAAATTATTCAAATTTTCCACCTTTACCAAAAACACCTTATTGTTCTCAACCATATCTCTCACAAAGTTATATTGAACATAATTGTGCTTTGTATTTGAATGATAAGCAAGGTTCTTTACCAATAAAATTGCACTTTAGCTATCATATTCTATCCTTATAGCTCATTGCACCAACCCCATACTAGAACACAATATCTGCAACCAAAATTATTCCTTTCTTGTATGAGTGGATTCCATGTATTCAACCTGTAGTTGAAAGAGCCATTACAAAATGTCTTTTACTCATCCAACTGACTGCTCCTCCAAATAGGTTAAATACATACCCACTCATATATCTTCTTTGATCTAGATATCCAACCTAGTCTACATTAACAAAGCCACAGATATACAAAACTCTATCCAATCCTATTATTTCTTGATAGCACTAACCATAATCACTAGTGCCACACAAATATCTGAAAACTCGCTTCACTGCTATCCAATGCTCCTTCCCTAGTTTTGACATAAACCTGCTTAATACTCTCATTGCATGTGCATTTTCTAGTCTAGTACATACCATTGCATACATTAGGCTACCCATTACACTTGCATATGGAACACAAGACATGTCCTCTTCCTCTTCTTGTGTCTTAGGACATTAGTCAACAAATAAATTTACACCTACAGGAATTCAAACCTTCACCAATTTACTATCATGCATATTAAACCTATGCAATATTGTCTCGACATTCTTCCTTTGGTTTAACCAAAGCTTCCTCTTTTCCCAATATTATTTAATTTCCATGGACAAAATATAGTTTGCAGCACCAATATCCTTCATGTCGAATTTGGAGGAGAATTGGGTCTTCAAATCATGGATAATTTCTTTGTCATTTCCAATCAGCAACATATCATCCACATACAAGACGAAATAAGTAGCACGATCACCAATTAATTTAAAACACACACAGTGATTCGCTTTTCTTCTGGTGAAGCTAATTCCCCATACATATGTATGAAATTTATGATACAACATCCTTGGTGACTGTTTTAACCCATATAAAGAATTTTTAAATCTGCATACCAGTTCTTTCTTACCCTTCACTGAAAAGCCTTCAGGTTGCTTCATGTAGATCTCTTCTTACAGATCCCCACAAAGAAATTTTGTCTTCACATCCATCTATCCTACCTCAAAATCAAATGCAACAACAATGAATAAAAGTAACAAATAGAAGCTACCTTAGCAATAGGAGAAAAATTATCACCAAAATCAATTCCTGGCACCTAGGAATAACCCGTTTCTACCAACCGAGCTTTGTCTTTCTCCACCTTGCCTTATGCATTCATATTCTTCTTAAACACCCATTTTCTGCCAATGGGTTTCCTTCTAGCGGGAAACTCCACCAGATCCCAAGGATCATTTTGTCCAAAGATGTCATTTCATCAACCATGGCCTCTTTCCATAGTTTTCCATCTTATGAATTTGTTGCCTCCATGACAGTTCTAGGATCATCATCAGTAGGAGTTAAAGAAAACATTTAACAAAAAGAAGATGGACTATACTTTTATGGCTGCCTTATTTCATGAACTGATCTTCTTAAGTCTGGATTTTGTGGATCTTCCTCTTCTGATTCTTGTTCTGTTGTAGAGTTTGATTCTTCCTCCTTTAGCTCAAACTCTGTCTTCTTAGGTTCCTTTGGTAGGAATTCATGTTTAATAACATCTTTCACCTCTCTAAACGCCACATCTTAGATTTAAACAAACTTCCTTATTTCTAGGTTCCAAAGCTTATAACCTTGTAAACCATCCTTATACCCAACAAACATGACCTTTCATATTTACTATCCAACTTGGTTCTTTTCTCCTTTGGAACATGTACATATGCATCATAGCCAAATACCATCATATGTGAAAGAGAGGATTTATTACCAGTCCATACCTCATGAGGAGTCTTATCCTCCAACGCTGATGAAGGTGATCTGTTAACCAAGTAACATGTTGTCTTCACTACCTTTGCCCAAAATAGTTTTCCTAACTTAGAACCAATGACCATGCTTCTTGCCTTTTCCATCAACGCCCTGCTCATTCTTTCTGCAACTCCGTTTTTATGAGGTGTGTAAGGAGCAGTCTTCTTCCGTGTTATGCCACACTCCTTATAGAACTCTTAAAATTACTTCTTGCAAAAATTTCCACAATTATTTGTCCTCAACGCCTTTATCTTCTTCTTTGTCTGGTTTTCCACCAAAGCCTTAAATTATTTAAATATATCAAATACTTTACATTGCTTCGTGAGGAAATATATCCATGTATTCCTTGAGAAGTCATCTATAAATGACACATAGTACACATACTTACCTAGTGATGGAACCTACATAGGTAAAAACACATCACTATGCACAAGATCTAATATCCCTTTCGCCCTCACAACATTGCAGAGGAAACTCACCCGATTCTACTTTCCATATACACAATTTTCACATAAATCAAAATCCCGAGAGAAATTAGACATACCTTCTACCACACCATTACAATGAAGTATTCGAAGGCCCTTCTCTCCAATATGTACAAGCCTTTGATGCCACAACATGGTCTTTTCACGAGAGACCATAAGTTTTTCAGCTCGACTTTCAAGAAACACATAATTGTTGCAACCGTCAATAACATTTCTACTCAGAATCTTGTACAAATTTCCAATATAAACTCCCTACATCAATACCAGTTCTCTCAGAACCATCTTGTAGGTATCATTCTCGAACACTATTTTTACACCTCCATCATCCATCTTGCTTACAAAAAGCATATTTCTATCTAATGTAGGAATATGCATAACACCAGGAAGTGTTCTAATCCTTCCACCTTGCAAATTCAACTTGATTTTTCCACGTTTAATGATTCTTTCCTTCTTATCACCCCCTAGGAAGACATCACCACCATCATATTTCTCATACTCATAGAACCACTCGCTATGGGGAGTGAAGTGAAAGGATGCACCTGAGACAATCAACCATGCTTCATGATCTACATGGGTACTTGAAGAAGAAGCCAAGTACACATCCCCACCTTCATATGGGGTGGTTTTATCCTCTGTATAAGGAGCATCATCAAATCCATTTCCTTTCTCAGGAGCTTTAGATCTACAATCCTTTTTGAAGTTCTCCTCCTTTCCACATTTCTCGCACACCTTTACAATTTTTCCTAGAGATTTTTATCTCCCTCTAGATTTAGATATCCCACTCGAGGAATTTTTTTTTTTTTGTTCTAGGAACATCCTTGTACAAACAAGGAATCCCCATTTTGGCCCTCCATATTTTTTTGTCTCATCTCCTCCGACAACAAGGATGAGACAATTTCATCAAAATTCAAGGTAGTTGTATTGCTACCTATTGCAACAACCAGAATATCCCACAAATTTGGTAGAAAACACAAAAAATGATGCACTTATATTCATCTAAAATTTTAATATCAACAGATTACAACTAGCTTACCACAATATTAAAGGAATTCATATGCTCTGTCACTGAGTCTCCATCCTTCATCCCTAGGTTATAAAATTTTTTCTATAGGAACAATTTTTTCACCAGAGACTTAAATTGGTACAAAGTCCCTAACTTTTCCCACAAAGCCTTTTTTGTAGCTTCCCTAGATATATTCAACAATACCAAATCTTAGATACACAACCGTATTGTTCCCTTTCATTTCCAATCCAACTTCACCCAATCTTCATCTAACATTGCTATTGGTTTAGTACCCATATCTACTGTGATCCAGTGATATCTATCCACCAATATATCCTCCATCTTGCGCTTCCACAACTCAAAACTATGACCATTAAATTTCTTAATCTCTATCCTTAAACTACCCTCCATATTATTTCACCACAAAAATCGATCCCACAGATATCCCACTGAACAAGGTCTACCACAAGCATGAGAAAAAACCCTCAGCAGAAAAGGCGCCCCCTTGAAGCTAAAACAACTCTGATACCAAATGTAGGTTTTAACCCTATACAAAAATTACATGCAAATAATTATTAAAACATAAAATAAATAATGGCAATAGCATAAAACTAATACACATAGAGTTTTTCCCCTGGATCCCAAACCAAGACTACCAGATTTATTTTTCAATATACTTCTTTCAATGTTACAATACATATATATACATGTTGAAGCATTCATAAACCCCAATCCATTAACCCTAGATTAGAACATAATCGTAGTTCCCTTGACCATATCTACAAAATACCATGGAAAAAAAACTATCATGCCTCAAAACCATGTGCAAAACCATGCACAAAACCAAAGGTAGGTCTGCCCACCTATTATAGGGTCTAAAAAAAATTTCTCAGCACGTTTCCCTGGACCCTGTGTAGGGGGCTACCACCTCCTACTACGCCCGACGTAAAAACAGGGAGGGTTGTCGCCTTCCCACATGTGTGACTAGTCGTGGAATGAATATAACACACACCCAACATAATCAAGGAAACCCCTAGGATGGGAATCCTGGTCCTTCTCCTCCTTTTAAAAATATTGGTGCTCCTTATATGGCAAAATTGTCCCTTCTCTTATTTACCAATGGTTTACTTGTTTGGTTGTTTTCAACCCTGTTAGCTCCCCGTAATTCCAACAGATTGGTGATACTAGAACTGCGGAGAGAACACTTGAACCACTTTGGGATTCTAGGATCTAGGCCTCCTAAATCCGGAGAGGGATCTCTCCAATAAGTGCAAAGATTGATTTGTCTTTAAGGATTTTGGGTATGATATTAGGCTAGTTATTAAAAATGAGGGTTTTTATTTGTTTTGTATGGTTGAGCATGATTTTAGTTGAGTGGAAAGTCCTAAAATGAAAGAGTTTCAAAGGTGTGAAGTTGCAAGCAACCAGAACAAGCTTTGGCTGATTAGATAGATATAACACTAGTTTTTAGTCCATTGGGCTATGGAGTCATAAAAGGGTTTAGTTGAGCAACAATTTCAAGAGTGATCCAAGGGGAAAGTCATCTATATCACATCATCTTTTGAGATAAAATGATGGAATGGAACAATAAAAGTGTTGGAGGGGCGGAAACAAACAACAATTTCAACTAGGATTTGTTAGTCTGTCCAAACAAGAAAATCCTTTTAAGTAACTATTTAAAACCAACCAAGGACAGGGCTAACCATAAAATTCTTGGGCAAGTTCGTATTAAAGCTAACTCAATAGAAAAACAATCCAGTAATCAACATAATTACCTTCAGAAGGGATGAAAACACATAAGAGAAACAAAGTGAAACTTAAGATAAGATAAGATACTTTTAAATCTAGCCTGCTTTCAGCATACACTTAGGGAAACTTTCAGAATTTACCTTTGGAGAAAGAAGCTGCAAAACAGGGCACACCATCACTTTTCTAGTCTAACTTTAATAAGTAGAAAATAAAAATAACATTCAAGAAACGATGTTTAAAGTAAACAGGAGGACGAGGGAACGCCAACATTAATTACTGTTTAAAATTTATTGAATCATTCTTAAATACACAATTTAGAGGAAAACATTGAGATAAAGCTTATCAGTCAGAGAAGGGTACTGTAAACAGTAAATCCTAACTCTATGCTTGCTATTCTTTATCAAAGAATAAATGGACAAAATGGCATACACGAAAGGAAAACAATTACACAAAAAAGAATCACTTCACCAGTGATATAGACCAGGATCCCAAGAAACAGCTTGTTTATTGATGTCAAACCAGTCACATTCTTCAAGTCCGATGTTTAAGTTCAGCAATCATCTTCACTTTTTAGCCTAACTTATTAGATCACAAACAGAGATTCAAGAGCCTTTGAACACTATTTACACATAGAAAGTTTCGAGCACAAGTATATTTCAAAGTTCTGCAACCAACATTGTTTCATCTTCTACAGAAGTATTTATAGAAGAAATGAGGAGGTGAGATGGGATAAAAGATCTTCAAGGTTCAATTAATACAGATTAATGCTTCTCAACCTTTGAGGGGATCAATGGAGGAGATTACAGATATTTCCTCTGTATTAAATGTTTTACATTAAGAATTAAGCTCGGTGGGATGATTTTGTTGACTTTAAGGCTCTGTGTCATCTTTGTAATAACTCTGTTGATATTTTACAATAAGTTCTTTGATTGAATTAACTGTTCGGTTGTCGTGAGGCAAATATCCTCTGTTCTGGTCATAACTTGGCCTCTTTTTAATGCTTTGAGGCTACATGTGGCTTCTGGTAGCTGAGAGGAATCAATTAGCCTTTGATGTGGCAGTGGAGGCTTTCTCGGTCTGACATATATTTTTCTTTAATCACTACTTGATTTTCTTTAATTCTATGTATTAGGCTTAATCGGGCCTGAATTCTGTCTTCTGTTCTTTTAACTGTGTTTAATTTAGTGGATTAGGCTTTTGATTGTTGATCTTAGTCGTAATCCACCCAAAACTGTATAATCAATGTTCAATTCTTCAGTTCTGCTATGGTTGGGTCTTCAACACTGATACTCTCTATTTTAATTATGCTCTGCTGTGTCTTGTTGATGTGCAGGTGCACAGAGGATTATTATGGCATCAATGCTCATGATGCACTGAAGAAACGTGGTATGGAACCCTGTAGATGGATACTCTTTGATAAATGAAATCCTGGAGGATAGTCATCCTCGGCTTTTATTTTCTTTTAAAATTATTTGAAAAACTTAAAAAAAAAAACCTGCATAAAACCAAGAAAAAATTAAGAAATCCTGCGTATTTGGGTAAAACTACTTCAGATGTTGTGTGTTAGGTCGCAACTGTTGGATGAAAGCATCCAACAGTGGAGATTTGCTTGCAAGGGTCATATAGGAGGTGGTTGAAGAAATAGTGGGAGTTTTAAGTCAGATCCTTCGATCTTGCAGAGATCAATGGTTGAGAGCAAATCAGGAAATATAATCGTAGAAGGACCGCTTTATAGTGAAATGGAAGAGATACAAAGGAAAAAGGGTGGAAAATCCCTTTGGTGGAGAAAATAGACTAAGGGGAAATTCGAGGTTTCTCAGATGAATCTGGGCCATCGGATTAGTTTGGCCCACGAAGATCAACAACTGTGATTGGTCACGAAATATCCTTGGTGTATGGCGGAGGGTGATAAAGAAATGAGAGATTTAACGAGAGCCATTGATCTGCAGAGATCAACAACGGGGAACAAACGTGATGAAACGCAATGGAAACAGGGGAAAGCGATTTCTGCTTTAGAAACCAGCGGTATCGCGAAGCAAAAGGGCGGATGGGCAGTTTTATATTTTTGAACGCGATATGCGTCGGAGGCCGACATGTGGCATCTCAAAACTGCCTATATCGCATAGGTTTTGGAGAATTAACTTTCGTGCTTTAATATGTGCAAAAATGCGCGCTGGCCGCTAGATTTGAGGCGTCAGATCGGAAGGCTGTGAGAGAGCGTGATATAGACAAGATGCGCGGGTGATAACAGGTGGGGTGGTTTTAATCTGAGCCGTTGGATCAGAGATTGGACGGCTGAGATCTGATCTGGGAGGGATAGGACCCAGAGGAGTGGGCCTATCGAGATTAATCTGGGCTGTTAGATGGAATAGATCAACATTGGAGATTGAATCTGGGGTTAATTGGAAATAATATATAAGGTGAAGAAAGGGTTAATATGGGCCATTGATCTGCAGAGATCAACGGCTGATACTTGGTCGAAAAAAAATTATAAAGCGGGGTGCATGAAATTTAACCAAGGTGGCGAGGAAAGATCTGGACCGTCAGATCTTATTACAGGGATGGCCCAGATGTAATCAGAGCTTCGTGATTAGAGGGGGCAAAGGCAAAAAGGTTCCAATGCGATTAGCTGTGGACCGTCGATCTACAGATCAGATCGACGACAGAGAAAGAATCAGAGGGGGTAGCAAGCGGGGGAAAGGGCTTATGAACCGAGAGATCAGGGCTGTTGGATCAGAGTCTAGTGGGGGAGATCTGAGGCAGAGAATTCATCGAGAGTTTGCTGATCGTGAGGGGCAATAAAATATTACAAATGCGCCTGATGATATCTTCCGATGCGAGATTGCGCTGGCCGTCTGATCGGCTTAAAATCAACGGTGGAAAAAGGTTTAACCAATGAATGGCGGGTCCCTTTATATTTACGAAAAATGGGTTTTTAAACAAAATACAAAGGAAAATGCATTCGAGGAGGGTTTATTATAAGATGCTTAGCGCTCGATTGTGGGGCCTTCGGATACATGAAAAAATGAAGGGACCGAGGTTTAGATACAAAGGGCCAATCGGAATCGTAACAAGGTGCGGGCCTTTCAACTGTGCCCAACGAAAATCTTCGATGCGAGACTTTATCGATCGTCGATTGGCCTTGAGATCAACGGTTCTTTCCCTTTAATACATTGAAATGGCGGGTTTAATACAAACCATAGGAAAGTGGGTTTTTTATGTTTATACAAAGGAAAAATACATTGGGGAATGGTTTATATAAAGTGTTAAGCGCCCGATTACGGGCCTTTGGGTTATATGAAGCGGCAAAGGGGTCGGGGGTTTATATAAAGGGCCAATCGCATCAGATGCTTTTAACATAACATATAGACTTGTGTGCATCAATTGTTCCGATGCGATAAGCGCCAAATGGGTTTAGCGCTTGGTTCCAGTGCTAGGGCATATGGTGGGGAAGTGGTTTAGGACTTTAGCCCAAAGGGGCTTAGGCCTGTGGCTAAAAAAGACTATATTTTATGATTTTTTTCAGGGTTTTTCAATGGATTTGGGGGTTTCGGTAAGGTTTAAAAATGAGTTTTAAACCTTATAAAAGGGGTTTTATGAAGGAAGGAAGGGAATACATGAAAAATAGAGGAAGTGTATGGGGGAAAAGAGGACAAAATGAAGGTTAATAATGAAGGGAAAAGGAGTAAAAGGAGGGGAAAATGGGGATTTTTGCAGCAGTCTTATCTTTATGAAAACAACAGAATTTCTAAGTTTTAAAAGGGAAACAACAGTGAAGATTAATCAAAAAGACATGATGTCTTCACAAGACTTCAAGAATTAACAATTTTGTAATAAAAATTGTTTCTTGAAGGCTTCAAAAATGATTTAGCCACCATTTGATATGACAAATTTTATAGGTGGCTAACAGTGGCTCCACATAGGGATGGTGCCTTCTTGAAGGCATCGAAAACTTCATACTTGCATTCTCTGGGGGGCTGATCAGTGCCTCATCCATTGGGTTGCAACTTTCTTTACTTGGATGATCTTTTCTGTTCTAAAAAATGTTAGCAGCCATAACAGACAATAGAATTCCATCAAACAATCTTTCTACCTACCCAATCCTACTGATCTAACATTTTTTCTTCTTTTCAGAGTGCACTTGGATTGGCAAACTCTTTTATCAACATTTTATTCCTTTGAAAGCATAAAACTAATCTAATTCTACTTCTTATTTCTCCATGAACTCATATTAAATAGTTGAGTCCATATGCTTCTTTACCTAGCTACTAATATGTTAGGATTAAACTGTCTAACAGATTTTTATTCACTAATTTCTAAGACAGAAATTCAAAAGCATACAAGTTAGGATTGAACAGTCTAACTTGTTGCTGTTCTATGGCATAAAAAACAAGCTGCACATAGATAATTATTTGTAGAAATTTAAATCAAAATATTAAAGGCTTAAGATCTGAAAGTTCTAAGCACGACCTTCTCTTTTCTTCAGCTCTGTTTTTGAGTTAATTCAAGTTGTTTTTTATTTGTTCTCTGGTTCATATTTTGGGCTAATTAGAACCAGTTTACTTCTGTTTTTGACTCATGATTTAAGTAGATTAGAGTCATTCTTCTTTTCAAAACTTTGGTTTAGATTTTGAGCTTGTTTGAACCTTTATTTTCTATCCTAATCTACCTAACTGATAAGCCAAGATTAAGCTGTTTGGAAAATCTGATTCACTAACCTATCAACAGTCAATTTAAAACTAATTAGTCATGATTAGGCTGTATGACTAACTAGAAGTGTGTTTTTCAGGAGTGGCATTTGAACTTGCACACTTTCAGACTTTATTTCTCTTTTTTGGTATGGGGTTGTACCTTTATTGTTTTTACAATATACCCTCTTTTCTTTCTTTCACTATTTTTGTATTTTTGATTTTTCTAACTTTGAATGCAATGATGGATGAAATATTTATAATGAGAAAAAATATAAAAAGGCTTCAGAACATGATAGGATTAGGAGAAGTAATGTTTGAGCATCCTGCCATTGACAGGATCGCCAAACAGTTCAGCTCCATTCAACTCCTGCAAAAAATAAGCATTATTACCAGCAACAGAATGAATAAGATAAAGGCCAAGCCATAAGTTGTCAAATTTCCCATGCTTTCCCTTGTCTTCTCTCCTTGAGTCCCACTTTAACACTTTGTCCCCAATATTGAAATTGCTGGCCTTTGTCCTTCTATCAAAAAGCTTCTTGATGTTCTCTTGCTTTTGTAATGTTTTTTTGTAAACATCCTCTCTGGTTTGCTGAAGATGAATAGTTTGATTAATCCTTCTGATCATGTCATTGTCTTCAGACTGCACCTCTTGAATCAACTTCATAACTGGCACACCAAGGCTGGTTGGAAAAATTGCATCTGTACCATACACAAGCTAGTAGGGTGACATTCCAATAGATTTCTTAAGTGTCAATCTGTCAGCCCATAGGGCATGCACTAGCTTTGTGTGCCAAGAATTCTTGTTTTCCTCCAACAACTTCTTGATTATGTTCACCAAACTCTTGTTTGAGGATTCTGCTAGCCCATTACCTTGAGGGTAATAAGCAGTGGAATGACCCAATGTAATCTGATATTTTTAGCAGAATTCAACCATCTTCTTGGATCCAAATGCAACTGCATTATCAGTGATGATCTTCCTGGGACAGTCAAATCTAGAGAGGATATTAGTCTCCATGAATTTTATGATGATTGAGTCATTGGCTTGCCTAGAAGGGATGGCTTCTATCCATTTGGTGAAGTAGTCTGTAGCAGTAAGAATCCATCTATGTTGGGCAGAGGATGGTGGATGGATTTCTCCTATGAAGTCAAGTCCCCACTATTGAAAAGGGGCCTCAACAGTGATTGGATGCAAAGGTAAGGGCATCAAATTTATTTTTCCTTCAAAGAGTTGGCATTTATGACAGAAAATTATCACCTTGTGTACATAAAGAAAGAGAGTGGGCCAATAGTAACCAGCCCTTAGGATTTTTTTGGCTGTTGTCTTCCAGTAGAGGTGGCCTCCACATTCTCCTTCATGGAACTCGTGCTTAACCTTCTCTGCATCATACTCAGGCAAACATTTAAGCAATATCCCACTTGTATTTTTCCAATAAATACATTTATCTATAATGCACTAGTTTACAACTTTTAACTTTAAAAACCTTGCCTTTGTTTTTGATAAACTAGGAGGTGTATTCAAATGAAGAAAAACATATAGAATATTAGCATACCAAGAGGAATTCATAAAATGATCTTCAACAATGGGAGTTAACAGTTCCTCTTGTTTATCAAAATCATTTATCATATTAATATCAAGAACTTCAAAATTGGATTTAGCCATCATTCTAGCTAGACCTTGGCCTTTGATGAGTTTAGTGGGCTTGATTTCCAAATCATATTCAATTATTACCGCAATCCAATTACCCCTCTTACCATCTAGGTCCTGTGTTAGAATGTCTTTCACAACTGAATTTGGGACAAAAGAAATGATGTGGGAGTGCAAGATGTACACTCTGAAGTCTTTTAAAGCTTTGACCAAAGAAAAAGCTTGTTTTTCCATAATGTTGTACTTCAGAGGGGCATCCCTCAAAGCCTTGCTAAAGAATGCAATAGGCTGCTCTTGTCCCTGTGGGTTTTTCTGCAATAGCACATCAGCTATTGTATGTTTTGATGTGAATGAAAAAATATAATTTTTTTTTGAAAAATCAGGACTTATTAGGACTGGTGTTTTGGTTAATGCTTGTTTCACCAACTCAAAGGAATTCTTTGCTTCCAAGGTCCACTTAACCCCTTCCTCATTTTTCAACATGCTTTTAATGTTTATAAGGAGCTCAGCCAAGTTGGGTATGAACCTTCTCAAGAAATTAATATTTCCAATGAAATATTGGAGTTCCTTGATGTTTCGAGGATGAGAGATTTGCAATATAGCTTTGATCCTTCTTGGATCTATCTTAATACCCTCTTCTAAAATAATGTGCCCAAGAAGTTTACCTTCTTGGAGACTGAATAGTGTTTTCTTAGGGTTTAAAGATATCCCAAACTTCCTGCATCTCTCGAATACTTTTCTTAAATGTTCTAAGTGCTCTTCATCTGTCTTTGAAAAAACAGTGACATCATCAAGGTAAATAATGATGAAGTAGCCCAATTATTCCGAGAATGCAATGTCTATGGCTCTCTGAAAAGTAGCATCAACATTCATTAGACCAAAGGGCATTTTCACATACATGAAAGTGCCCCAAGGTGTAGTAAAAGCTATCTTTAATTAATCATCAGGATGAACTAAACCCTGATTGTATCCTAAGTAGCCATCAAGAAAAGAAATTATTTTAGACCCTACCATCCTTTGTAAAATATTATCCATCTTAGGTAAAGGGTAGTTGTCTTTCAATGATGCTTTTTTTAAGTCTCTAAAGTATATACAAAGGCTAATCTCTCTTGTTTTATTCCTAACTGAAACTAGATTAGACACCCACTCATAATATCTAATAGTGTTGGCATGTGCTGTCCTTGATGGCAACCTACTTGATGAAATAAGACTGTCGGCGATATGATGCAATGTGTTGTCCTTGATGGCAACCTATTTGATGAAGTTGTTCTTGATGAGTTGCCTATGATAAGCAACCTATGTGTTAAATATGTAAGGATGATGTATCTGTGTGTTAAAAGGAAGGATGATGTATCTACAGATCAGCTCAAAAGGAACAGAAGAAAGGAAGTGACAGAAAAATGATAAATATGATGTGTCACAAAGCATACATGGGTTTGTTAAGGCGAAGTAGCGTATGCATGCGGAAAAGTACGTGCCAAGTCGCGTATGCCCTTTTGCGCTCCAAATTTAGAATACCAAGGGGTGTTACCATGGTATTGACCCATTGTATTGAGCGCTTGATTATCTATTTGGTCCCGTCCAGGAATACCATCGGAAGTGGTGTGGTTTTGACTCATGGTATTGATAAAGGCTAAACCTATATAAGGAGAAGAAGATCATTGTGCAAAGGGGGCATGTGTCTGGGTATTAAATGAATACTTCACTTTGAAGTATATCTGCATGATTGAACTTTGTTCTTGATTGATAAATCTGAATCTATGATGCACCCATGGATCCTTAGATCTGATGATGATGAATCTCTAAGATGATCTGCAGAGGAAGAACTGATGAAGATCTGGCGCAAAGTTTGCTGAAGGTAATGAAGAAATCTGGGTAAGTTTATAGATCTGGTCTGTTCTGCAAAACTTTCATTTACAGATCTATACGCGAGCTTGTTGTGGAAAAAGCGCGTGTATACACGGCTCTAATCTAATAAAAGCGCGTATGGGAAGTTAGGGTTTATTGAAAAGTGCACAGATGTATACGCGGGTTCGTATGATGAAAAGCGCATGTATACGCGGGTCTGATTAACAAAAAGCGCGTATGGTATTTGAACTAATGGTTGCTCATGGTTGAATGTGTTTCTGCATATTTATTCTGAAGTCTGGGTAATCTCTGATATTCTGGTTACAATGGTTTCACTATTCTGTTTGAAGAATTGGGCAAAGCATGTTTGTTGAAAAATGAAGGGTTGAATTGAAGCTGCTTGATCCAGTTTGAAAATTGATGAAACGTGGTCTGCAGTGGTGCTGAGGGTCGAAGCCTTCAATAAGGGGGTAGTAGCTCCCTTCCAGTGGTAGCTGGTAAACGAGTGCAGGGGGTAGTGGCTCCCTTCCAGGAGAGGCTGGTAAACGAGAGTAGGGGGTAGTGGCTCCCTTCCAGGAGAGGCTGGTAAACGAGAGAATGTTGTAGCCTTCTGTAGGTGGGTGCCTGCGTGTTGGTATGAGTCTGTGCCAGTACATAGTTGTAAGATGTTTTCCTTATAATAAATATTGAAGACTGAGACGACGACAGCGGTGGTTTTCTCCCGAATTGGGTTTCCACCTAAAATCCTGGTGTTCATGTGTGATGCTTATGTGTGTTGATTTATTCTGTTCTTACTGTACATGTTTACTGCTTACTAACATCTAATAAGTGAATGATGCAATAATCTAAGATAAGAATTATCTGCATAATAAGAGATATGAGAATACGCGAGTTTCCTTAAGGATATCCGCGTATATACGCTAGTTTTGTTCTGTAAAGTAGCATATGGGTTTTTGAGAAAAGAAAAGTAAAAAGTTGATTGACAAATCAAGATACTGATTCACCCCCCCTCTCAGTATCTTTCCCAACAATTGGTATCAGAGCGGGTCCTTCTGAAAAAAGCTTAACCTCTAGAAGGAAGATCAAGCAAGATGAGAAATCAAGATGGAACAACATCTATCAAGCCTCCCCTCTTTAATGGAAGAAATTTAATCTTCTGGAAAACAAGGATGAGATCCTATCTTCAGTCTATGGGAACAAATGTATGGGCCATTGTTCAACAAGGATATCAATATCCAGCTACAATACCAACAGATCCGACTGAAAAGAAGAATTATGAATCAAATGCAAAGGCGGTCAATGCTATAACGGGAAGTCTGACTGAATCTGAATTTGTCAAAGTTATGCAGCTAAATACAACAAAGGAAATGTGGGACAAAATCATTCTAAGTTATGAAGGTGATGCAAAGGTAAAAAGTGCAAAACTCCAAACTCTCAGAATTGAATATGAAAATTTAAAAATGCATAGTGATGAGAGTATTGCCAGTTTCTTTTTACATCTTGATGATGTTGTAAATCGTATGAGAAATCTGGGAGAAACAATAACCGAATCTAATTTGGTTGAGAAAATTTTAATATCTTTGACGACAAAATTTGAGTCAAAAGTTTTTGCTCTTGAAGAAAAACAGGATCTTCAAAATCTTACCGTGGTGCAACTTCATGGGATACTAACTACATATGAAATGAGAAGAGAAGGACCATCTGAAGTCAAAGAAGCCATATTTAGAGCTTCTACAAAAGGGAAAGAAGTGCAAGAAGCAGAAGGATCAGGATATATCTCAGAAGAAGCTGAGGTAAATTTTGTAAAGAAACTTCAACTTGGCACAGGATGGTTCAGAGGTAAGATTCCTTTCAAATGTTTTGATTGTGGAAGAGTTGGTCATTATGCTGCTAAGTGTCCTTATAAAGAAATATCTGCAAAAGGGAAAGAAGTAGCAAGAAGGAATAAGAACCAGTCTAGCACTAGAAAAAGTTACTATACTCATGAAGATAGTGATGGGTTATCTGATAGTGAGGAAGAATGTGAACAAGATCTTAGACTTCTCATGGCATTTGAATCTAGAGAAGAAAATGATACTTTTGTGGATGCTCTAGAGGACAATGATTTTCTTGAAGAAAACAATCAACTCAAAATACACTTAGAAGAATGTAAAATAATCTTAGAAGAAAGGAAAATAACCATAGAGACTATGAAAAGGCAGTTTGAAGAAGCAAAGAAACACATTGAGAAATTAGAATGTGAAGTGGTAAGTCTAAGAAAATATTTTGAGAAAGAAAATAATCTGAATCTTAGATTTACTAAAGGATCAGAAACCTTAAATGAGATTATCAAGGTACAACGCTCTCCTCTTGTAAAGACAGGTCTTGGATATACCGGGGAATCTTCTCAGGCTTCAGCACCAAATTATCTAAAAGCAGTTACAGCTGGTTTACAAAATTCTGCCACTCAGCAAGGGAATAAAGAATATTTACAGGTAAAGCATGATCATCTCAATTCAAAGAACACTAACAGGAATATCTTTCAAAGAAACACCAATCAATAGGTAAATTCAAGTAGAATATTTCATGATCGCAGAAATTTCTTCTTCAATGGACAATGTTTCTCATGTCACAATTTTGGTCACAAAGCTGTTCAATGTGTTGCATATAAAACCATCATGACAAGAGAAGTGAGAAATAAAAGGATTGATATTGAAACAAAGAAGAATACCTATAACAACTTTTCTCCTCTTCTAAATGAATTCGAATGTGCTTATTGCAATAACTTTGGGCATGAAGAATTTGAATGCAGAGCAAAGTTCAACCAAAAGAACATTTTCCTTCAAGTTCCAAAGTATGGAAAAAGAAGGATTTACAGGTTGAAAATTGTGGCATAGCGTTATTTGCAGAAGGAGAAGAAAATCAATGGTACATTGATAGCAGATGCTCAAGACACATGACAGGTAAAACAATCATAAAAGGAAAAAGAACTCCAAGCAACCTATATGTATTGAAGAACTGCAAAGAACAATGTTACTTGAGTAAATATTTAGAAAAATGGCTATGGCATAGAAGGTTGGGACATCTAAGCTTCTCTCAAATCAACAAATCAAGTAGACTTAATGCTGTTCGTGGTCTTCCCAATATTACTCTGCCTGAAAGTATCATATGCAAATCTTGCCAATTCGGCAAGCAGACCAGAGTGCAATTTAATGCCAAGGAAGGATCATCAAGTAGGCCTCTTGAACTCATTCATACTGACATATGTGGACCTATGAGGAAAAATTCACCCCGTGTGAACAATACTATATCTTATTTATTGATGATTTCTCTATAATGTGTTGGATTGGGTTGCTGAAGCACAAAGATGAAGCATTTGAGAAATTTCAGATCTTCAAGGCGCTGGTTGAAAATGAAGTAGATCTAAAACTCAAATGTCTTAGATCTGATCGAGGAGGAGAATATACTTCAAATGAATTTCTTGAATTTTGTGAACAACATGGCATAAAAAGACAATTTTCTGTAGCTGGAACTCCACAAAAAAATGGCGTAGCAGAAAGAATGAATAGAATAGTTCAACAAATGGCTAGAGCTATGCTTGATGATTCTGGAACACCTGACACATTTTGGGGAGAAGCAGCACATACAGCAGTAAACATTCTCAACAAGGCACATGTTCAGGTAAATAGTGACAAAACTCCATATGAACTCTGGTATGGTAATTCTCCCTCTGTGAAGCATTTTAGAGTTTTTGGAAGTAAATGCTTTATCAAAAATAATGATGAAAAACTTGGAAAGTTTGAACCTAGAGCAGATGAAGGAATACTTCTTGGTTACTCCTCTACAAGTAGAGCATATAAATGTTACAATAAAAGACTTCGGAAGATTGTTGAATGTATTGATGTTGTTATTGATGAGTCTCCTGCAGCCCCAAAGGAAGAAAAACAAACAACAAATGAAGACGATGGTGACTTATGTCCTTCTACATCAAATAGCAATGATATAGACAATGAACCCAATGAAGAACCTGAAGATGATTTATCTGAAAAGGCTCCATCCAGATATGTTCAAAAGAATCATCCAGAATCTCAAATTTTGGGAGATAAGGGATCAAGTGTACAAACAAGAAGGACTCTTGTGGGATCTTCTAGCTATCTGGCATTTCTATCCACTATTGAACCACACAATGTCAATCAAGCTAGAAAAGATGAATTTTGGATTCAAGCCATGAATGAAGAGCTTGATCAAATTGAAAAGAATCACACTTGGGAATTGGTACCAAGACCACATGATAAAAATGTCATTGGAACTAAATGGATATTCAAGAACAAGTTAAATGAGAATGGGGATGTTATAAGAAACAAAGCTAGACTGGTTTGCAAGGGGTATACTCAACAAGAAGGTATATACTTTGAAGAAACTTTTGCTCCTGTAGCTAGACTTGAAGCCATAAGAATGTTTCTTGCCTTTTCAAGCTTTCAACAAATCAAAGTTTATCAAATGGATGTTAAATCTGCATTTCTCAATGGTGATCTAGAAGAATAAGTGTATATAGAACAACCAGAAGGATTCATTTTGGGAAATGATGAAAATCTTGTTTGTAGACTTAAAAAGGCTCTATATGGTCTCAAACAAGCTCCAAGGGCATGGTACTATCGTCTTGAAAAATATCTTCACCAACAAGGATTTTCAAAGGGGTCTGCTGATAGCAACTTATACACAAAAATTGAAAATGATAAACTTTTGATTGTGGTTGTATATGTTGATGATATCATTTTTGGAAGTAATGAAGAATCTATGAGTCATAAATTTTCTTCTGTCATGCAGCAAGAATTTGAAATGTCTTTACTTGGGGAACTAACATTCTTTCTTGGTTTGCAAGTGCATCAAACTACTGATGGTATATTCTTATCACAAGAAAAATACCTTAAGAAAATTCTGAAGAAGTATGGCATGGAAGAATGCAAACCTATAAGTACACCAATGATAACCGGATGTAATCTCAGTTCTCATGATGATTCTCCCACGGTGAATCAACCAGAATACAGATCTATGATAGGAAGTCTACTTTATCTCACTGGGACTAGACCAGACATTATGCATGCAGTTGGGATTGTTGGACGATTCCAAGCTAATCCAAAAGAGTATCACCTTCAGGCTGTCAAAAGAATATTCAAATATCTACAAGGAACTCAAGACTTTGGACTATGGTATCCAAAGAATGCTGATCTTACTCTTCATGCTTACACTGATGCAGATTGGGCCGGAAATGTTGATGATCGGAAAAGCACTAGTGGTGGTGCATTCTATATGGGGCCCCGGTTAGTATCCTGGTTCAGCAAGAAGCAAAACTCTATTGCCTTATCTACAGCAGAAGCAGAATATGTGGCTGCCGCATCATGTTGCACTCAACTTCTTTGGATGATGAAAACCTTACAAGACTTTCAAATCAAGTGTTCACCTCCTATCTCCATTATGTGTGATAATACAAGTGCCATCAGTATCTCAAAGAATCCTGTTATGCATTCCAAGACCAAGAACATTCCCATCAAGTATCACTTCTTACGTGAACAAGTGCTTGAAAAAAAGGTGAAGTTGGAGTATGTTCCCTCCAAAGAACAAGTTGCTGATATATTTACCAAACCTCTGCCCAGGGAAGCGTTCGAATATCTCAGACAGAAGCTGGGAGTAGTCTCTGCCTTGCAGAAAATTAGAACTGCTTAAATTCAGAAGATTAAATTGAATACGCGGGTTTCCTGAACGAAAGTCGCTTATATACGCGAGTTTATGCAAATAAAACTGTGTATGGTTAGTTGCTGACTAATTTTACTTGGGGTCAGCATTCTTCAGCACAGCTGCAGTGCTGTTTGGTATCTCTGATGCTGTTTGGTATCTCTAGTGGTGTTCCAGTTTTCATAATTCTATTTCTTTCTCTGATGTCTCTTGATAAACATGCCTTGATGATTTGCTGTTGAAAGTGTTCAGGATGCACAAGCTAAGGGGGAGCACTGGTCATGTGGAAAGGATGCATTGGATGCACAGTTTCAAGGGGAGCATTAGCATTGCTGAATGTAATGCATTGTTGGCATTATGATGGTTCTGAAATATGATCTCTCTTGAGGTCTTTTTGGTCTTGGTTATAAAAATTCATATTTGTAATTTGATGAAAAGGTTATGTTGAGACCTATGATGTAAATTGTAATATTCAGTCTTGTAAAGGGCTTGTTCAAATTTGTAAACCCACTTGGTTGGGTAGTTGAGTCAAAATGTGTAAACCCACTTGGTTGGGTACTTGTGTCACATATGTAAATCCACTTGGTTGGATCATTGATGTAATTATGAGTCCTTGGTGATAGGAAAGGTCATAGAGTCATGTACTTCATTAAATTTTATGTTGAAGACTCAGCATGAACTCAGGGGGAGCATGGTAACTTCAATGCACATCAGATCTACAGAGCTCTTCTTTCTACATGTGGAGAAAAACATTGTCTTGGCTTTGATCCGCCCTTTGCCCTTGATGTCAAAGGGGGAGAGTAGCATGGTGTTTGAATAGGGGGAGAATATCATGATGTTTGCATAATGGTTATAATCAATGTATCTATCTGTTGTTGTGGTGATCAAACACCATCATGGTTGCCATCAAGTCCAAAGGGGGATATTTTTGGCATGTGTTGTCCTTGATGGCAACCTACTTGATGAAATAAGACTGTCGGCGATATGATGCAATGTGTTGTCCTTGATGGCAACCTATTTGATGAAGTTGTTCTTGATAAGCAACCTGTGTGTTAAATATGTAAGGATGATGTATCTGTGTGTTAAAAGGAAGGATGATGTATCTACAGATCAGCTCAGAAGGAACAGAAGAAAGGAAGTGCCAGAAACATGATAAATATGATGTGTCACAAAGCATACACGGGTTTGTTAAGGCGAAGTTGTGTATGCACGCGGAAAAGTACGTGCCAAGTCGTGTATGCCCTTTTGCGCTCCAAATTTAGAATACCAAGGGGTGTTACCATGGTATTGACCCATTGTATTGAGCGTTTGATTATCTATTTGGTCTCGTCTAGGAATACCATCGGAGGTGGTGTGGTTTTGACTCATGGTATTGATAAAGGATAAACCTATATAAGGAGAAGAAGATCATTGTGCAAAGGTGTGCATGTGTCTGGGTATTGAATGAATACTTCACTTTGAAGTATATCTGCATGATTGAACTTTGTTCTTGATTGATAAATCTGAATCTATGATGCACCCATGGATCCTTAGATCTGATGATGATGAATCTCTAAGATGATCTGCAGAAGAAGAAATGATGAAGATCTGGCGCAAATTTTGCTGAAGGTAATGAAGAAATCTAGGTAAGTTCATAGATCTGGTCTGTTCTGCAAATCTTTCATTTACAGATATATATGCAAGCTTGTTGTAAAAAAAGCGTGTGTATACGCGGCTCTGATCTAATAAAAGCGCGTATGGGAAGTTAGGGTTTATTGAAAAGTGCACAAATGTATACGCGGGTTCATTTGATGAAAAGCGCGTGTATACGCGGGTCTGATTAACAAAAAGCACGTATGGTATTTGAACTAATAGTTGCTCATGGTTGAATGTGTTTCTGCATATCTATTCTGAAGTTTCGGTAATCTCTGATATTCTGGTTACAGTGGTTTCATTGTTCTTTTTGAAGCATTGGGCAAAGCATGTTTGTTGAAAAATGAAGGGTTGAGTTGAAGCTGCTTGATCCAGTTTGAAAATTGACTTAAGATTGTTCGCAAAGTGGGTGCTTCTACGGCGAAGCCTTCGCAAGGGGGTAGTATCTCCCATCTAGGAGAGCCGGTAAATGGAGGCAGGGGGTAGTACCCCTTCCGTGGAGAGGTCAAACGAGAGCAGGGGGTAGTGGCTCCCTTCCATGAGAGGCTGGTAAATGAGAGAAGGTTGTAGCCTTCTGCAGGTGGTTACTTGGGTGCTGGTATGAGTCTGTGCCAGCACATAGTTGTAAGATGTTTCTTTATAATAAATATTGAAGACTGAGACGACGGCAGTGGTGGTTTTCTCCCGAATTGGGTTTCCACCCAAAACTCTTAAAACTCGGTGTTCATGTGTGATGCATGTGTGTTGATTTATTCTGTTCTTACTGTACATGTTTACTACTTACTAACATCCAATAAGTGAATGATGCAATAATCTAAGATAAGAATTATCTGCATAATAAGAGATCTGAGCATACGCGAGTTTCCTTAAGGATATCCGCGTATATACGCGAGTTTTGTTCTGTAAAGTAGTGTATGGGTTTTTGAGAAAAGAAAAGGTAAAAATTTGATTGACAGATCTAGATACTGATTCACCCCCCCCTCTCAGTATCTTTCCCAACAAAGAGGGACAATAATACCAGCTTCATACATTTTCTTGATTTCCTTCTCCACCAAAGGCAACTGAACAGGGTTTATTCTGCGCAGCTTTTGTTTAAATGGCTTTTGGTTTTCTTTGAGAGGAATTTTGTGCTGAATTATTTCAGTATCATAGGATTTCAGATCCTCATAACTCCATGCAAAAATATCAGAAAATTCTTTAGACAACTCTATGTATTTGAGTTTAATGTGAGCTGGTAAAGTCTTAGATAGTTTGATCATCATTGGTTTCAGTTTACTACCTATATTTCACTCTTCAACTTCAGTTTCTATAGGCTCCAGTTTTGGCTTCTTGGCCACATCGTTGAAATCAAACAACTCTTCTAAAGGGGCCAGACCCTTTGGCAAACCTTGATTGTTAGACTGCAGAGTTTCTAAGTCTTCTATTTCTAACTCTGCAATCATTTCTGCTATGTTTTCAAGTTTTCTAGACAGTAGATTTATATTGGCAACCTCAGGAGACTGTTCTTCTTCATCAATAAAATTTTCTTCACTAGGGCAGTTTGTTTCATAGTCTGAATCCGAACTGGGTAGTTCAAATTTATTTCTGAACTGCATGAAGTCTTCGATTTGTTTGTCTCCATCAAACACCTGCCAATACTTCTCGTTATTAGGAACAACTGGTCTAAATTTAATCTGAGTTGTACATTGATTGGTTTCATATGGCGTTAAGCATGTTCTAACAGCAAAAGCTAAACTGCGGGCCAAGATATTCCTTTTTCTTGGGACAAAAATCAATTGGGATTCCTCAAAATTTTTCAATAAATCCATGACATCGTTCCGATAGGCCCTAAGTCTGGGGTGATTTGCGCTGTATTCCCCGTTCACTTGCCTAATGATTAATTTTGAATCCCCATGCACTTTAATTCTTTTGGATCCTAATTTTTTCAACAATTGTAAGCCTAAAAGAAGGGATTCGTATTCCACTATGTTATTCGAACACTAAAAGTTTAATCTATAGGAATGTCCTTCTGTGTGGTTGTTCTCAGTGTTACGTATCCAGACACCTGCACCAGCATTGCTCCTAGTGCAAGACCCATCGAAGGTCATACTCCACAGAGCACTAGTTTCAAGTTCATTGGTTTGGTCACTATCCTCTTCAACTAGTGTGCTTTCGGATTGTTCTTGAATATCGACACTTTGTTGAATTTGTTTTAATTCATCAGGTTTTTCATTATGTTGAGGACTTATTTCTTGACTTTCAAGGTTTAAAATCAAAGGACGCATGATTTGTAGCTCAAGACCCGTGTGTTGTTTGCTGTAGTTTTCAGGTTTAGCAAACTGTTTCGACAGTTTTGTGTTGTCTTATTCCTCCTCTCTATTTGCCTTTAAAGTCACTTGTTCACTGAAAGTTTCATCGTTGAAAAGGATAAATGAATCAACCCTGTGTTTACAGAATAAAGGGGAGAGTTTTGCGAACTGTCTTGGCTAGTAACCATATACTGCATATAAGACTCCCTGTAAAGTCTTCTAGTATGATTGAAAATAGGGATGGTCACATATGTCATGTCCATCTGCATAGTTCCTTGTAACTTAGCTCCCCAAGACCTTGATAACAGCATGCCATACTTTTGGGGTACATCAGCCACAAAAATATCCATGACTAAACATTTGGCTGGGATTTGTGCTAAGTTAACACAGAGGTCTTTGATTAATCCTAAACATTTCACTCTGCTTGAGTCAAAGGAGTAAAGGTCTTTGTAAGGTCGGGTGATTTCAAGGCCTAGGCTCTCCATTACAGCTTTGGGCATTAAATTGTGAGAGGCCCTGGAATCATGCATAGTGTTATGCAAAATCTTGTCATGAACATTTAAACTAACATAAAAAGGAGGAACAGGTCCCTCTTGATATTTACCCTCAATCTTAGGACCAAATATGCGCTCTGGTTGGTCATCATTAAGATTGACAGTGTCATTATTCTCTTCTATGTTAAAAGCCTTCAAAATTTGGGATCTATATACATTCTGGGCAGCTAACTCAGTAAGAGGAACAAATATTTTGATCCTGGAAATTTCCTGCTCCAAACTAAAAGGAATTTGATTCTTTGAAGTGCTTGTTTCAACCTTATTAACTGCCACTCTATCAACAAAATCATTTTTCTTATTTGTCCTATTTACATTTGTCAGAATTGTTTTAACAGGAGTATTAGTTGAGGTGCTAACACTACTAAGGTCTACACTCTGTTTTGCATTGCTTTGAGTGCCTTTTTCTTTACCTTTATCAGAATTTCCAGCCACTGTTTTGTGCTTCTGTTTTACAATTTTGGGTTTATTTACAACACTGTTTTGTGAATATTTATCAGAGGTTTTTGTCTTGGGAGTTTACTGACTGCTTTTACTCCTAAGGTCATAATCCTTTTGAGATTCTATGATAACATTTTCCATGTCTTGATAATAACTTTCATCCTTATCTCTTTTGTCATCATAGGGTGTGTATAGACCTTGTTTTCTATCATAATGAACTTCAAAGTCATCACTGTCAACTCCCAGCATGTTGATATCATCTTCCTCTATTTTCTCACTTGTTTCTTCAACCTCACTTACATAGTTTTGATGAAAAGGAGGAGTGATCTGTTGATCATCCTCCCTTGGTCTGTTTTGAGGCTGGTTTCTCCTAAAATTCTGATTCTGGTTTTGATTTCTGTTTTGAGGATCAGTTTGGTTTTGACTTGCTTGTGCTCTCTCAAGAATGCTCATTTTCTTCATCATCTCCTCCATCATTCTCTCCATCTTTGAGCTGGATGTGGAAGGTGTGGATTCCTCTTTAAAGGACACTTTCTTCTCATTCCTCATTCTTGCTCTTTTCTCCATCAAGCTAACTTCCACAGCAAGAGCTCCTTTTTGCATATCCTCAAGGGTTAAAGGATCTCTCTCTCTCAGATGATAGGCCATCTCAGGATCAAATCCTTCAGGAAAATTGTTTAAAGCTTAGCCTTGTGGAGGTTTTAGGTCTGGGGGAATTGCATTATACACACTATTAAATCTAGTGCAGTAAGCTTGTACACTTTCCCCAGTGTTTCTGTGGAGGTTCTTGTAGTCTGAATGTATTTGGAGAGGGTTTTTCTTCACTTCCCATTTTTTTAAGAATTGCTGATGGAAGGCTTGGAGATCATTAATACTGTGAGGGGTTAAGCCTTTGAACCATTTTCTTACTTCTCCCCCTACACTCTGAGAAAATAGTCTAAGTTTGACAGATTCATCATCAATCTCATTTCTGTCAAAGAAGTCATTCATCTTGTCCACATGTTGTGAAGCAGTAATAGCATTACTGGCATCATACAATGGTATCTTGGACTGATAGTCCTGTGGAAGATTGACTAAGGGTAAAGGAAGGACTAAGGGAGCATACCATGTTGCCATGATAGGTGGTGGCGGTGGATTTACAAGGGGTGGATTAACAAGAAGGAAAGTGGGCTGAAGTGAAGTGGTTTGAAGACTGGATGTAGGATGAATGGATGCGGATGGACCAGGGATAGATTTTTGAGCTGATCTTGGATGAGAGACACCTAAATTGTGAAGGAAATGTAAGTCAGGTGGAGTTGTTTCTCTGCTACTAGGATGTTCACTTCTATCCGGGGATGAAAGTGAAGACTCTGAATCTATCTGATCTAAATCATCAAGCGACCTAGTTCTAAATGGATTTCTTAAGTCAAATTGTGATTGTAGAGCTGCAAGGTTTTTTGGAACATAATTAGCTCTAACGGGTGATTTGAAATCAGTTGAAGATTTAATCTTAGGAGACTTCCTAAGGATTATTTCAGGGTTATCAACTATCTCAGGTGGGTTTGGATCAGGGTAGGCTCTAGTATGAATCTTTCTAGGAGCCACTATGCTGTGTTTTCAGACCCAAGTAAATAAGAAAAGTTTAACCAAATATGACAATATTTAAGAGGTTAACAGATCTTTTAAACAAGAAAACTTTAATCCTAAAGCCTTCTAATTAAGTTTAAATGATTTGATGATAATGGGTCTTCCCAGTGGAGTCTTAAGGTCTGTCTAAGATTGTGGAGTCACCAAGTGGAAATTTTTAGCTCTTTTGGAGGTAAAAGGTTTAATGGTCCACCACCATGTTTATTGAATACCAATCTGAAATATTTTTGGGTTTTTTTTGAGTTTTTTCAGTCCTATGGGTTCTAAGAGTGTCCTAAATCTGTTTAAAAACTTAGCTACGGTTATGAGACAAAGACATTTTACTCTTATGGCTAAGCTAGCTGATCTTTCAAGGTTTGATAAGCTCTTATGAGAATCCTAAGGTTTCCTTAGTTTGTCACTGATTCAAACAAGTTTTATCACGATTACCATTTGCTTGGTAGTGCTTGAAAAGGGTTACTTGTACTCAAGGGGTTTTTTGGAATGAATATTTACTCAAGTCCCCAGCGGAGTCGCCAAAAATGTTAGTTGCTGGTGGCTCAACTGGAAAATACACCAAATAGTCTTAAAACAAGGAATTTCTGATATACTATGATTACCTGAAGTGAAAATCACTTGGAACTCCCCAGCGGAGTCGCCAGAAATGTTAGCTCCCTGTAATTCCAGCAGATTGGTGAGACCAGAACTGCAGAGAGAACACTTGAACCACTTTGGGATTCTAGGATCTAGCCCTCCTGAATCCGGAGAGGGATCTCTCCAATAAGTGCAAAGATTAATTTGTCTTTAAGGCTTTTGGGTATGATATTAGGCTAGTTATTAAGAATGAGGGTTTTTGTTTGTTTTGGATGGTTGAGCATGATTTTAGTTGAGTGGAAAGTCCTAAAATGAAATAGTTTCAAAGGTGTGAAGTTGCAAGCAATCAGAACAAGATTTGGCTGATTAGATAGATATAACGCTGGTTTTTAGTCCATTGGGCTATGGAGTCATATCTGGGCTTTAATTGAGCAACAACATTAAGAGTGATCCAAGGGGCAAGTCATCTATACCACAAGATTGTTGAGTTTAAAATGATGGAATGGAACAATAAAGTGTTAGAGGGATGGAAACTGATGATAATTTCTCAGAGGATTTATAGTCAGTCCAAACAAGAAAAGCCTCTTAAGTAACTGTTTAAAACCAACCAAGGATAGGGCTAACCATAGACTTCTTGGGCAAGTTCTTATTAAAGCAGCTTAATTGACAAAAAATCCAAAAGAATCCGTATAATTATTGATCCAGATTTATGCAGGAACGCAACAGAATACAGATATAACCATAGATACAGAGATGCAGCGGAAATAATGCTTCATTTTATTAATAAAAGAATGACTGTAATAAGCTTACAAACATAATGGAAATAAGCTAGGGCGCTGGTAGAGTATCTCTGAGAAGAGATGTAGTGTACGCAGGCCTCTAAACTGTGTTACATTGAGGCTTGCAGGCATATTACAGACATAATGGAAATAAAAGAGCTATGGTACTAGCAGCGTATCCCTGAGAAGAGATGTGGTGGCTACTAGCCCTTGAACTGTGTTACAATGCAGACATGATGGAGATGTGGTGAGCTAGGGCACTGGTAGCGCTTATCTCTGAGAAGAGATGTATCGGCTCCCAGCCCCCTGAACTGTCTTACAATGAGGCTCGAGGGCCTATTTATTGTTGAGAAACAATGTAGAATCCGAAACGTCCAAAACCCTAACCGTAGGAGATGCAGCAGCGCCAAACTCAGGTCCCGTTTGCACCGTGGTGGCCCCAACTTCTGTGACGTAACTTTGGCATCCGATCTCCGTTTGATGCGCTCAATAGCTCGTTAGAAATATTTGTCCGAGGAATACAACTTTTGAACGAGCAACATCGATCCATGGACCCATGTTGCTCTCTGTTTTCCCAAAAAATGTCGTTTAGGGCCTCAAAACGGCTTCGGAAGTTTAAGACCCGAAAAACTGCTAAAAATAGTAAGTTGTGCCGAAACTTACAAACTGAAATAACTGATGGTGGGGGCTCATGGATTCGATGGTGTTTTCACCAATATCCACCCGGATCATTAAGCCCCCAAAACGGCTCCGAGAGTGGAGGACCCGAAAACCTGCTAAAAATAGTAAGTTGTGCTGAATGTGAAAATCTGCAAGAATTGATGGTGCTGGTCTAAATGGAATAGGTGGGTGGCCACCGATATCCACCTGGATCATTCCTCCCTCCTTAGGAAGCAATGGTCCTATCGATTAATTTCCATGGGGGGAAAATTTTTCGAACTTGTTAGATTTGTCGAGATGTCGCGACTCCGAAGTAAGTATGTGTCAGATGTAGATGCGCCACCGATGTGAAGTTGTTAGTGATCCGAAAAAAAAAAAATTTCCATCATCGCATTCTTCCGATTGTACATCCTCGAGAAATATTTTGATGATGTCCTCGTCTCCCTCATCTTTTCCTTCCAACATGGGGGTCGTCAGTTGCGGTTGAACCCTTATACCCCCCGGCCACGTTGGGGATATGAAAAGAAAAACAGAGAAAACACAGACCCGCTCTGATACCACTGATCCAGATTTTATGGAGGAACGCAACAGAATACAGATATAACTATAGATACAGAGATAGAGCGGAAATAATGCTTCAATTTATTAATAAACCAATGACTGAAATAAGCTTACAAACATAATGGAAACAAGCTAGGCGCCGGTAGCGTATCTATGAGAAGAGATGTATCGTTATGTAGCTCATAAACTTTATGTTACTGAAGTCGGCAGCTCATTACGTACATAACAGGAACATATGACTCAGTAGTACGGCGTATCCCGAGAAGAGATGGCGGTTACCACCAATTTGTTACCACTTCGCCAAAACAGATGGAGATAAAATAGTTAAGGCACCGGTAGCGTTATCTCTCAGAAGAGATGTATCGGTTCCCGCCGAATCGTTCTTGAAATGAGTTTGTACTATTTATTGTTGAGAAACAATGTAGAATCTGAAACGTCCAAAAACCTAACCGTAGGAGATGAGGCGCCAAAACTGTGGGCGCCCGTTTGGGTAAATTGGTGGTTCAACTTCCTGGGGGCGTAACTTTGGCATCCGATCTCCGTTTGACGCGCTCAATAGCTCGTTAGAAAGATCTATCCGAGGAGTACAATTTTGGAACGGGCAACATCGGTCCATGGACCCATGTTGCCCTCCGTTTTCCCAAAAAACGTCGTTTAGGGCCTCAAAACAGCTCCGGAAGTTTAAGACCCGAAAAACTGCTAAAAATAGTAAGTTGTGCCGAAAATTACAAACTGAAATAACTGATGGTGGGGGTTCAAATGGACTCGATGGGTGGCCACCAATATCCACCTGGATTATTAATGCCCCAAAACGGCTCCGGGTGTGCAGGACCCGAAAACCTGCTATAAATAGTAAGTTGTGCTGAAGCTGAAAAACTGAAAGAATTGATGCTGCGGCTCCAAATGGAATAGGTGGGAGGCCACCAATATCCACCTGGATCAATTACCTTCAGAAGGGATGAAAACACATAAGAGAAACAAAGTGAAACTTAAGATCAGATAAGATACTTTTAAATCTAGCCTGCTTTTAGCATACACTTAGGGAAACTTTCAGAATTTACCTTTGGAGAAAAAAGCTAGAAAACAGGGCACACCATCACTTTTCTAGTCTAACTTTACTAAGCAGAAAATGAAAATAACATTCAAGAAACGATGTTTAAAGTAAACAAGAGGACGAGGGAACGCCAACATTCCTAATTGTTTAAACTGTATTGAATCATTCTTAAACACACAATTTAGAGGAAAACATTGAGATAAAGCTTATTAGTCAGAGAAGGGTACTGTAAATAGTAAATCCTAACTCTATGCTTAATATTCTTTATCAGAGAATAAATGGACAAAATGGCATACACGAAAGGAAAACAATTACATAGAAAGAAGCACTTCACCAGTGATATAGACCAGGATCCCAAGAAACAACTTGTTTATTGATGTCAAACTAGTTACATTCTTCAAGTCCGATGTTTCAGTTCAACAATCATCTTCACTTCTCAGCCTAACTTATTAGATCAAAAACATAGCTTCAAGAGCCTTTGAACACTATTTACACATAGAAAGTTTCGAGCACAAGTATATTTCAAAGTCCTGCAACCAACATTGTTTCATCTTCTACAAAAGTATTTATAGAAGAAATGAGGAGGTGAGATGGGATAAAAGATCTTCAAGGTTTAATTAATACAGATTAATGCTTCTTGGACTTTGAGGGGCTCGATGGAGAAAATTACAGATATTTCCTCTGTATTAATTGTTTTACATTAAGAATTAAACTCGGTGGGATGATTTTGTTGACTTTAAGGCTCTGTGTCATCTTTGTAATAACTCTGATGATATTTTGCAATAAGTTCTTTGATTGAATTAACTGTTCAGCTGTCGTGAGGCAAATATCCTCTGTTCTGGTCATAACTCGACCTCTTTTGAATGCTTTGAGGCTACATGTGGCTTCTGGTAGCTGAGAGGAATCAATTAGCCTCTGATGTGGCAGTGGAGGCTTTCTCGGTTTGGCAGATATTTTTCTTTAATCACTGCTTGATTTGCTTTAATTCTGTGTATTAGGCTTAATCAGGCCCAAATTATGTCTTCTGTTCTTTTAACTGTGTTTAATTTAGTGGATTAGGCTTTTTATTGTTGATCTTAGCCATAATCCCCCCAAAACTATATAATCAATGTTCAATTCTTCAGTTCTGCTATGGTTGGGTCTTCAACACTGATACTCTCTATTTTAATTATGCTCTGCCGTGTCTTGTTAATGTGTAGGTGCGCAGAGGATTCTTATGGCATCAATGCTCATGATGCACTGAAGAAACGTGGTATGGAACCCTGTAGATGGATACTCTTTGATAAATGAAAGCCTGGAGGATCGTCATCCTCAGTTTTTTTTTTCGTTTAAAAATATTTGAAAAACTTAAAAAAAAACCTGCATAAAACCAAGAAGAAATTAAGAAATCCTACGTATTTGGGTAAAATTGCTTCAAAGGTTGCATGTTAGGTCGTAGCCGTTGGATGAAAGCATCCAACGGTGGAGATTTTCTTGCGGGGGTCGGATAGGAGGCGGTTGAAGAAACAGTGGGAGTTTTAAGTCAGATCCATCGATCTTGCAGAGATCAACAATCGAGAGCGACCCGGGAAATATAATCGTAGAAGGACCGATTTATAGTGAAACAAAAGAAATAAAAAGGAAAAAGGGTGGAAAATCCCTTTGGTGGAGAAAATAGACTAAGGGGAAATTCGGGGTTTCTCAGATGAATCTGGGCCGTCGGATTAGTTTGGCCCACGAAGATCAGCGGATGTGATTGGTCGTGAAATCTCCTTTATGTATGGTGGAGGGCGATAAAGAAATGAGAGATTTAATGGGAGCACAAACGCGATGAAATGCAATGGAAACAGGGGAAAGCGGTTCCGGCTTTAGAAACTAGCAGTATCATGCAATAAAAGGGCGTATGGGTGGTTTTAGCTTTTTAAATGCGATATGCATCAGAGGCTGACATGTGGCATATCAAAACCACCTATATTGCGTAGGCTTTGGAGAATTAACTTTCATGCTTTAATCTGTGCGAAAATGCACGCTGGCCACTGGATCTGAGGCGTCAGATCGGAAGGCTGTGAGAGAGCGCGATATAGACAAGATGCGCGGGTGATAACAGGTGGGGTGGTTTTAATCTGAGCCATTGAATCAGAGATTGGATGACTGAGATCTGATCTAGGAGGGATAGGACCTAGAGGAGTGGGCCTATCGAGATTAATCTGGGCCGTTAGATGGAACAGATCAACGGTGGAGATTGAATCTAGGGTTATTTGGAAATACTATATAAGGCGGAGAAAGGGTTAATATGGGCTGTTGATCTCTGCAGAGATCAACGGCTGAGACTTGGCCGAAAAAACATTATAAAGCGGGGTGCATGAAATTTAACCAAGGTGGCAAGGAAAGATTTGGACCGTCGGATCTTATTACAGGGACGACCTAGATGTAATCAGAGCTTCGCGATTGGCAGGGGCAAAGGCTAGAAGGTTCCGATACGATTAGCTGTGGATCGTCAATCTGTAGATCAGATCGACGGCACAAAAAGAATCGGAGGGGGTAGCAAGTAGGGGAAAGGGCTTATGAACCGAGAGATCAGGGCCGTTGGATCAGGGTCTAGCGGGGGAGATCTACTATGGAGAATTCATCGAGAATTTTCCAATAGGGAGGGGCAATAAAATATTACAAATGCACCCGATGATATCTTCCAATGCGAGATTGCGCTGGCTGTCTGATCGGCTTAAAATCAACGGTGGAAAAAGGTTTAACCAATGAACGGTGGGTCCATTTATATTTATGAAAAATTGGTTTTTAAACAAAATACAAAGGAAAATGCGTTCGGGGAGGGTTTATTATAAGAGGCTTAGCGCCCAATTGTGGGGCCTTCGGATACATGAAAAAATCAAAGGGATCGGGGTTTAGATACAAAGGGCCAGTTGGAATCGGAACAAGGTGAGGGCCTTTCAACTATGCCCGATGAAAATATCTGATGCGAGACTTTATGGATTGTCGATCGGCCTTGAGATCAACGGTTCTTTCCCTTTAATACATTGAAACGGTGGGTTTAATACAAACCATAGGAAAGTGGGTTTTTTATGTTTATACAAAGGAAAAACACATTGGGGAATGGTTTATATAAAGTGTTAAGCGCCCGATTGCGGGCCTTTGGGTTATATGAAGTGGAAAAGGGGTCGGGGGTTTATATAAAGGGCCAATCACATCGGAGGCTTTTAACATAACAAATAGACTTGTGCGCATCAATTTTTCCGATGCGATAAGCGCCAAATGGGTTTAGCGCTTGGTTCCAGCGCTAGGGCATATGGTGGGGAAGTGGTTTAGGACTTTAGCCCAAAGGGGTTTAGGCCTGTGGCTAAATTTTTTTATGATTTTTTCAATTTTTTTCAATGGATTTGGGCGTTTTGGTAATGTTTAAAATTGAGTTTTAAACCTTATAAAATGGGTTTTATGAAGGAAGGAAGGGAATACATGAAAAATAGAGGAAGTGTATGGGGGAAAATAAGACAAAATGAAGGTTAATGATGAAGGGAAAAGGAGTAAAAGGAGGGAAAAATGGGGATTTTTGCAGCAGTCTTATCTTTATGAAAACAACAAAATTTCTGAGTTTTGAAAGGGAAACAACAGTGAAGATTAATCAAAAAGACATGATGTCTTCACAAGAATTCAAGAATTAACAATTTTGTAATAAAACTTATTTCTTGAAGGCTTCAAAAATGATTTAGCCACCATTTGATATGACAAATTTTCTAGGTGGCTAACAAACCCCCTTGGCTCCAAACATCTATATTTCTCCTCAATCAGGTTTTCTTCCTAGACAATCGAATCCTCCACTTGAAGAACATTAACCTCGAGTTGATCCTCACATTGACACTTTTCCTTCTTCACTTGTTCAATCTTCTTCCTCTTCGTTTGGTGAAAGCCCCAAAGTTAGTAATCAGGTGGATAAGAAGAAGAATAAATGGAACATTAAGAAGAAGAAAAATAAGCAAAGGGGAAACCAAGCAGCCATTACTACTGATGCAACTTATGTCGAGAACCACTCCAATAAATCCCCTAAAGTGAAATTCCCTTGCAAGCTTTGTAAGGGTAGCCATATTTATAGAGATTTATCTCGTATTCCACATGTATTAGAAGTGTGGTCCATAGGCCCTTGTCATCAGCTTCTCGAGATCACACTGATGATAAAACATCATCTTGTGATAGTAAGGTCCATGGGAAGAGGGGGAAAGTTAATTTTACTTATATTCTATGTGAAGCAAATCATCCTATTAACCTTTGTACTTATATGGACGAAACCTCAAATGTGTTGGAAAACCTTACAACTTCTCAGCCATGACTTCTAGTTGGTTACCAGAATATTTCACCGAATCCTCCATTAATTGATGAACTGAATGATCAAACTCCATATTTAGTCAATCCGACTTTATTTGAACATTTATCCTATGAGTCATTATCCGACCAACCATTGGTTGTTAAAGTGGATAACTCAACTCTGGCTTCAGTCAATCCCACTCTATCTAAATGTGAATCTCATAAGTTCATTCCCAACAAATCATTGGTTGAGAAAGTGGTTGACCTTATTCCACCTTCAGTTGATCGCTATTATCCCATAGAGAGTGATTCCCATACCTCTTAGTTTCCTATAATTTATTCAGATTGTACCAAACAAGGGGTCATTTCTTTCATTCCTATGGGGCCAACTCAAAGTAATCTAGTTGCTTCCTTTGATTGGAATCATTTGACAGGACCTCGTCTCCCTTATGGTCTTCCCTTCGAAATAATAGTGGAGGTTTGTAGTAGGAAAATACCTTAAAATGTTGTTGATGCGGGAGATTCTGTTATCATTCTATCCTCCACTACCTGGCAAGCTCTGGGTTCCCCACAACTTGTGTCCTCCACTTTGAATCTATTAGCCTTTAACAAAAGAATTGATGAAACTTTAGGGATCCTTCCTCATTTTCCTATTACTTTGGGAGGACATAATCTATGTATTGATGTTATGGTTCTCATTGATACCTTGGATTTCATTTTTCTCCCAGGATTTCATTTTTCTCCCAGGGCGAGGCTATGTTTATGATATGAATGATATTGTGTCCACACTATTTCGAGTGACGTGTTTCCCACAAGATGAAAAAGAGAGACTACCGATAAAATTTCATTCATTGGTCCTGATTTGACTGCCAATCATCCGACTTCCATAAATGTTCCAAATAACTAGGTGTAAGGTAATTTTTATAGGCTATTTTTTCACATCAGCCCAAATTTTTTGAAAACCAGATCAATCAACATCCTTGAACACCTTGTCATAATCCCTTTTCAAATCTGTAAGCATCATTTCTCCAAAAAGTTTGAGTTTCTAGGTCTATATGCTTGAAAACCATCCTTTTAGCTCCAATGTAATTTTCCTATTTGTTCACCAGCGTTGGGTGCAATTTTCATGCCTGGGCATCAGACCTGATCAGTGCAACTTGCTACACTCTACATGTGTGCTGATTCTAGAAATTCAAGAAAAAAATTTTATTTTAAAATATTCCCCTTTCAAAAGCTTCTAAGGTGGTTTTAACCATTTACCATGGATAGAGAGTTGTAATTCCTATCTAATCCTACTCTAGTGATATTATCTATTATTCCTTGAGCTTATCCTCCCTCGTAGGTGGATCTCGAGCCTAGATTTGTAAATCTTAAACTACCATAAATTTGTTGCCTCCCATCGAGTTTGGGTTGGATTTTGGAGATTAGGAGGTTGGATTTTGGAGATTTCTAGTGACCTGATGTGACTTCTTTGAGAATAAGGAATCATCGTCCATTTGCATTAGGTTTGAGTGTGAAGGTTTTCTTTGTGGAAAGGAAGGAAACAAAAAATTAGGAGACATCTAGAAAGTCAACTTCTATATATGGTTGTAACTCTCTCCCTTATTTATTAATACAAAAAGACTCATGTTTTCATATACTTGTGTTATGTTTATGATTATTTATTTCAATTCTATGTTGAGTCATTGAATAGAGATATTGGATGATGCTATGTGGATATTGTAGTTCTCTTACTTTTTTTTAGTAATTGTTTCAGGTTCCATTTATAGTGTGTGGAGCTAGTATTGGACCTTACAAGTGAAGTGAAGAGAAGAGGAGGACTTGCTACAATTTCCAGGTAGGTCTCTTTTTTGTGTTTCAATCTCTCTAAGGAAAGCATTTATCTTTCTATCTTTGCTTTTCTAGATCAGACCACTAGATCTAGGGAGTTCATTTTTATCTGTAGAAGTGAATTTTTTGTATAAAAATAATCCACGTGAGTGTGCTTGTGTATGAAAAAATTAAGATATGCAGAGCATACCTAAAGGCACCCTTGAGTACCTTGCATAATTCATGGCAATGGCTTGGATGATGAAGTAAGCATGCTGCTGGAAAGGTCAAGCTATGGTTCAAACATTGGTGCTATGTTCCAGGCAGATATGAATTTCAACAAGACATGGAGCTTGCTAGTTATGTATTGATAGTAGTAGTGCTATCTTGATTTAACTTTGTGTAAAACTTTAGTTTGTTAATTTGGAGAAATTGGATGAAATAAGTACTTTTTGATCAGTGGTTGTCATTGATGTCAACCCAAGAAACACCAGGGGCTACCCCAATATTGCATGGAATTTTAACCTACCAAATTACTATATTCCGAGTCAAGGATATTTTTTATGATTTCTTCTTATCGATATGTTTCTGTTGATATATGGCACGCCATGTAATTCTTCATGGTTTGATAGATATTCATGTTTGAAGCTAGTAACCCCAGTTAGTGGGCTAAAAACCCCATGAGGTTGTCGCATGGGTAGTTTAAAATTCAATAATTAATAAATTTTAAGCTCCTAAAATCCCTCCCACGTTCACTTGTTGCAGTCCCTCTCAACCTAAGCATTTATATAAATTATGATCCTCATATCCTCCTCATGTAGGGATTTCGCTACTTGAAAAAGGTCATCGTGGAATTTGCACTATAAATTTTTTTATACGAAGGTTCAGAGCCTAACATTTTTATCAAGCAAAGCCGAAATACTGAGGAAGCTCCTGTAGAAATTTCAGATCATGGTGTGGAATATTTTCAGAGATATGATCTGTGGAATTTAGGGTTTTTGCAGGCACCTGAACTTCATCTCAAAGAGTTGACCTTGGGAAAATCATCATAACTCTCTCTCTGAGTATCAGATTGGAATTCCTTAAAAATTGGTGGATAGTGCACATAATTTAGTTTACTCTATATCAATTTCAGAGCCTAATGAGGAAACAACGACATGTGGCATGCTGTACAATTTCTCTCTACTGAACCAGTTCATAATTAGGTCATTGTGAGAGATTGGGCATAATTTTATCTTGAAGAATCCAAATTGGGTTAGACCTGTGGCATTGGAAAGAAGATTTAGAGGAATACTACAGGACCAAAAATGACATATTGGGGATCTGAAATAATAGAGATACATAAGATTCAATATCGAGCTCCTAGAAGGCAAGAAAAAGATTTATCATGTGTTATCAAGGGCTGTAAAGGACCAGACTTTCTAGGGAAGTAAAGAAAATCAAGGTGCAATAGAGGTAAGCTCCAAGTAAGTATATTATGTATATGCATGTTCATATCTTAATTTCATTAGGTTCTTTTTATTATAATTTCTTTTTTTTATTTAGCACTGACATATGCTCTGCATGATGAGGTAAGTTTTGATATTATCATGTCATGGGTATTTCCTTGAAGATTTTTTGCAGGTATTATTTATTCATCAAGATAAGAATCAATGCATGATCTAATTTTATGAAGAGTGAGAAAGGGTAGCATGAAAAGAGTAGTAATCAAGGTGCATAACAGCGGCAAGAAGCTCACCACATGAAGTCTTCATGTGGGCAGCACTTCATACAGTCATTGTAAAGGTATCATTGTACTAAGTCATTGTAAAAGCATCATTTTAAAAATTGTACAAGTGTTTATCTACCAGGAGTTGAAGAGGCAATGTCGGGAGGTCTAGGATCATCATTAGGTGGTTGCATCATAGTTGGGGTTATGGTCTAGTGTGTCTTCTTCTTCTACATCATTCTATATCATTGTAAAGTGCACCATTTTCCCTGGTACGGTAGTCCGTTCTTCTTTTATTCTTCTATAGGGTGGTAGGGTGGTGCTAGGATGGTGCATGAAGTCACCAACAAGTTCAAGTCTGTGAAAACTTAAGGGTGGTAAGGTGGTGCTAGGGTGAGTTGTAGCTCATTGGGTGTTGGGGCATCCGTTCAGTTGACTACTAAAGAATCTTGGGCGTTGGAGCGTCCATCTAGTGGGAGATGGAGAAGAATGATTTTCTAGGTTCTAGGAAGTTGGAGCTTTATTTTCAATTGGAGTTGAATATTAAAGAATTATTAGAAAAACATTCAGGTGGTTTTTGTCCTGGAGGGGGTTTCCACCTTAAAAACTGTGTACATTTGTGTTCCTTTTGTTTACTTCTATCATTGTACAAACACTGATAATAATTGAAGATTAACTAATGCCATGAAATATTAATAATAATACTAATTGAAAGGAATACTGATTCACCCCCCCTCTTAGTATTTCCAACAATACTCTCTTAAAAGGGAGCCATGTGTCAGAATTTGTTCCTTGTAGAAGGTTTTTGAAAGGAGTATGAACTCCTATAATGGATGATGATCTTGAAATCAGTAAAGTATAATTAAATGATGAAAAATGAAATGGATACAACTACATCTGTGTGGTTGTGAATAGGTTGGATACATGTTTTTCACAACAAGGAAATATACCTTGAAGTGAATGCATGTGCACATAAAGAGAAAATGGTTGCTATAATAAATTGTTAAATTCGATTAACAAGTCTTGGAAGTTTACTTTAATTGGAATACTAACCCAAAAACTAAGTGTGACTTGTAGTTGAAGTAGAGCTTTAGTTTCATAGCAATATAGTCCTATGGATGTGTGGCCAAAGAAATTAGATATGTTAAAAAATATATCTCCTCTTTTCTAAGTTAACAATGATGTGTTTTTTCAACACATAAGAAGGAACCCAAAAATAAAGGAAAAAAACTACCAACATAGTATTACAATGTAACATGGAGGCCAATCCACAAATCAAAGATGATGAATCCTATCAAAGGAAAGTTATAAAATTTACCTTGTAATTGGTAGAAATAATGAGAATTTTAAATAATGAACTTGAAAGCTACAAAGGTTGATATTGTGAAATTCATTATATAGTAAGAGAAGTAGGTAGAGCTAAATTTCATTCTACTATAGACATGGTATACATGCAAAGGTTATTGCAATATGGACCATCCACTCGCAAGGTAGAGAAATACCATGATAGCAAGATAAAGCAATTCCATGAACTCAAATTGGGACAACCCACACTTGATGACTATTATAACAAGTTTATAGATTTATTGAAGTATGTACCATTTATTAAAGAGGATAATATGAGAGTATAATGCCTTCTCAGTGGGTTTCTAAAATCCTTTTAGGGCTAGGTAGAGCATGAACAACCCGAGATAACTTAATGATACCATAGAAAAATAAAAGCATTTCTATGAGTAGTCAAAGACTAAGGTGGATCCACACTAGTGAATTTCTCCCACTCAAAGTGAGAAGGGGACCTTTGGAATAGCTAGGAAAAGGACAAATGACTGAAAGAAAATTCCATTGAAATGTTGGGGGTGTGTAGAGGAGCACCTACTTCATTACTTCCCAAATAAGTAGCAAAATGGCATGAAAATTTATGATGTCCAAGAGACTACCACAATGGATGAAACAAACAAGAGTGTGACTAAATTTTATGCAACAATGAAAAATTAGAGTAGAATAGTGAAATCATGCTTGGAATTGGCAAGTGCATCCAATTATATGATCTGTAAACTACAGTGTATATTCGATTAGACAACTCGTCACAATAGCTTTGATATATTATACTTAAAAATATAAAATCTACACTATGAGGGTTTATTTCTCTTTATATTTCTAGATTTGTAAATTATTATTTATTATGTATGCATGCAAATTATAACTATGTAGAAAATAAAGGATAACAAAATAAAAATTCAAAAACCATGATATGATACAATATATAACCTAGGAAACCCTTTCGTGAGAAAACCCAACTAGAAGGTGAGGTTTCTCTACTCTCTTTCTCTGAATAGAAAATGGTTTTGACTATAAAGTAGTAAGGCCTATGGCCTGTGGGATACTACAATGTACAAATCATATCTATGTGCTCTCTCCTTTTCAAAAATCCTCTCTATGTGCTCTCTCCCTTTCCCTCTCGACTATTCTACTCGTCTACGGAAGAAATGTAGTCGAACAAAATGGAACCCATTTTCCTCCTAGTGGCTTGGTTATATCACAACACGATAGCCTACTAGTGGGTAGGTTAAGTCCCACAACTCTTAACCAAAGGTACAATATGGAATATTTTAGATTCTTCGTCATCATGATCACATGGCTAGCCTGTTTTGCTTGAGTAATGGGGGATGACGTGGCATCCTCTGAAATTATGGGGGATAAACATGAAGGTAAAATTATAAGAGGCATAAATTTTGCATATAGACACTGAACGAGGAAATTATTGTGCCAATATAATGGCCTCTATGTGCAGAATAGAATTAAACAAGGTGTGACACTAAATAGACAAAGTTTCACCCCCCAAAAATGTCATTTGATGCCTCAAAAGGCTCCTAAAAGATTTCAGACTCTAATTTAGAAAATTGGTCCCATCAGTAAAAATAGTCCTATGAGATTATTCCTCCATTTTTCCATTTTGAAAGCATCGAGATGAAAAATAAAAACAACATATCTAATCAAAATCACACCTCCCCATTTTGGAAGTCTTTTGGTCCCCAAAAGTTTCTATTGAATGAGGTGATGAAATTTTTCCTCCACCTTTTCTTGGATGTACCATTTAACCTTTCCTGAAAGTTGTCTTTGCAACCTAGTTTTCCAAATATCGTGCTACCCCTATCTTGTAGTTATAGACCTCTTCTACAAAATTGTATCTTCTATCAGTTTCTCCTAAGCATCCAGTGCCAAATCCTCTACAGTAGTAGGACCTATTCCTCTTCTTGATCTAGCATGGAAGGCTCACAGAGTTTTAGATTCTCTACATTCACAATTGAGTAAATGTGCATGTACAGGGGAGAATAAGTATGTAGGAATTATCTCCCATATTTTCCACTATCTCAAACGGAACATATCACAAATCCTTGATGTTTTTACTAGGAAATTGTAGCATCTCATTGTTCAACTGTAACCATACTCTGTCTCTCACCTTGAAAAACTTCTCCATCTCGTTTTAATCTTCCATGCCATTGTATTTATCTTATGACTTCCACAATGCATCTTGTACATGTATACAATTTTTCCTTATTTTTTCTACAAAATTTTCAACACTCAAGACATCTCCTATATGTCCTTCATTACTCCTCCATGTTTCCCATAGGAAATATCCAAAGGTGAAGGTGGAAAATATCCAAAAAAAGTTTCAAATGGGGATTTATTAGTAGAAGTGTGGACTTTTCTATCATAATAGTGAATTATATATACCATATTTTCATCTCAGGTCCTGAGATTCTTCTAATTTTAACCCCTCAAAAGTTGCACCAAACTCGTGTTGACTACTGTTTTCTAAGTATGGCATGATGTAGAACTATGTAGCTTCATTTACATATTATCCTGCAATGTGGCCCAAAAATCACTGATAAATATTATGTACATGTATGAAATAATTCTCCTTTGTATCCCAAAGTGCACCCAGAACTATCCAAAGAACAATATCATTTCTTATTTCCTACTAATGGTCTTTTTATAGGGCATTAGAACACACATATTACTGAACCTATCAACTACCATGAACAAGTAGCCATGTCCCTTCCTGTATGTTGGTAAACCTACCAAAAATTCCATGGAAATTTATTCCCAGGGACAAGTGGGTACAAGAAAGTGATGATATAGACCCTGTTTTCTATTATTAGGCTTGCTGATACAACAAAGGATGCATCCTCTTATGAACCTAGCTACTTGTTCTTGCATCTTGGGCCAATACACATACCTCTATAAGCTAGCCATTGTCTTCCCTACACTAAAGTGCCTTGTAACCTTGGATGTATGAGCCTCTCTAATCAACTACAATCACTCACCTTTAAGAATACATAACTTATCCAATATGTAAAGTAACTTGCCTTGAAGATGGTAGTAAACAATGTTTTCACTATCGTGCATATGAATCTAGCTCCATAAATGTTGAAAAACCTCCTTGAATTCCTCACCTTATCAACATGCCTTTATGTATGCATCATGGGTGAATGGTTCCATGTTCATCAAAATTCCCAAAGTTGTGATCTTTGATGTGGGTGGTCTCAAAGCATGGCAAGCAACTCTTTTATGTTGTCATTCTTATAACTGATCACTAAATAAAATTGTTATAGAAGCCTCAACCATTTGTAATTCTTGGTCTGCTATATATTAATCTAGGCCTACAAGTACTATAGTGGCCTATGATTTATGTGGATTATTATCTCCTTCCCCCTCAAATAGTGCTTCCAGTTCTTCAGATCTTGCAACAAGGCATAAACCTCCATGTCATAGGTAGGGTGGTTAGGAACAATCCCACGAAATACTTCATAATGGTAGAATATAGGGTGTCCTCCTTGCATCAAGACAACTCCCATAACATACCCACTCACATATGTCTACACTTGAAAGGGCTATTGCAAATTTAGTATTTCCGGAACTGGTGCTTGACTAAATTGCTTCTTTAGCTCCTGAAAGGCCCTATGACACTACAAGAAAAATACCTTCTAGCGAAGGTTATAACGGAGGGTTTTAGAGTTATAAAATTGGAAACATTTGTCAAAAAACTACCACCAAAACATTCATTTGTGATAATAGATGTTTTAACAGAAGTTTTAATGGAACTTCATCACAACTGAAAAATATAAGCTCTCAAAGCTTTTCACAGATTCTTTTTTTGTGATGCGATTAATGGAACAAGTACCACTATTAAGCTGCATATATAAATGCACCAGGTGGCATACATAACTAAAAGCACTGAGGCATTGAATGAAAAGAATATTGGTGGGTAATCTATACTTCACCAGTGCTAATAGATAAAAGAACCCCTTGGGCATTCTTGTAAGGAATGACACCGGGGTACACAAATAATAATTGTTGTGCCAATATTTTTTTTTTTAAACTTGCAATGACGATGCGTATCATTTGTACAAACACCCCAGCGCATTAGTTATTCAAAAGGACTAATGTTGTTATTTTTCACAATGCACCAGGTTCAAAATAATATTTTGTATGACTGGGTGTTAGTTCTATGAAAAAACTAGTGTGTTAAGAATTACAATGCACCAGGGAATTAGTCTCAAATAATACCAGTGCTTGAAGAGATAAACAAAACAGTTCTTTCACTTTCTGAAAAGGCATCAGTAATTAAAAAAAATGTCGTCACAATTATTTTATATAACATAGATGCATCGGTTTTTTGAATGATATTTTCTCTTTTTGGAAACATCGACCTGTGACAATGCAATTATTGTAATTTTTTAAATCCGTTATTCATAAAAAATCGACATATATCTTATAACAATATTCATATAAATTAAAATTTGAATAGTGCATTTGTATATGATGTTTGGATTAATTTGTTATATTATCATATTTCACATCTCTTCATCATAATATTTAATGATCGATATATTTAATTAATGGTGTAACATTTCACAGTGACATTGGATAACACAATAGAATAAATTAAAATGTATTTTATTATATATCCATAAAAGGTTCTTTGTGATACAAAATGGGATTTTTATTGGTAACCCCTTGTCTTTCAGTTATGATACTATGTTCATTACATTAAACAAAATGTCTGATTTTTAAAGACAATTATTTCAAAAAATACAACAAGCTACATTGATATACAAATAGATAATCATTCTTCACTGGAACTGCTATCAGTGCTTGATCTACTACCATGACTTGGGTTATTTGGAGGAATGTTTTGTTGATTGCATCAATTTTTTTTGTCTTCTTCATCTTGTTCCAACTACAAACATCAAAATAAAATGTAATGAGTGTATCTACCCGAGCAAGAAGTGACTCATAAACTGTGCACATGGTTTCAAAACCAAGTCTCATGCCTTATTGCAACAATTCTTCTGCTGGTGTAGTTCCATACTTTGTTTCCTACATGTTTTAAACCCCATTATGAATCATAGATTTTATATAAAGGAATTTTTTTTATATTAATTATAAACTCAGAGAAGTAAAACAACATAGATACTTAGAAATTCCACAATTAATTTTTGATATGCGAACATATACTCATAAAATTATTTAACCTTTGACCAACTCCTTAATATACACTTTTTTGGACATTCCTACTAGCATGTTTCACATATCAATGCGTTGATCATTTTGGATATTCACAATCTTCCTGAAAAAAAAGTAATAAATTAATTTCATAATGATATATGCAAACTAAATATAGCAAAATCGATATTAATAAATGAATGGTTTGTAGTAATATATACATATAATTCGAGAAAATAATTTTATATAATTAGGAATATTACCTTTTGAATGATTCTTTTTTGTTGTTGTATGTTTTTGCTATTGCAAGTATGACATATCTCATTGACCATTGCTTTGGAAACACTTCCTATAGTTTAGATATAATTTGGTTCCTAGAATCATTGGATTGATTTTTGCATTGTAAGTGGAAAGTATGTCTATACGTTCATGCAACTAGATCCATCATAGTTATATAAACAATTTTCCCCTCATTAACCTCCAACACTACTCCAAGTGAGTTAAGGACAAATTCATCTTCACTTCCATGCTCTATAATTTTTCTTTTCTTAGAACGAAATTGATATTTTCCTTCGTTGTTACTCCTTATACAAAATTAAACATATATGAATTAATATATTGGTTGAAACATGCTATCTAATATTCTTAAGTACATTATTAATGAAAATTAAAAAAAAAAAACTCATATTGAATAGTAATTTTTCATTCACCCGATTCATCATTCTGCAATTTTTCTATCAGGATTTTACGCTCTTCTACACTTAGATTTTGTAAAGAACTTACAAAGAAATTGTCTTTTATGAATTTTTTGATGTGTTATCATTGTGTCGATTAGTATTTTTGTTACTTGATACCCTCTGAGACATATTTTTATCAATATACAACCTATACCATTAAAAAAAAAAACCATTAAATATATTTTACAAATAAATCAAATAATTGTGAGCCAAAAAAAAATTTGGTAACTGGTGCGTTTATCTAAATTAATGCATCGGTGCATTTATAAAATTGAAGGCACCATAATTTTAATTGTTTATCACACTTATGAAAAAATATTTTCAAATTTTTAGTGCTGCAATTTGTAAGGCTAAATGTAACGCATCGATTTAACAATGATATTTGGAAGAGACACACCAATGCGTTATATTGCACTAGGAGAAATGATGAACATAATGCACATAATCAAAAGTGTTATAATATACTGGTGCATTGTATTACACATGGAGCATCGGTGTGTTACATTATAGAGGATGCGCCGTGGAAGATATAGTCGTTCTTTAAAAAAATGGACAAGGCTGACAGGGTTTGTATCTAATTCAATGAGTGATTCCCTTACTTTACATGTCAAACACCCTATATATAATAAATACACAAACCCATTAAAACTAAAATTCCTAAATTCAAAAACTCTAATTATGAAGTGGTAGAGGAAGTTAAACCCTAAGGTGAATTTTTTTAGGAATAAGCAAGGGTTTAAAGTAAGCATTGAATTTTTTTTGTTTGTTATTTTTTGAATTTTAATAAAATTTAAATAGGAATAGAGATCATAAACAATGTTACTAGTAAAATCTACAGTAAATATTTATTATACAAGGTTGGTTTTTTTATATTTTATTTCTGAATTGTGAATAAATCTAATAGAAATTGTAAAAAAATTTAACAATAAAAATTTAATATTTTTGCTATCAAGGGTTTTGAGTGAATCACCATACCTTTCAACTTGGGTTTTGAGTGAATCACCATACCTTTCAACTTCTGATCTTTCGGCAGATCCAAAATATTTAGCAGCTCCACATTACTCCCAATATCCCTCTTTTTTGCGAATGATCTCTCCTTATTTAAACCCTAACAAAAATTGTAAGATTTTTTATTAGTCAAATAAAAAATAAAATTTAAAATTTTCACTATGCACGTTTGAGTGAATCACCATACCATTCTTAATAGATTTGATACTCCAAAGTACTATGCAACTGCATATTGCTCCTGGTATGTCTCTCTTGCAAATCACTCCCTTGAAAATTTGGATACAATAATGAAATGGTGAATAAAGTTTACTATTCAAAAGACTTTATGAAATTAGATTTTGAAAAGTCAATTGCTGCTCATTTTTTAATTTAAAAAAAAAATCATGTTTTTTTTTTTTTTCAATTTCTCTGCACATCAATGTGTTTGATAATCAAACACACTGGTGAATTTATAAAAAAAGTGCACTGACATATTTGGAGCGCTAAATTTTTTTAACGCATCTACATGATATTCTTTTTTTTCAAAATCCAAAATGATGCAATTAATTTTTTTAATTGTTATAAGAGCACTGAGTTGTTTGAATTCATTTTTATTTTCTAAAATACAGTAACAAGTGTGTAGCGGTGATGTTTTTTTTCTTAAACACATTGGTGTGTTTTTTTAGATGAGCACCGATATGATAACATATTATTTTTCGGAATGCCAGAAACTGGTGCAAGTATTATTTTAACGCCCCAGTGTTGTTATTTTTTTAAACACACCAGTGTTGTTTGTTCTAATAAGCACACCAGTTGCGTTTAAAATCTATCTAAAATTTCAATTTCAGATAAATGTCATATTAATCTCAAATTATCCTTTAAGATGCATCCACATGAATTACAATAGTTCATAGTATAAATTTTCCACTTAAAGTTGCCTTATTCTTGAAAAATGGTTTGAAAACTATATTGAAATTCATATTTTAGTTATATGGTTCTTGAGATTAGTTTTAGACATGCACACAAAATTTTATTTATGATTTATCTCAAATTCAAGGACAAAATCTCAATAATATCAAATGGCCAATCCTTCAAATTCCAGCTTGTTCCATATTTCTAATCAAAGTCCTTGAAGGAGCTCTCCCTTTCCATCTCTAGTAAGTTTAGTTTTTATTTATATTTCGATTATCTAATTGATTTTATTTATTTGAATTCATGTCAATTTGAATAAAAATGCATCCAAATTTGCAGGATCCTGATTCAGAATCAAGTTTTGATGCATAAAATATTCCTCCATTTCAAAAACGTCGGAAGCTCTCATCAGGAGAAACATATTGCAAGAAGTTGGTAGATGAAAATGGACAACCTCTTCACCCTTCCAATTAGAACATGACATCTTGTTGTGTCAATAATGGATCAATGATGGTAATAATTGTTTGGTATAATGTAATTTCAACAAACCAATTGCATTACTGTGCTTACTAATATCGTTGATATTGTAGTAATGACATTCAATATTTTTGAAATTAGGATTCTAGTGATGATGAACGACCCACCTACCATCTTCGATTGCACCACACTACAACATCAACTTGAGATATGGTTGCATTACGAGCAAGAATCAGAGAGGAAGCATACAAATAATGGTTGAATCAACCACCTATTCAATTTCCCACTATGTATATATTCACCAATTAGGAATGACTACAACAATATTATTTATTCATCATAAGTTGGAAATGGAGGTAATCAAATAGAGGTTGGTATGGATGATTAATTACGGGATATGACTGACATTGAGGAAATTTTTTTAGATGCATTCCATAATGATTAGCTTGGGGATGATGCTCATATCACATATATATTATTTGAAAGCATGAAATATGCTTCTACTACCCCTCTCTTTAGACCTAGCGGAAAGTCCAAGTCTACTTATCTAGGGACAACGATGTTGTTGTACAACGTGAAAGAAAATTTTGACATGTCGAATGCATGTTTCTTGAAAATATTGAGGTAATTGATCTCCATGATCGATCAGGTTCCTTATATTTTATCACACAATCAAAATTAAAAATGGTGAATTTTATGAATTTTAAATATTGAAATTGTACAATTATATCCCCCACCAACTGTAGGATATTCAAAGATAAGGTTCTTCTAAGTGATAATGTATTTTCAGGTAGCTGCAAAGAGGCAAAACAATTATTGAAAATTTTGGGTGTTGATTACATATCATATCATGTGTGTACGAATGATTGTAATTTATATAGAGGAGAATATGTAGACATATGTATGAAATATGGGCATGAAAGGTACCATAATTAAGGAAAAAATGGGTAAATTAGATGGTCTTGCACATAATATATTGAGGTACATGCCTATAATCCCAAGGTTTCAAAGGCTCTTTCGTTGCAAAGAATTAACTATGTTGTAGGGATGACATGCCTCACACAGATGTGAGTTAGGAGTTATGTGAACTACAATAAATTCAATAGCCGTGAAGCATATAGAGGATACATGGCCTAAAAAATTCAAGGATGAAGTAAAAATTCTACGAATTAGCATAGCCATGGATGACGTCAACCCATATTCCCTCCAAAGCACCAATTATTTTGTTTGGCCTATAATAGTGATCAATAATAATATCCCCCCATGGTTGTCCATGAAGAATGAACATTTTATGTTGGCTCTCATAGTCCCTGCTATAAGACAAATGAAGAATATGGATGTCTACTTACAACCATTGGTAGATGGATTGAAGGAAATATGGGAAAGGATACATGTGTACGATGTATCAAGACCCATCACAACAAAGAGGAGTTTTACGTTGTATGGCATATGTTCTTACACCATACATTATTATCTAGGTTTAGGAGTTTGTTATGGTAAATTACATTCTTATTTATTTATTTAGTAATAATATTTTTTCACATATTAATTTAATTTTCTACAATTGTTCAAATATTCAGGGTCACTAACATTTTGGTGTGCATACAATAATTTCACATGTCTTGTAGCAAAAGGGTATCATGTATGTAAATTTTATAGAACTTCTCTGAAGGCTAGGTGGTCTGACCATCTACGAAAGCTAGTGTATGACTGCTCCATGATATTTCTCCTAGAAGAACAACCTTACAAAAGAGCAACATCCTCTTTCAATGATAAAATAGAGAGTACCCAAAGGCCTGTAATAATGGTAGTATATGAATGGTTTACAGAATATGATAGAGAGAAGGTGAAGGAGTTTTTAGAAATGTTCGATTCAAATTGGGAGCCTATGTTGAAGATGGGAAAAGTCCTCAAGGTATTAGAGAAGAAATTATGAGGCATCCAAGCTTAGTTTGGTTTTGTGATCTCGACACTGGTTTAGGTGAGATCACAGTATGGTGAGGGTGGAGGTGGTTTAACCTATGGATTCCCTTGGTTGTTTTTGATTGGTCTATCCCATGAGATCCCACATTTATGCTTTGAATATAGCACGAGGGTAATTGGTTAAAAGAAATAACGAGTTCAACTAATCTATGGTTGGGTGGTACGTGGAAGTATTGAACCTGGTTGGATTTTTCCTATGATTGGTCAGAGCTAAGTTTATCTTTCTTTTGATAAGGAAATGTACTTTTTATTACATGTCTTTAATAATTTTTATCTCATTTTTATTTATCTTGTTATATTATGGTTATAAGCATGGTTATATGAAATATCTTAGTCATGTATCTATTCATGTTTTAACTTGTAACTGAATGAATAATGAATGAAAGACCTAATTCATGTTATTACAAATAATGTGATAAGGAAGTGAACCTTCTTGTTAAACCTCAGATAATATTTTAGTCCTTATTGCTCAGAATTGTATTCATGACATGTAGGTTGCATATTTACGAAGTGTTTGATGAAATGTCAGTCCCGGTTGGGAAAGGTCAGGTCAAGTCCTCGTTTCGATTTGTTGTCAACAACATTGTCTTCATGTCTATTATGAGTTATGAAAGTTTCATAAAATTTTGGGCGAAGGCTAAGCCCCAACCCTGGAAAATAGCCTTAAATATCATAGTTGATGGCATAGAACTGGAATAAAAATGCTACATTCGCACTCAGGCAGGCTCATGGGAGCGAATGAGGGTTTCAGTCACTTAGAGGGCTTGGTAAGGGAGTGATTGGGCCTCCAATTCAACAAAAAGGTGATTTGTCTCAAGGAAAGAGGTCTTAGAAGGGTGGGTTGGCCCTTGGGGGCCCTATGGCATCAGAAAGAGGTATGTAAGGTCTTAGGTTGTCGATTCCATTTCCTTAAGGTCATATAGGAGGTTGAGTATTATTATAGTAATCCCTCATCTCATGTTTACCCTGGGAAATCTAGTAAAAGTTGGTAAATGTGCGAGGAGGTGTGTTACAGGGTGGTATTAGAGTAGGTTGCGCTCTCTTTGGGTAGATATGATGTTGTCAAGGTTATGGCTATCATGCATGGGGTCATGATATGCAGTTACTATGGTCATGCATGATGTTTTTATGTTGTTATGTTGATTATATGGTATGCTTATGATTATACATGTATATGCTAATGTGGATTGATGTTTGCAAATAAGATAAGCCTCACATGAACATCACTAAGGTATGGATTTTATTTTGGTATCTATTTGGTTTATCTGACATGGTACACTTGTAGGAGGAAGAGAATCCAAGATGACAAGAAAAATGGTAGACTACAGTTCCCGTGACTCTCCCTACATATCAATTGGGAAACAAGGAGAAGAGTACTCTCCTGGTATAGAAGATACACTGAGTAGCTTGAGGGTGAAGATCAGAAGTTGCAAAGAATACAATGACAAGTTGGTTGAGGCTCAAGAAAGACTTACAATGGCTCAGTAGAAGCATGTACAGGTTAATGCAGTGATTCTTCAGAGCTTGGCAGAGTTGTAGAAAGAGGGGCGGTTTAGGATTAGTCAATAGTAGGAAGAGAAAAATAATGGAACCTATATTAGCATATCCTGGTCTAGATATAGATTGGATATACATGATAGAGTTAGAGGTGGCATGTCATTCGATACACCTGACAGGAGGACTGGTATGTATAGGCATAATTCTAGTTCCTTATCTAGGAGACATTATTACAATCATTACCATCATCATCCTTATAGGAGGAGGGAGTATTTACCCGAGGAGTTCAATAAAGTAAAGCCTCCTACATTTGATGGAGAGATGAAGAAATCATAAGATGCAGAGGCATTGGTTGTTCGGGATGAAGGAGTTCTTCAGATTGCATAACATCTCAGAAAACATGAAAGCCAAGATAACCACCTTCAATCTTAAAGGGAAAGTAGATATTTGGTGGGAATATGTGAAGAATGTCCAGGGAATTAAGGAGGAAGAATTGATTTGGGATGATTTCAAGAGGATATTCAAGAAGAAGTAATTATCGGAGGGGTACTACGATCATAGAGCTAGGAAGTTTTATGAGTTACAAATGGGTTGTATGACATATGATGAGTATACTAGCATATTCTTGGAGATGTTAAGATATGTGCCATATATAGAGGAGGATAAGGTTAATATTCAAAGATTCATCAGTGGATTATCAACATCATACAAATACCGAATTGAGTGCAATGAGCCTAGATTGTTAGAGGAAGCCATTTTGAAATTGAAGCATTATTATGAACAATCAAAAGCCAAATCTGAGCCTAAACCCGATGAAAGGAAATGAGAAAGTTAAAGGGAAATGGCCACTGAAGCAGGGAAGAACTCAAGATGTAGGTGAGAAAGAAAATGTGGTTCCTTACAAGAATTTAAATAGAGTTGAGAAGGGACATGAGTCACATCTTGGAGAGAAACAGACTAGAGGTGATAGTAAAATATCGTTGCAGTGTTGAATATGTGAAAATATCATCATAAGAAGGATTGTCCATTGTACTAGGGAGGTAGGCCTCAGATCTATAGTTCTCAGAAGGTGCAACCAAGTGGGGATGTTGTTCATAGTATTCCTCATACTTATGAAACTATGGAAAATAAGCAGGAAGATCATTGGACATCTATTATTGACATGGAAGGTAATATTTGCGATCAAGTTATTTCTATTTTTATTGATCTTGGATCTAATTATAACTATGTTAATCCTTCCTTAGTGGATAATTGTGGCTTGAGAAAAGAAGTGCATGCAGAGTCTTGGTAGGTGCAGTTGACTATAGGTACTAAGAAGAGATTTCATCACTAGGTAAGAGCTTGTGCATTTGAGTTGAATGGTATGCCTATAGCAACACATTTGAATGTACTGCCATTGGGATCATATAGTATGCTTTTGGGTATGGACTGGTTGTATCTTCACAGGACCAAGGTAGATTTCTATTACAAGGATATTGAATACCTAGATGATAATGGGGAAAAGAGAATGTTGTAGGGAAATAAGACGCCTAGATCACTGAGGATGGTCACATCTATGCATGTTAAGCAAAATTTTAGAAAGGGGTGTGTGATGTTTGCAGTTCATATTTCTAGTGATAACAAAAAGGATTTTTAAGAGGCATAAATATTCAAGAGGTATACAGTCTTGCAGCAGTTTCAGGATGTATTTCTAGTAGAGATTCCAAATTTTCCTCCTCACATGGAAGTATAATTTTCTATTGAGTTGGTACTAGGGGCAACACCAACATCAAATGAACCTTACAGAATGAGCACACCAGAGTTGGTGGAGTTGAAATTGCAGCTAAAATAAATGTTGGGAAATGGATACATTATGCCAAATGTATCATCGTGGGGTGCACTAGTATTGTTCGTAAAGAATAAGGATGTTCCTCTCAGGTTGTGCATTGGTTACAGGAAAATGAACAAGGTAACGATCAAGAACAGGTTACCATTGCCGAGGATTGATGACTTGTTTGATCAATTGAAGGGATCAAAAATGTTCTCAAAGGTTTATTTGAGATCAATATATCATCAAGTACAAATCAAATAAGAGGTCATCTACAAGACTGCTTTCAGGACCACTTCTGGGCATTATGAGTTTGTTGTAGTTCCATTTGGTTTGACTAATGGTCTAGCTACTTTTATGTGCTTGATGAATAATGTGTTGTGTCCTTATCTAGACAAGTTTGTTAGTGTATTCATTGATGGAATATTGGTATATTCTAAGAATGAGTAAGAGCACGCCAAACATTTAGTAGTAGTGTTGAGATTGATAAGGGGCATCAGTTGTATGCCAAGCTTAGCAAATGGAGTTTCTTTTAGATAAAGGTACATTACTTGGGAAATGTTGTTTCCAAGGAAGGCATAACAATAGATCCATAAAAGATAAAAACTATCATGGAGTGGTCAACTCCTAGAAATGTGGATGAAGTCAAATCATTCATAGGACTAGCAGATTACTATAGGAGGTTTATGAGGAACTTCTCAGGAATTTCTTATCCGATTGCATCATTTTAGAGGAAAGGCAAGAAGTTTAGATGGATAGAGGAGTGTGCATCCAGTTTTTAGTATTTGAATCAGTTGTTGGCCAATGCTCCAGTGTTAAATATTGCAGATCTGGATAAAGAGTTTGTAGTGTGTAAAAATTCTTCCAAGATGGGGCTTGATGGATTCCTTATGCAGGAGGGGTAGGTGATATGCTATGAGTCCAGGAAATTAATGACCATGAGCAGAATTGTACAAAACACGATCTTGAGTTGGAAGTGATCATACATGCATTGAATATGTGGAGACGTTATCTTCTCTTCTTGGTAGGATGCATGTGTTGATGAGCGATCACAATGGGTTGAGATATCTCTTTGACCAACCGAATTTGAATGTCAGGTAAGGTAGATGGTTGGATACCCTTAGTGAGTTTGAGTTTGAGACCAGATACATTAAGGGAAAGGAAAACAAGGTTGAAGATGCTCTCAATAGGAAATTGCAGTTGAACCATGTTAGAAGGGTGAGCTCATATGGGACAAATTTACAAGATCAGATCTTACAGGAAGGACAACATGATGACAGGTACAATGTGCTTATGCTCAGGTTATTGCAATGTACATGTGATAATGATGTGGACTATCATCTCATAGAAGATGTCTTAATGAGATTTATGGACATGATATATGGGCCAGGTGATAGTGAACTCAATAATATTATCTTGAGGGAGTTTCATTCCAAACCATATTCAGGTCACCCAGGATATAAGAAGGCGTTGACAATAGTGAAGAGGTTCTACTATTGGACAAATATAAAAAGGATGTGACAGAGTTTGTCTCTATATGTTTAGACTGTCAGTAGGTCAAAGCCAAGTGAAAGCATCAAGCTAGATTTATTCAGCCTATTCCAATTCCAGAGTGGAAGTGGGAGGTCATTTCCATGGACTTCATTACAAGCCTTTCGAGGACATCGAGGCAACGTGATTCTATCATGGTTTTGGTCAACAGGTTGAGCAAGGTAGCTCACTTCATTCCAGTAAATAATACTTATTCATCTAGTGAGGTGGCACATGTATTCATGAGTGAGATCATAAGATTGCATGGTGTTCTAAAGAAGATTGTGCCTGGCAGGGATGCTAAGTTCACTTCCAATTTTTGGAAGGAGTTGTTTGCAAGATTGGGAACAAATTTGGACTTATGCACAAGTTATCATCCATAGAAATATGGATAGATAGAGAGGGTGAACATGATACTGGAGGATATGTTGAGGATGTATGTCATGTGTCATCAGAGGATATGGGAGACATACCTTCCATTGGTCGAGTTTGTTTACAATAATAGTTATCAGGAGTCACTAAGGATGAATTTGTTTGAGGAACTCTATGGGAGGAGTTGTAATACTCCCATCAGCTGGAGTGATCTAGTGAAGAGGGTGCTTATTGGGCTGAACATGTTGGTAGACATGGAATAATAAATGCAGGTTAAAAATAAGAATCTAAAGGCAACACATGATAGGCATAAAATTTATGCAGACCAACACAGGGAATTTAAGGAGTTTCAAGTTGGGGAGCATGTGTATTTTCGCATTAAACCCAATAATATTTCCTTAAGGATTGTATCATGTGCCAAGTTGGCACCTTGGTATTGTGGGCCTTTTGAGATCCTCGAGAGGATTGGAATAGTGGCCTACAAAATTGTACTACCTATGAAAGTGAAAGTCCATGATGTTTTTCATGTTTCATGGCTTAAAATATATGTAAAGGATGTTGATCATGTTATTGATTAGTGTGTATTACAGGTGCAACAAGAAGGATAATTCAAGCTAGAACCTCAGTCCATATTGCAGCGGAAACACCTCGTGCTCTAGAACAGAGAAATCGAGCAGGTTAAAGTGCGGTGGAAGCACTTTGGGCCTAATGAAGCTACACAAGAGATGGATGATTATATGTGGGCTATGTATCCTTCATTATTTTCTAGTGAAGGAAAATTATTTTTGGTATTTGTACATATTTATGTATGTTTTCTATTGTAAATACTGCAATGAGCTTTGCTATAAAGCTCCATTAAGTGGTATGGTTTTCACGTTGTCATGTTTGTCACAATGGTTTTTCTTTTGACCAGGCTGTTATTGTAAATACTACAACGAGCTAAGTTATAAAGCTCCATAGGCATAATTTTTTTGTATTTCAATTATTTTTTTGGTTTTAAATGTCACAGAACACTGAGGATGGTGTTCCCGTAAAGGGGAGTGGTCTGTAACAACCCCAGGTTAAAATTTCATGTAATAAAAGTTAATAAAGGAAAAATAATACCACAGTTAATGGATACTTATTCGAAGCTTAATGTTGGGAAGAATGTCCTAGTGGGAAAGGGTGAAAAGATCCAGAAATGGTGGGTCAGCTCTTGGGGGCCCTGTCGCATCAGAAAGGGGTCATTAAGGTCTTAGGTTGTTGACTCAATTTCCTTAAGGTCATATAGGAGGTTGAGTCTTATCATAGTAGCCCCTCATCTCATGTTTACCTATGGAAAGCCGATGAAAGCCGGTAAATGTGGGAGGAGGCATGTTACATTTATTATGAGTGTGAGGGTGCCTTATTTATATGGGTATTCACTATGGTGCTACTTCACTTTGGAAGACCATTTGTCGCGGTTGAAATCGCATGAACATTTGAAATGTCTAAGATTACGCATGTCAAAAGCATGATTTATTTTTATTATTTTAATTTTTATGTGATGGGATATTTTATAATTTTTTTTTGTATAATGTACTATTTACTATGCAATATCATTATCCTCTTCTTGTGCATGGGTGTTTAAAACGCGACTTCCCACAATACCTATGATGTTGCATATCTAAATTATCTACATTTGTATGTTGGGTCACATCAAAGGATATTCATATGGCTATAATTCCACAGTGGCATCAAGAGATATATGAGATTGTTTGTATGTTTGAGAAGGAATTGCTGACGAGTTTCATGGACTTGTAGGTTCATCCTCTAATTCACCTAGTAGATGAGGTTGAATTAGTTGGGGTCATTTCTTATTAATGGATGTTATTCTTAGAGAAGTAAATGAATAAATTAAAAGGTTTTTTTTAACAAAGGGAAAAACCTGAGGGGTTTGTTAGGGTCCTATAATAATAGGATTCATAATTTTGAATTGACTATGATCAGTCTTGTAATATGTAAATACTTTTCTTTTTGAATTTTTTTTTCCCATATTAAAAAATTTAAAGAGGGGTAATTCCTAAAAGAAAAAACAAAGGACTGAAAGAAAATGATAAAAAAAGAATATAAAATATGAACCCCTCCAAAAAGAGATAAAAATAAGATCTTGAAAGTGATGCAAATTCAAATGCCACTAATTTTTAATTTACTTTGCAAAATAATATTGTGTGTAGCTTGTCAAAAATGCCATAATCCATGAAGTGCAAACAACTTAATCTTGACTTATTCATGTTTTAAATTTCATGTTGATAGTTAGAGAATACAGATCTAGCCAAACTGTTTAATCTTGGCAGATCAGTAGTTAGGTAGAGAATAATAATGAGCTCAACAGTTTAATCTGAGCCAATGGAAGTCATAAGGTTATAATTAAATAGTTTTCTTATCAAAGAAAAATTAAAGGGACTGCAAGCTCAAATGCACCCAAATAAATGAAGAAAAAATGTTAGGGTAGATGTTGGGTAGGCAGAAACAATTTTTACAAGGCATGGAAATTAGAAATTGGTCATTTCATATTACTAACTTCCTTCTAAACTCATTTCCCTTGTAAAAATATCCCTTCCCCTTCATTTTAATCCTTTCCCCTTATTTCACTCTTTTTCCCTTACTAAACCTCTTTCCCTAGATTGAAATGAATATTTTCCTTTGAAAATTAAAATCCCCCTTATTAATTTCCTTTTTTTTCCATTTTAACATACTAAAATACACTTATCCTAAGTCTAAAGTTTAAAATGATATGTCAGGTCCCACATTGAAAAATTTCCCCGATATTAATTTAAACATTAAATCTTAGTGTATTTTATAAACCTGCAGATACATATAATCTCGCACATGTTATAATCCCGCATCATATTCATTTAACCACCCCATTTATATTAATCTCGTGTTTAAGTTTATTATATTAACTCCCATATATACCTTTTACCCGTATTATATTAACTCCCGCTTATATGTATTTCCCCAACCCCTTTATGTAAATTTAATATATAGTTTTGTTTTATTACCCCGCCTATTGTATATTCTTAACCTTTTCTATATATATAAAACATATCACATATATATTCCTCGATCCCACATTGCATACCTCAGCGCATAACTCATCTCGGGTCCCGCTGATCAAACACCTCCTATTTTCCCATCCATCCGATCTAGATTGATCAAATATAATGTCCAATAGCCTCTTTCACATTCCCGATTGAGAAATATTTAACACTAACGAGAGCTTGCGAAATAAGTTATTTTCGCATCCCCGCTCCATGCTACGTGGCAGCTTTTGATTCTATTGCATCCCTCCAACAAATACCGCTTACCAGCTTTTATCATTGCAAAAATTGCCAAGATGCTTTAGCCCTATACAATGAATACCACCCTTCTTTTGAATTTGACCCTACGCATTAAAGTTTAACCACTGATTGGTTAAAAAGCAATAAGACCGCCCTTTGCAAGCCTGATTCACCATTTATGTTATACTTTGTGGAGAAGAAGCCTTGCCGACCTGATTTCAGTTAAATAATCTTTGTCGACCTGTTTTCAAGCCCTTTCACAACATAATTCAACCCTTTTTATACTGAAGCCGCTACACAACCTGTTTAAAGAAGTATAAATACCATTGAAGCCTTAGAAAGCTTGCGTTGCCCCAAAAGAACCTTTCTCCATACCAAAGCTTATTTTTTAGGTATTCTTGAAATACCAAGACTTGTACTTACAGCAAGAAAGTAACAAGTTAATTGAACCAGTTTAGGAGCACTGCATACCAGAGGAAAAGCCACTTTTTCCTCCCAAACCTTTCTATAGACTGCAATAATATTTTCACAGTAATCTTAAAGGTCTAGGTCTGTTCTTAAGAAAAGAAAGTAATCCTTTTATTCAATTGAATCTTCGCAGACGACAAATAAGTTATTGTTTCCTCCAAACCTCTTTTTGCAAACCCAATTCAAATTTTCAAAATATTTTTAAGGGTATGGGTTTATTTCTTGATCTTAGAAGAGTAATTAATTGATAAAACTAAATAAATATGGCTTCCCAAGGTATTGTAACAATCAAGCCCCTGCAACCTCCAGTTTTTGATGTAGAACATACCCTACTTGCAGACAGAGACTTCAAAATCAGTGACCCTGTCACTGATTTTAACCTCCTTGAGCTCCACTGCTGGAGCCAACATAAGTCAATTGACCAAGCTGATGATGGTTTCCTTTGGGAGTCAAATTTTCCCAAGTATATTGTCCCACAGACCTTCCAGTGTCTAGAGGTTATCAAACTCTGCCAAACTAGTTATTTTCCTGATCAAAGAGCATTAGTGACCCCTGGTAAAGAGATTTTATTCACCATCACAACTGAATCAATAAACCAAATGCTGCAAATTCAACCTAGGCCTGATGAAACCCCACTATCTATTTATACCCTCACAAAATTGTATCTCAATCTTGACTTTCCCAAGAGGTTCTAGATATTTCAAACATTCATTCCTTCATCAGTAGAAACTCCCAAGACTAACCCTCCTTATCCAGGTGCTATATTCTCTAAGAGAACCAAGCATATTATAACCATGTTGTCATGTATTCTGGGTTATTTCAATGATGAGCATGTTGATGCTTCATTCATAGGTTTTCTTTCTATTTTCTCCCCTGGTCAACCTCCTGCTTCTATATTCAATTTTTCCGAGTACCTATCCGATAAAATCCATGAACATATGGTTAAATTACCAGAGGAGGGAGTGTTCAAGTATTCATCTGTTTTGTTCCATATGTTCCTATACTTTCAATCTAAAATATTTTCAATCAACCTTCAAAAACTGGATGTTGAAGGTAATTCTCAGTCAGTAATATTTTGGACTTCATCAATCAGGAAAGATTCCACAGAGTTCACATACAAAGACTTCATTGAATCATTCATCTATCCAGTTGTCAACATGCTGAACAACAACATTAAACCAAGAGTCGGTGATGAGATAAAAAAGGTCTTGCAGTTATCAGAACACAGTAGGACAGGAGATTGGTATCTTTATCAGAACCACACAGAGATTAGAGTTTATGGTTGTCAGCTAACCCCATATAAACTGCCAAAATACCTCCAAATGAGGTTATTTTCACTTGAGTATATAAGGCAGATCCTTAACTCTGATGAAGTGAATTTCTTGTTAGCCAAGAAGAAAATAAAATTTAAAATAAAAAACCACATTGGTCCCTTCATCTGCTATAACAAGACTATTGGTCAACAGGCAGAAAAGTATCTTCAGGAATTTAAGTTCAGTGAAAGATTCAAATGGAATTATGATCCTTTAGAAGTTATCAGAAAACTAAGGATCAAATTTAAGTTAACTCCTTTTTTCCATGAGTCCAAGCTAGACATTGAGAAATACTCCAATCAGTTTGAATGGTTGGAGAACACTTTGAAAGAGGTAGAGAAGCAAGGTGATACTAGTTCCATATTTTAGACTCCAGCCCCACAAGATAGAAACTCCAAATGACCAAGAGAAGAAGGATCATACTCAGCTCAAACTACCACTGAAACAAAATTCAAATTGATGTACAAGAAGAAACCTAAATTAAATCCTGTAAATGAACAAGTTGAAACTATTGAGATCATAGATACAGATACAGTGGTAAAAGATAATGTACCTCCAGCAATTTCAGAGGAAACTCACTAGCCTTCAACATCTAACACTCAAATCCTTCAAAAGAAACATAGTGTTGAAGTGTCTTCATCAAGTAACAGATAAAGAACATGATATCATGTAGAATTAAAATTAAATCAAGCTCAGGAATGAGACATTAAAGGAAGATACTTATGCCCAATACTAGAAGTAGACATCTAGTGACCAAAGTAGGTTGCTTTCAGAATTTGATTACAAGACTAGGAAGATGCAGATGACTTTCTTACAGCCCACAATGACATATCCTAAGTTATCATTAGATTATAAGAAGACATCATATGAAGTTGAAGCCAAGGATCTTCATCCTATAGACCAAATATAATTTCATAAACAAGCTAGTGAAATGTTGTATTTTACCATGACCAATAAAGCCATGAGTGTAAAAAAGTTGCAAAATACTATAGAAAACATCAGAGGTAAGCTAAAGCTAGAAAAGGCTTCCTCACAAGCCAAGGATAACAGAATCAAATATCTAGAAGAACTGGACATTGAAGTAGGATATGATCCAAAAAATGTCAGAATTGCAGAAGAACTCATAAAGAAAAAGAATGCAGACATTACTGCATTTAAGAAAAAACTCAAATTTCCTCCTACTTGACATCCATGGGTAAAGGAAGTGCTAGAAAATGAAGGAAAAAAACATGAGATGATGAACCTCATTCTTCAGTTAACTTCCCAATTGAAAGAAATGGAAAATGAGATGGATAAGTTAGTGTAGGAGAAAAAGAATAGTATGGAATCAATACCTGTCACTACTATTCCCACAGTCACTACAAAATTTCCTTCTACTTTAGCAGATTCATTGGCCCCATAAGTTCCAGTAGTTACAACACTTCCCGTTACATTAGAAACTACATCAAATATAGAGTCATCTACAACAATAGCACAGCCTAGTGATGAAGTAGGTAAACTAGTTAAATCAATGCAAAAAATGTCCATCTAGACTTATGAAATAAATAGACTTAATGAACAGTTAAAAAGTGTAGAGGATGAGAAAAAACTAGTACAAATCATGCACAAGAATGAAGTACATAAGACAAACAGATTGAATGAAAAATTACAAAAGCTAGAGAAATAATTGACATTGAAAGAACCACTTGCCCAAGCCAAGCAGCAACTATGGGCCAATATCATTGAATCTTTCAATGATATTTGGCCATCCATTCAAGTGATTTATGAACAAAAGGATTTGATCAAAACATCAAGTGAAGCCATACAAAAAGTTAAGGAAGAACTTGGTAAGAAGCCACAAGTGGCCAATGAAATCATAAAGTTTCTTAATTCCAAGAACAAATAAGAATTAGAAGAAATTGGCATTAGTGATAGTATTGAAACAATCCTTGAGGTAAGAAAGGTAATTTCTAAAAGGAACTTAATGGTACAACTTGAAGACAAATGTTAGAACATGGAGCTTTCCATAACCAAATTCTGATGATGAAGTTTGATATTTTGAAGCAGAAAGGTCTACCAAATTCTCTGGTTATTAATGACAGATTGATGAAACATGAGGATTATGATAAGAAAATCAGAGAACTGGCAAAGGAACAAGTCAACAATTCAGCCATGAAGGGAATTCCAACAAGAAAAGTGCTCTATCAAAGTTTTGAGAATCTATTTTACGTACAACATGAGGTAAAACATCTATTCATTAACAAGCCTACTTTTGCAAAGTACACAGAAGCAGATGAAATATTCAGAAGAATGGTGAAAATCAAGTTACCAGATGTAGAAGCTTGGGAAAAGTTATGTGATCCACCGTGACCGTGAAAGGTGAAAGGGTAAAAGCGCAGTTGACATGAAAACAGATTAAAAGTAGTTAGGATAAAAATAAATAGAGCAGTCAAAAGGTTAATGTAAAGTAGTAACAAGTTAAAGAGTATCAAAGTAGTTAAAGAGTATCAGATGAAAGACATAGTTTAAAGTCAAAACATAAATGACAAAGAAGAGTTAAAGGAAGACAACATAAAAGACACTCCATATGAGGAAGAAAGCCAGCGTTGAGCAACAGTCAAAGAGTAAAAAAAGAAAAATATCAAAGACAACAAACAACGAAATCAATAAAAGCAGGGACAAGTTGCATTAGTTAGATAACTGTCTCTATCTTCTTGCATGAAGATATTTTGTATTCCTTGAATAATTCCTAAGATAGTTTGGGATATTTTGTATTAGTTTTTTGTATAAATACTTCATAATTCAAAGTATTGAGTGTGGATTGTGGATTTCTAAACATTTCTATAGTTGCATTGATCTGAACTAGAGGGTTCATTGTACCATTTTCAAGTCAACAGACTGGATTGAGCAATAAAGGCATTATATTAGAGGATTCATGTGTTGGGCCACTTCATTGAAGTACTTTGAATTGTTCTTTGTTATTTTCTAAAGTTTTTCACATACTTGCATTTTTTCTAACTCTAAATGTATAATAGGAATATTGTTTCAGAACTTGTTTAAAAACAATCTGCCTTGAACTGTTATTTCATTTTCATGTTTTCTTCTGATATCTAGAGTAGGGAGTTCTTAATTGCTCCCTAGTTTCGATTGACATTTGTCATTTCCCTCATTATCCAGATCGGAGAATCCTTAATTTCTCTCTCATCCCGATTGAAACCATTTCATCATCCAACCTAAAGATCTAAATCATCTCACCTACCTTGCCCTATGAATACTTCCCTTTAGAACTTGATTCTACTCTATTGCTTCATAAATTGAATCCATTAGCCCAATGGAAAACAGACTTGCATCTATCCATCTAAAACATTAATTCCACCACCAAACCAACCCAAAATAAAAAACCCAATCAATCTTACATAACTAGCCTAAGATCAACTAAAAATAACAAAATTAAATCATAAAGAGAGATCCCTCTCTGAGCATTAGGAAGCTTAGATCCTAAAGCTTAAAAGTAGGTTTGTGGCTACCTCTAATATTCTTTAAAACAAAAAGATTAAAAACCATAAGAATTATTGGAGTGATAACATACTGGCGACCATGCTGGGGAGATCAATCCTCAGTGTTTAAAATAAACCTTAAAAGAAACATTTTTTACTTATCTTTTCACCTTAAGGTTGTTTTCGGGTTGTTAGAGATTTAAAAAAAAAAATCAAAATTATGGCTTCCAGAAGAACCTACTATACTAGGTCTCATCCTGATCCACAACCTGCTATAATAGTAGATGATCCTAATAGAATTTTAAAGAAAAACAAAAAAGTAGAAAGTCTAGGTAATAAAATTCCATTGATTAAAGAAAATTCCCTCCCCAAAGAATTATCAAGTATACAAGATATTGAATTCCATTTTCCTTTTGAACAATATTTGTTTAGAACTAAATCAGAAAGTTAAATATATGATAGTGTGATAGATCCTAATTTCATTTCATTTATTGAAACTAAGGAGGCTGTTTCACTTGATTCAGATTAACAAGCTCTTGAACCATTTGATAAAATTGAGGCTTTAACTGAAACTTTGATTAAGGATATTGATGAAGCTTATTTTCAACATTCTGTTGAATTGACTGCTTTATCTGCTTATACCCGTAAACCTTCTACCATTCATTCAAAATATGTAAATTCATATTTATTTAGTACCACCTCATCTATTATATCCACTACACTTCATTCAACAGAATCCTTCATCCCCAAGCTTCCTCTTCAACCCAAATTTTTATTTCCATCTCCAAATACTTAAAGTTCACCTTCTAGCACTGCTACTACGTTTTCCAGTACTTCATCATCATTTCCAAGCACATCTTCTAGTGTCCCAAGCTTATCTGCAAGTACTTCAACCTCATCAACAAGCACCACAAATTTACCTCCTAGCCAAGCTAGAATTCTAGCCATGGAAACTAGATATGCCCCTTTTGTCCTACCAGCTCAGTTACATGCCACGCCCCAAGATTATCAAAGAAAAATCCTTCACTTTAATGGAACTGGTCAATACACTGCACAACAACATGTTAACAAAATGATCGATTACTTTGAATTGCATGAAATTGATGAAGCTGATGTTCAAATGAGACTGTTTGCCCAAACTTTAGTTGGAGATGTAAAGAAATGGTTTAAAGCTTTACTTGCCAATCATATTTCTGATTTAGAAGCTTTCCATAGATTGTTTATCAATAGATGGGAGAAAAAGAAGAATCCCTTACAAATTTTGTCTGAATATGAAAACATTAGAAGAGCTCCTAATGAGTCAGTTTAGGAATATTGTACTAGATTCAACAATATCTATAATGCTATTCCACTAAACATCAAACCCCCACCAGATCTAGCTTTAATCAAATTTCCTGATAGTTTTGATATGGATATGTCATACCAATTGAGAGAAAGAAACCCAGAAACACTATAACAAATGAAAATCAATGCAGTTAGTGTAGAAGCAAATTTGTTAGCTAAGAGAGCCATAATGAGAAATGAAAGAAGAGTTACAATAAAGGATGAACCATCTACATCAGATAGTAAAATAGATATTTTAGCAAAAGATATGGAAAAAATGATGGATAGATTAGAAAATATGGAAAGGAAACTACAGTGGGATAATCAACAATAAGGCCCTCAAATAAGAAATCCAAACTTTAGAAAGAATTCCAACACTGGTAAATCTAGAGAATCAACACCTGATTAATAAATAAGACCACCTTTCCAAGAAAACTATGCTGAAATTTCTCACCAAAATGAAGAAGATGAAGACACTCAGATTAACTTAATGGGAATCAATGATGATAATACTATTTTTCTTACACAAGAAGAACAAGAATTATACATGCTTCAACAATTACAGTTAGAATCTGGAGAGTCTTTTGATTATAAGCAAGGTTATGAATTTTCCATTAATGAAGTTCACAAGCAATATAACCTTAGGAGTAAGAAAAATGTAGAAGGTCCTACTAAGAAAAATGCCCAAACTTAGACCAATAAAATAGTAGAAGCTCCTGCAACCAAAGTACTACAAATTCTCCCTAGAGAAACCCAACAAAACTCTAGTTCAACTCAGAAAAATTCCAATACTAATCAAAAAAATTCTAGTCCAAAAATTGCACCTAGTCCTAAAATTGTAGAAATTACAGATACTGTTGTTGAAATATCAACTGATCCTCAAATATTTGCTGTTGCTAAAACAATAGCTTCTGCTAAACCACCAAATTTTTCTAAAACTTTAGCAGATCCTAAAACATCTACTGCTGATCAAAAATCAGTTGATCCCAAAACAACTGCTATCACTACAACTCAAAATGTTCCACAAAAGAAGATTGAAAATAGTAAAATAGTGGAAACACAGACTGAAAAACCAACTGTAGAAAAAGAAGAGAAAAACACTCAAACTATAGTTAGTAAAGAAGAAATCATTCATTTAGGAACAACACAAGTACCGTTCAATATCCAAACTAAAAATACCAATTCCTTTAACAGAGTTGGTAAAACATGATTTATACAAATCACAAATCACTGAAACATTGAACATAAATGAAGGATAAGACTCTATTAATCTAAATGATGACCAACCAAAACTACTGTTTTTCCCTGAGGTAAATGGAAAACATCAAGAAGGTGGTGTTCCTCTTTTCTACATTAACTTGAGTATTCATGATCCAATAATACATAATGTTATGCTAGACTCAGGAGCCTCTCACAACTTGATGCCAAAGGCAATCATGGAAACATTGAATCTAGATATAACTAGACCATACACAGATCTTTTCTCGTTTGATTCCAGTAAAGTAAAATTTCTTGGCCTAATAAAATATTTATGTGTCACTTTAGTCCAATACCTAGGGAAAAGTATAGTCATGGATATTGTAGTTGACGATATCCCTCCAAAGTATGGAATTCTATTATCACGCTCATGGGGAGAAAACCTGTAGGGATCTCTATAGTTAGACATGTCTTATGCCACAATTTCAGTTTTTAGTCAACCTAAAAAGCTTTAAAGAGAGACTTTAATGAGGTACATGGTCAGTAGTATAGAACAACCATAGAACTATCCTATTCATTCTGTATATTCTGATATGGATTCTTTCATTTTATGTAATTCAGATTCTGGCATAGATAAAAATGCAGCTTTAAAACAAAAACATAAAGAAGTGCACAGTGAAAATATCTTTCATGAATCAATGTGGCACTTAGACTTTGATGGCTCAGTGAACGGATTAGGAGTGGGAGCAGGAGTTTGGATTCATAACATGGAAAATAATAATTCAGAAGGTCATGCCTTTAGATTAAACTTTAAATGTACAAACAACATGACAGAGTATGAAGCTTTAATCTTAGGACTATAGATTGTTAGAAATTTAGGAGGAAGAGACTCTATCATGGGAGACCATTTATCTGCAATAACAAGACTGCTCGTCAACAGGCATAAAAGTGTCTTCAGGAATTTAAGTTTAGTGAAAGCTTAAAATGGAATTATGATCCTTTAGGAGTTATCAGCAAACTAAGGATCAAATTTTAGTTAAATCCTTTTGTCTATGAGTCCAAGCCAGACATTGAGAAATACTCCAATCAGTCTGAATGGTTGGAGAACACTTTGAAAGAGGTAGAGAAGCAAGGTGATACTAGTTCCATCTTGCAGACTCCAGCCCCACAAGAAAGAAACTCCAAAAGGCCAAGAGAATAAGGATCATACTCAGTTCAAACTACCACTGAAACAAAATTCAAATTGATGTACAGGAAGAATCCCAAATTAAATCCTGTAAATGAACAAGTTGAAACGATTGAGATCATAGATACAAATATAATGGTAAAAGATAATCCACCTCTAGCAATTTCAGAGGAAACTCACTAGCCTTCAACATCTAACACTCAAATAATTCAAAAGCATCATAGTGTTGAAGTGTCTTCATCAAGTAAACCAACATATGAAGAACACGATATCATGCAGAAGTACAAAGAAATAAAGCTTAGGAATGAGGCATTAAAATAAGATACTTATGCCCAATACTGGAAGAAGACACCTAGTGACCAAAGCAGGTTGCTTTTAGCATTTGATTACAAGACCAGGAAGATGCGGATGACTTTCTTACAACCCACAGTGAAACATTCTAAGTCATCATCAGATTATAAGAAGACATCATATGAAGTTGAAGCCAAAGATCTTCATCCTATAGACCAAATAGAATTTCATAAACAAGCTGGTGAAATGTTGTATTTTACCATGATCAATAAAGCCATGAGTGTACAAAAGCTACAAAATACTCTATAAAACATCAGAGGTCAGCTAAAGCTAGAAAAGGCTTCCTCACAAGCCAAGGATAACATAATCAAATCTCTAGAAGAACTGGTCATTGAAGTAGGATATGATCCAAAAAATGTCAAAGTTGCAGAAGAACTCGTAAAGAAAAAGAATGCAGACATTGTTGCATTAAAGAAACAACTTAAATTTCCTCCTACTGAACATCCACAGGCAAAGGAAGTGTTAGAAAATGAAGGAAAAAAAGATGATATGATGAACCTCATTCTTTAGTTAACTGCCCAATTGAAAGAAATGGAAAATGAGATGGATAACTTAGTGAAGGAGAAAAAGACCAGCATGGAATAAATACCTATCACTACTATTCCCACAGTCACTACAACAGTTCCTTCTACTTTAGCAGGTTCATTGGCCCCATCAGTTCCAGTAGTTACAACACTTCCCATTACATCAATAACTACATCAGCAACAATCATCTACAACAGCAACACATCCTAGTGATGAAGCAGGTAAACTAGTTAAAGCAATGTAAGAAATGTCCATCCAGACTAATGAAATAAATAGAATGAAATAATAGTTAAAAATTCTAGAGGATGAGAAGAAACTAGTACAAATCATGCACAAGAATGAAGTACAAAAGACAAACAAATTGAATGAAAAATTAAAAAAGTTAGGCAAAGAGTTGACATTGAAAGAACCACTTGCCCAAGCCAAGCAACAACTATGGGCCAATATCATTGAATATGTCAATGATATTTGGCCATCCATTCAAGTTATTTATGAACAAAAGGATTTGATCAAAAAAACAATTGAAGCCATACATAAAGTTAAGGAAGAACTTGGTAATAAGTTAGAAGAGGCCAAAGAAATCATAAAGTTTCTTAATTCCAAGAACAAACAGGAATTGGAAGAAATTGGCATTAGTGACAAGACTGAAACAATCCTTGAGGTACGAAAGGTAATTTCTAAAAGGAACTTAATGGTACAACTTGAAGACAAATGTCACAACATGGAGATTTCCATAACCAGATTCATGATGAAGTTTGATATTTTGAGGCATAAAGGTCTACCAAATCCTCTTCTTATTAATGACAGATTGATGAAACATGAGGATTATGATAAGAAATTAGAGAAGTGGCAAAGGAACAAGTCAATAATTCAACCATGAAGGGAATTCCAATAGGAAAAGTGCTCTATCAGAGTTTTGAGAATCTCCTTTACCTACAACATGAGGTAAAACATCTATTCATTAACAAGCCTACTTTTGAAAAGTACATAGAAGCAGATGAAATATTCAGAATATTGGTGAAAATCAAGTTACCAGATGCAGAAGCTTGGGAAAATTTATGTGATCTACTGTGACAGTGAAAAGTTAAAGGGTAAAAGAGAAGTTGACATGAAAATAGATTAAAAGCCGTTAGGATAAAAATAAACAAAGCAATCAAAAGGTTAATGTAAAGCAGTAACACATTAAAGAGTATCAGATGAAAGACATAGTTTAAATTAAAAACAGAAACAAAAAAGAAAAGTTAAAGGCAACCATTGTAAAAGACACTCAATATGAGTAATACAGCCAACGTTGAGCAACGGTCAAAGATAAAAAGAAGCAAAAGATCAATGATAGCAAACAACAAAATCAATAAAAGTAGGGAGAGCTTGCATTAGTTAGATAGATGTCTCTATCTTCTTGCATGAAGATATTTTGTATTCCTTGAATAATTCTTATGACAGTTTAGGATATTTTGTATTAATTTTTTGTATAAATACTTCATACTTTGAAGTATTGAGTGTGGATTGTGGATTGATAAACATTTCTATAATTGCATTGATCTGAACTAGAGGGTTCATTGTACCATTTTCAAGTCAGCAGACTGGATTGAGCAATAAAAGAATTATATTACATGATTGATGTGTTGGGCCACTTCAGTGAAGTACTTTCAATTGTTCTTTGTTATTTTCTAAATTTTTTCACAAAGTTAAATCATAAAGAGAGAGCCCTCTCTGAGCATTAGGAAGGCTATACCATAAAGCTTAAAATTAGGTTTGTGGTTACCTCTAATATTCTTTAAAAAAAAGAGACTAACAACCCTAAGAATTATTGGAGTGATAATAGGGTATATGGAAGAGGGGTATATATCATATGAGTCTTTCTATTATTACAGTGAGTAGATCAAGTAGATCGACAACACCCTAGGTGAGGCGATTTGGGATGATGAAAGGGATAAAGATAAAAAAGAAGGGGCACTTCTTGAAACGAATGTAAAGAGGTGCATGATAAAGAGTAAGTGTGGGCTTATCATTTTTCAAATTACTACATAGTAATTATTCAGACTGAACTTCATATTAATGCATATTTTGATCTCATATGTACTATATATATGTTGGTTTGATTTCTTCAACGAATTCAGAAATTGAAATAATCAACAAATTCATTCTTTACAATGTGGAAGAGACACAACTGTGGGTCACATTGTATGAAGAGAAGAGGAGGAAATGGGATAGTGACAGAAAATGATTGAAACATTTGAATGGTAGAAGAATCCATTATCCTACTCATTTAAAAGAAAATATGCCAATGACATTCCCTAATAGTTTGGTTGTTGATCGAGAGAGAGAGAAATGCGGTGCATCTAGTCATTATCTGCGTGTTGAAGAGGATGCAATAACATAGGGATTGGGTGTAACAACTCAGTAATTATATTATTTTTCTGTACAATTTTAACTTCATACTACACATTTGAATTATAACATCTCTATATATTTCATATTTTTAGTTATGTTTGGGTTATTAGACACATAACACTGTCAATTTTTTACTTTTTTTATAGTTGCATTTGTTCCCATCTATTTGGGCATATGGGCATCATTTTCTCATGGAGGATGCTGATGATGGATGCATGACACAAGACCGTGGAGTGGAAGTTGAGTTCAACCAATCTAGTCATGCTAGCCACTGTGATCAAAACCTAATGCATGGGACATTAGGGTACATTAGAAATATACAAGAGATCATTCAAGTGGACTTCTCTTCATTCCAATCTGTTATTTTAGGTACAAGTGGTGGGACACCTTTGATCAGAATAATGTAAAGGAAGATTACGATAGTGGGTTGATATCTATCAACTCTAGAAAGACATGGCATGAATTTAGGGAGCCTTATGTTTTCCCGAAACACTGCAATCGAGTTTTTTTTACCCATGTGTTGGACATGGATTGGTGGTTCGTATTAAGACACGACCCTAGATTAAAACAAATTTTTGAGAAAAATAGTGCTATCATTCCAAGCAAGGAATATAATCAGGATGATGACAATGGAGAGTTATATGTACTTGTGTTATTTCATCATTTATACTATTGTTTTATGTTTTTTTTGTCATTATTTCGTTAATTATATATATTTTTATTTGTCTTGTTAGAATTTTATAATATAATTGGTAAAATTCACAAACATTTTAAAACATTTTTTTGTAGTGGAAACATTTTTAAAGTACTTAAAACTAAGTATCTCCAATTGTGTACATTATCTATGATAATAAGGATTCAAGGTCACAATTACCCTTCTCAAATAGGAACAAATCAAGTGCACCGAATTTGTGATGGTGATTAAGACACATTTGTTTGACTTTCAAATAGACTTGGTGATGCTTTTTTGTTTTCTATTTAGATTATATGAAATAAATATCTATTTTTTGTGTATTTATAACTAAATTAGTCTTTATAATTGTGAACATGATTGAATTAGCTAGGAGAAATGTGGAAAACATGAATTTTAGTGACTATCTCATGATAAGTATGTAGAAAAATAATAGTTTTTGAGCTGTTCATTAAGAAATAATGATATATATTATTTGTCAAAAGTTTAAATCTAATATATTATCATTTTTGTATAATTTAACTCATATTTATAGTTAAAAAGAGTTAAATTTAAACCAATACAATAAAAAATAAAGAACCAAAATAACATCAAAATGTTATAACTTTATTACGAGAAGAAAAAGAAAAAGAAAAAGAAAAAAAAACACTTGTCTCTTTAAGGGAGAAGTTCCAATAGAGCAAATCCCAAACTACAAATAACTTCACATGAAGCCTTATGTTACATTTCTTTATCCTCATATTTAGAGACAAAATTTTCTAATTTAAATTGGTAAGAGTTGCTATAAATATTAAATTTAAATTGCTTGGAAATCTCATACTTTAACAATAAATTAAATTTTATAAAAATAGATTTTTTTTTAAGTTATATTAAATCTAAATTAAAATAACTTTTTAAATTAACAAATTAAAAATACTAATAAAAAAATAAATTAATGTCAGCCATAATTACAATACTTCAATTTACATTTTAATATTATATAACTTTATATAAATATATAAAGTAACTAAAAGTAAAAAAATAATATTAATATGTAATTCATTCTATGTTCCATTTACTTGTCATATTTAAAATATATTTATAACGAAATATATTTTTCTCACAACCATAAGTAAAATATTTCAATGCCTACATTAAATAACATAATTTTGTAGATACTTTATATAGAGAAAAGTAAAGTAATTTAAATTGAAAAATTTATTATATTTTCACTTTAGTGAGAAAGATTGAGAGAATTTTTATACCATTAATGTTTGATTTCTAATTTAATGTATGAGGGATATTTGTAAAATTTTCAATGTTAAATATGGATTTGATATGTAATATTTTAGAAAATATTAATATTAAAAATAATTAAATGTATAGATATGGGAAAATATTAGGAGGGGGAAACATATTTTAACATTTTAATGTGGAGAACGTGAATTATAAATAACAATATTTCAATTTCAACTACATATATAGTATATTAGCCTAGATCCATCTGAACTTTAGATCTACCAAGAGCCTAGAGGGATCAAATCTCTTTTCACTCTAAAATATGTTTGCATCTCAAGAGATTTGATCCCTCTCGGCGCTTGGTAGATCCAGAGTTAAGATGGATCTAGGATGTAGGTTATAAAAATTTGTGAATTAAGTTTTTTAAATTTAACAATAGATTGAATTTTATAAAAAGATATTAAATTAGTTAAATTTTATTTTTGAATAATCTATTATTAATAATATTTTATATTAAAAATTGAATGAGTTACATATTTTCATCTTATTAAGAACTAACTAAATTATTTTACTTTTAATTATTTTTTCATTGTTACTATTGAAAAGTTCTAATAATTAAGTTAGATTGACTATCAATGAACTATGTAAGAAATAGAAAAATATTTATCTTAATTTTACAATCATAGTTTCAACCATACCAAAATTTGTAATTTATAAAAATATCTTTGCATTTTCTTTAAAGTAAGTCGTTTTGCATGCAATTTCATATTATATAAAAATTTGATATAAGTTCACCAATACATAATCTATAGTAAATATTATTTCATTAAAATAAACATCATGATGATAACCATCTAACAATCATAAACATCATTAGCTAGCACATAAATCTAATAATCTAACACGACATCATCATCGTGGTCACATCTAACAAAACCAAAACATTGTAATCTAACATTATCACCAAACACAAACTCAAATTAATATAATTCTCATGTCAAATAAATGCTATCACATACACATCTATATACAAGAACATTAAATGAACATATATAACATTAGCTAATAATATACACATCAACACCAATATACATCAAGTAAAATAAGTGCAATCGAATATTTGATAAAATATACATAGTTCTAGTCTGTTATGTAGTAGAAGATGATGGATGGTCAAATACTACATGATCAATGTATTTCTTACTCAGATGAGGTGGATTAGGAGGAGGTGGATGGTCTGCAGTAGAAGATGGTCTATGGTCAACTACATATGTTCCCTAAATGCGGCCTGGAAAAATTTTAAGTGGAGGAGGAGGTGGTCGGTCTGCTCTGTCAAGGGAAACATAAAGCACAACCTCTAGCTATGGCATCTCATAATCATGCGGCTGATGAGGACGTGTAATACTAGAAGGATCACCGACACCCTGACGGCCATGATCTGGTGGGGTGGTAGTACAAGAAGCATCATGATCCCCGCCCTCATCGTCATGGTCATGATCATCACCACTGTCATCTGATGTATCTACCACTGCATGATGTTGGCCTGCATCCCTGATCACTATTAGTACCCTACTATCTCTGATGGTATGCTGCATAAGATACATCATCTTGTGCATACAATCCCCATACAACTGACAAATATAGGATCCGCAGTGATATCTCTAACCCTCACAAGGGGAACTGCCGTATCAAACAAAACTCTAGCTAATATGTCATAGTAGTGCATCCGAGCTCATAGAACATCCCTATGGACCCAAGCACCCATGCCCCCTGTTATCACAAAATTAGACCTGATAGGCTGCTAATCAAATCAATCTCATGTAACTATTTCAAACCAATCTTTTGATTGAGACTTAGCCTCCTCAACCTGAGAGGGCTCTCTCGAGGGTTAATTTTTTTGATAGAAAAATAGATGGCTAACTCTATGTGGGATAATAAGCAGATAAATTATTGATATTGGTTGCAAATCACATCAACAAGTGCACATTGGGCTTATGGAGTCAAAATAACTTCAAAAAAACCAAAAAATCTACTTACCATGGAAATTGAGGCATATAAGAGTTCTAGTTAAGAGATTCACATGTGAAACTGTAAAACACACAGTCATTTTGCCTATATAGTAAGTCAAAGCATCATAGCTTAATTTTGAGTAACATAGAAAAACACCACTACAATAGGATAGTAAAAGGATGCAAAGTAGAACAAAAACACACTAGAAATCTTTCTGAATCTCAAGTTGGCTAAGTAGAAATCTCTGTATTAAGCTGAAAACGAGTCCCTTACAATAAACACAGTCTCTTGCTAAAATGTCCAACCCCTAGCATCTTCGACTTCTTGAATTTTTATAGATAATTTAGAACATAAGATAACCTTATCCTGAGCTAGATACATCAAACTCCTGACTCTTGAAAACTTGCCTAACCATATGACAAGATATTTATTATAAAAAGACAACTTCAAATCTAATAAACAGTCCTATTACAAATAGGATTCTAGCTCCTTATCTCTACTCATAACAACCTTATAAACTAAATTACATCATTTTTCAAGTGTATTTACATATGTTCAAATCCAGATGATAAGCTTCAACACTTTATGACCATAACACTGATCTCCATCAAAGTAGGAAACTGTCCCCTATTTTCTAGGCATAGGATCCTTTGTTTTCTTGAGACACTCTGACCATCATGAACCCATCATTTCGAGTTTTTTTTCTGTTATAAACTGAAGTAACACCTGCCCAAAAACCTCCCTAAGTCCTAGCTGTCCAAAACCAACATTAAATTGTTCAAAATGAGCTAAAATAAAATGTGCTACGAAAACAACACAATTTTGTAGCGCTTTTCGTAGCGCAGTTCCTTTACCCTTTTTTCTCCAAAATTTTGATTTCTTTCCTCTAGGATTATCTTCAATAACATTTATTACATCCTCCCCAGTAACTTCAGGTCATAATTCACACTTTTTCCCTTCAAACATTTATGATAAAGAGTGAAAAAAGATGCTACAACAGTTTCGTAGCGATTTTCACTCTTTTTACACTATTTGCGCTATGAAACTGCTGAGTGAGCAGCTTTGTCCAACTTTTTTCAAAATGAAAACCAAAAATGTACCCAAACTTAAAATAACACTAGTTTCATCAAATAAAAATGTCATATGAACTGAAAAACATAGCTTTCATGAGGTTCCTTCTTAATTTTCACTTGATTTAGCTTTTGACTTTTTAATGATTATCATTCTGCACCTTTGTTCTTTAACTCATCCTGAGTCAATTTCAGTTGTTGCTCCAAGTCCTCCACATAATATCTAAGTCTTTTATTACTGGCTCTCAAGTGAGTATTGATTACCCTGACAAATTTAGCTTCCTTGATGGCTGGAATTGTCCATGTGAAAAATTGTTCTACACTGCTTGGGGTTTCAGAAATAGAACTAGTTTGACCCTCCCACAATGCCTTCATTCTTTTGAATTCTATTTTTTCAATACTATGCTTCCTAATCCTCTTTCTAATCATAGAAATTTCTTGGTTTACTACTCTCAATTTCTCCCCAAGATGTTGACACTCTGTCATTTCTTATTTTCCCTTCATTGTTCTGCTGGCTACATGCTCTACTGTTGGTGATGAGAGGTCAACCACTTCTTCAGGGACTTTAGCTATTTCAATAGGTTCTTGGACTTCCTTGCTACCTTTCTTGAGTTTCTTAGCATGCCTAGTTAAAGGTTTCCTTGCTTGAAAGATAAAGGATGCATTTTCACCCTCAAATTCAAGCTTCTTTGCAGGCTTAACATTTCTCTGTTGTGTTCATATGCTCCAATGAAGTTAGCTTGCATAATGGGTGTCTCCTCTATGTAATTAGCATGCAGAATGTCATCTAAATTTCCCTTAATTACTGGGCTATCCTCTGAGAATGAAGCATCTGTCTTTCCTTTTGATGCCACTACATGGCTTCTTGTCACTCTTGTGCTTTCCTGCTTACTGACATCCTTTTTCTTTTTTTCCTCTTTGACATTCTTTGACCTCTATTTTGTAGGTGATGGAGGTGGTGAAATAAGCACTTGTGTCTGCTCTGTCCTTTTCTCAACTTGTTTCCTTGGTTTTAGTTTTGCAAATTCCTTTGGTTTTGCAACCACAGGATGACTAGACTCTGCTACTGGTGGTGAAGGAGTTCCTTTAGTTTTAGGGTTTATAGCTGGGGTTAGGGTTTCTTCAAAACCATTCTTAAATAAAAAGGAATACCAATCCCTGCCTATCTTCTAAAGCTCATTCAAAATCAATAACTTCATCAAACCATGATGAAACAAAGATTTTTCACAACCATCAGATTTGGCTTGTACTTTATCAACCATTTTGGCAAGACTCCTATGTAGATAAAAGGGAAAATCAAGTGAGATCTTACCGGTGAAATGTAGAAGCAGATTGAAATGATATGTGTAGACCTTATGGTATCTGCCTTCACATGTGAAGTAACTCTGAATGTTAAACAACAAATTTGCATAGGTGTCTTTAATGCAGCTTCTAGGTATTGCATTATTGAGGTCCATATCTACATACTCAGGTTTCATGAATTCCTTGCATGGCTCCATATAAAATTTAAAACCTTTGAACCAAGTTTCTTGTCCCCCTTAGTATTTCTATTACAGAATCAATAATCTTTGGTGTAATTGGCACATTTAGCATCCCAACCTTGGTAGTTGTTCCATTGAAGTGCAAAGCAAATTCTTTAGACACCTGTGTGTGGCAACCCTCCAACTTTTCACATAATCGGAGACAACCTACTCTGTTGAATGCCTCCATCACTATTTGGTCTTCAATTATGGCCTTCATATTTTCAAGCTCATATCTTAAGCAATGTCCCCCTCTGTGGAATTTCTTTTCCTCTGCCATGCTTCTCAGGAAAACTTGTCAGCTTCACTTGAATGTATGAAACAGCCTCGCTTGAATATATGAAACATTCTCGCTTGATTAAGATATATCTGCCTTGCTTGATTAGGATGAAGATAACCTTTGTATAGAATAAAAAAATGTTTGGCTTGACTACTTCAAAGCTTAGACACTCGAATGGAGGAAAATGAAACGAGAATGACCAAATTAGGCAATTTTTTGAATTTGGAATGTCATCTCATAACTGAATGATGCCTCATTCATACCCTATCATGACAATGATGATTGTAGGACGGGTAAGTACATTGAATCTCATCACTAACTGACCCATCATACCACTAGCCTATCATTTCCCAATGGATTCTAACAAATTTCTGCTCAATTGACAAGACGATTAAGAAACCACGCTTTCATAATGCTCATAGTGTATTTTTCCCAGTTTGCGCTACGAAACTATTAGCACTTTCGTAGCGCAAATCAACTTTTTTGAACTAACGATGCTACGAAAACGTGGATTCTTGGCTAATTACATAGTTTTGACCCAAAACCTTATGGAATGACTCCTAACTGGAAAATATGAGTATTTGACCATGAATGGACCTTTAAAAGACTTTATTTGTACTTAATGATGACCTTTGAACTCGTGAAAATCTAACCCACCCTTAACCAAATCCTAAAATGACTTCTAAACCTATTTTGAAATCATGATAAAAAATAGAGTTAACCCAATAATGTTTTGAAATTTTTTGGGTGATAACAGTGGCTCCACTTGGAATAGTGTGCTTGTGTGGTACACTAAGAACCAGTAGTTCCAGTGCTACTATCCATTTTCTTGACCAAAACAGGAAAAAACTTTGAAATTGCCAAGCTTCCTCCTCAAGCTCTAATGGCCTTCACCTGAGGCTCAAGCTTGTTGTTTTAGCTTGTCTTTATTAGCAGAAAAAAACTCATAAAATGGAATATGTACAATGACATGAATGATCAATCAGATTTTAAGAAGAGTAATGATTTAGAAACCCGCCATTGATAGGTCCTCCAGCATATGGTTTTCCATCCATCTCCTACAGTATGTAAGTATTGTTCCCATGAAAAGTATCTATCTTAAAAGGAACTTTCCACAAGCTCTCGAACTTACCATGTTTTCCTTTCTCTTCAATTCTGGCCTCCTATTTCAGCACTGCATCCTAAATTTGAAAACTTTCCTCCTTGATCTTCTTATCAAATGTCCTCTTGATTCTATTTTGAGATTGTTGACTGCTGTTATAAACTTCATTTCTCTTCTTTTGCATAGCTATTAGCTGATTGATTATCCTCTGTACTACATTTGGTTCCTCTTCTAACCCTTGAATCAGCTTCATGACAGGTACCCCTAGAGATGTAGGAAAAATTGCCTCAGCCCCATATACCAACTCATATGGTGATGTTCCAATTGACCTTTTTGTGCATATCCTATCAGTCCATAAGGCATACTTCAGCTTCAAGTGCCAAGCCTTCTTATTCTCCTGCAACACTTTTTTAATAATCCTCACAAGGCTCTTGTTGGAAGATTCAACAAGACCATTCCCTTGCGGATAGTATGCAACAGAATGCCCAAGAGTAATATGATATTGATGACAGAAATTGATCAGCTTCTTAGAATTAAATGCCTATGCGTTATCAGTTATAATATTCATGGGGCAAACAAATCTAGACAAGATATTATTTTCTAAAAAAGAAATAATCACAGAATCATTTGCTTGCCTAGTTGGGATTGCTTCAATCCATTTGGTGAAGTAATCAGTTGCTCTAAGAATCCAAAAATGTTGACCTCATGATGATGGATGAATCTCTCCAATAAAATCTAGCCCCTGCTGCTGAAATGGTGCTTCCACATATATAGGCATTAGAGGTAAAGGTATAAGTTTATTCTTACCCTCAAAAATCTGGCATTCATGGCAAGCATCAATATTTTTGTAGACATCCTTAAACATTTTAGGCCAATAATACCCTGCTCTAAGAATCAAGTTCACTGTGGCCTTCCAATAATGATAACCTCTGCAATCTCCTTTGTGGAACTCCTCAATTACTTTATTAGCCTCCTCTTCTAACAAACAATTCAGCAAAATTCCGCCAGTATCTTTCCAAAATAGATTTCTGTCAAAAATAAAATATCTCAATGATTTTAGATTAACAAACCTTGCTTTAGAATTTTTTAGATCAGCAGGTGCTTTATGATGTTGTAGGAAAAAAACAACCTCCTTGTACCAATCTGAAATGATGTATTTTTCTTCAATAGGGACTAGTTCTTCTTCCTCATTTGAAATTTCTGAAATTTTTGCAATTAAATTTATGTCAAGACAATCAACTTTTGACTACGCCATCAGCTTTGCTAGGCCTTTCCCCTTGACCAATTTTGTTGGCTTAATCTCTATATCATACTCCAACAATTTAGCAATCCATTTTCATCTCTTACCATCAGGATCAGTTTGAGTGAGGATGTCTTTCACAACAGTATTAGGAACAAAAGCCACAATATGAAAATGCAGAATATAAATTCTAAAATCTTTGATAGCCTTCACCAAGGCATAGGCCTGCTTCTCTAAAATATTATATTTCAGCTCAAAGTTGGCTAATTTCCTACTAAAGAAATAAATCGGCTACTTAATACCTTGTTGTCTCTTTTGTAGCAGAACTCTAGTGATAGTATTTTCTGATGCAAAAATAAAAACCATAATTTCCTTTGAGAAATCTGGACTGATCAATATCGGTGCTTGGGTAAGTGCCCTTTTGATCTCCTCAAATGAGTGTCTTGCTTCTACTGTCCACTTAATGTTAACTTCCTTCTTCAACATCCTTGTTATGTCCTTCACAATCTTAGCAAAATTAGGAATAAATCTCCTTACAAAATTTACCTTTCCAAGGAAAGATTGAATCTCCTTCCTGCTTCTTGGAAAATCCACCTTCTGAATTGCATTAACCCTATTTGGATAAATCTTAATCCCATATTTAGAAATGATATGCCCAAGTAATTTTACCGAAGTTAAAGAAAAAATACTTTTGGTGGGATTTAGAGAGATACCAAACCTTCTACACTTCATCAAAAAAATTTCTAGGTGTTTCAGGTGATCTTCTTCCCTCCTTGAGAATACTATTATGTCATCAAGATAAACAACCACCATCTTGTCCTTCTCTCTAGAAAAAGAAATATCCATTTCCCTCTGAAAGGTAGCTCCTACATTCATGAGACCAAATGGCATCTTGGCATACATAAAAGTACCCCATGGTGTAGTAAAGGCTGTTTTTTCCTATTCATCAGGATTTACAAGGATCTGATTATAACCTAAAAAACCATCAAGCATAGACATTCTCTGAGAACCAACAATAGTTTGCAAAATTTGGTCCATCTTTGGGAGAGGATAATTTTCCTTCAGAGAGGCTTTATTCAAATTTCTGAAGTCAATACATATTCTAATTTCTCCACTCTTTTTCCTAGCTGGAACCAAGTTTGCAAGCCAATTTGAAAATCTGATTGGGACAATGATTTTGGCATCAAAGAGTTTTTTGACCTCCTTCTCAATCAATGGCATGAGAAGTGGATTGATCCTCCTCAACTTCTTCTTGAAAGGCTTTCAATTTTCTTTTATGAGAATAGTATGCTTTATAATGGTAGGGTCATATTCTTTCAAATCAACATAATTCCAAGAAAAAACATGTATAAATCTCTTCATCATTTCAATATACTTAAACTTCATATCAGCTGAAAGAAACTTGGAAAGATTAATCATTTTGGGCATAGCTATTGTACCAAGGTTACAACTCTCAACTTCTTCATCATCAGCTTGTATCTTAGGTGATTTAAAAACATCATTCTGATCAAAAAGTTTTACAAGAGGTATGAGTCCCTTTGGTATAGAATTATTCTTTAGTTCCAAAACTTCAGATTTTCCTTTAGACTCAGCAAACATATTTTGTTGATCTACTTGTATATTTTCAAACTCTTCTTTCAGCTCAATAAAGTTCTTCACTTGTTGGTCATCCTGAAAAACTTGCCAATGAGTAATATTATCAGGGATAGCTAGTCTATGGCGAATCTCAACCTCATATTTTTCTGTGGAATGCATAGGAATAATGAAAAGACTTGCAGAGACAGCAAGAGAATCAGAAATGGAGTTTTGTTCTCTAGTTTTGACCATGAATGAATAAGCTTGAAAGTTTTCCAACATTTCCAAAACTAAGTTCTTGTATTCCCTCATCCTTATATATTTTGTTTTATAAACACCTTCAACCTGTTTAATGATTAAATCTGAATCTCCAAAAATAGAAATTTTTTGAGCATTCATTGAATCTCAAAAAATAGAAATGTTTTGAGCATTCATTCTTTTCAAAACCTCTAGGCCCAAAATCAAGGATTCATACTTAGCCATGTTATTCATGCAATCAAAGTTCAATTTATAGGAAAAGAACTTACTCTCATCGCTTGGAATCGTGGTCCAAATCCCTGCTCCTACTCCTTCTCTGCCTGTTGATCCATCAAAATGCAATGATCACCACCCTTCCACCTTCTTATCACTAATTTTTTAATCTTTTTTTTGCTGATTTTCAGAATGTTGAATTTCAGAACTCTGATTTTCTGCTTTCCTCTCCTCTTCTGCTTCATTATTCAACTCATTGAAAAGAATAGTAGAACCAAGTTCAGTATCAAGAGCATAAATTGGAAAATTTTGGGGTTTGTCTTTACTACTCACCATGTAAGCCATTGTTGTCTTTCGATACAGTCTTCTTTTCTCACCAAAAACAAGAATGGTAGCATCAGTAAGGTCCATTTGCATTGTACCTTTGATTTTCTTGGTCCATGACCTTGACAACAACACACCAAAATTCGTTGGAATATATTCTACCACGATGTCCATGACCACAATTTTAGCAAGAATTTGTGTTAGACCAACAACAACATCCTTGATTAAACCAATGCATTGAACTCTTTTCGAATCGAAATAAAACAAGTTTTTATATGGCCTAGTTATTTGTAACCCCATTCTTTCCATGATTACTTTGGGAATAATATTGTGAGAGGCCCCTGAATCCAACATAGCATTATGCAATGTCATGTCGTGAATACTAAGGCTCGCATAAAAAGGAGGCACCTCCTCATTTTGTTCATCTTCTAGTATCGGACCCAAGTATATGGTTGGATGATCTTCTAATACATTCAAGATATCAGTAGCTCCTGGTTGTGAATTCAACATTTTGACAATCCTGCTTCTATATTCATTTACCTTGAGAATCTCAGCAAAAGGGACTGATATTTTAATCTTAGAAATTTCATTCTCAAGACTGAAAACAAAAACATATTTTTTAGCTTCTTTGATAAGAGGAACAATTGGTGTATCTTTCTTACCTTCAGCAACCGTAGGATCATCTTTCTTGCCATTAGCAACCTTAGGAGCATATTTCTTAGGCTGTGTTTTGTTCGCAATGATAGGCACATTTCTATTTATGAGATTGTATTGTTTTTGCATCTCAAAAATAGCATATTGATACCCCTTTAGATAATCTGATGTTTCCTCTCCATTATTACTTTGGTAAGATTGATCATGTTATTATTTTGTCAAGAAAATTCCAGACATTTTCTCATCAAAACAGTGAATAGACTCTTCAGGAATTTTAGGATCATCTTCTTCATCAACCAAGTTCTTTTGGAAAGGAGGTCTTACTGGAGGATCAACTTGCTGATTTCTAATTTCCCTTAGCCTTTGCTGATTCTGAGGTCTCCTAAACTGAGGGTTTCTAAATTGAGGTTCATGTTGTGCAGGAGGAGCAGACGTATTCGCAAGGGCCAACCTATCCATCAAATTTTCCATTGTTTTCATCATTGAATCCAGCTTATCCTGAGAAGTAGAGGAAGAAGTCTTTTATTCTTCTTTCAAATTAGTCTTGCCCATTTTTTGACTTTTTAGCTACTATCAAATTTACCTCCACCTTCATTGCATCATTTTGCATTTCAGCAAGTGAAGGGGATTCTCTTTCTCTCAACAATATAGAAAAATCATAATCAAAAGCTTCATCATATCTCATCTGAGCTAAGGCTTGTGGTGGTTTCAAAAGGGCAGGGATAGAGTCATACACCTTATTAAACCTTTTCGAAAAGTTTTGAACAGATTCATCAAAAAATATTTTCAGAGTGCCATATTCGGTAAGGGCTTGTACTGGATTAGTTCTATTTCCCCATTTTCTCAGGAAAGTATCTTCAAAATCATTCCAATTATGAATGCTTCCAGGAGTAAGGGCTTTATACCACTTCCTAACTTCACCAGTAAAACTCTGAGCAAACAACCTCAATTTAACATCTTCATCATCAACCTCCTCCCTATCTATAAAATCATTAAATTGGTCCACATGTTCTTCTACTGTAATTTCCTCATCACTTCCCCAAGTTTTGATTCTAGCTGCATATTTGCTAGGAAGGTCATGTAAGACAACTGGAAGTGTTATCACTCAGGTTTTCCTAGAAGTTGTGTAAGAGGAAAGTATACCCGAGGTAACCACAAACCAATCTTTTAGATGCAGAATCTAGCCAATCTGCATCCAGAGAGGGCTCTCTCTTTATGATTTATCTTTGTTTTTGAATGATTTTAGGCTAGTTATAGATGCAAAGTTTGTTTTGAGAAAATGGTGGAATCCACAAACTAAGGGCAAGGTTGAGGGCTTTCAGTCCATTGGGCTATGGAGTCTAAGGATGGCTTTACTGGATTTCTTTTCTGAACACAAGATGGTATTACAGGGCAAGATAGCTAGACGGAGAACAATCCTTAAAATTTAAAGTGGATGGATGGTCTTGAAGGGATGAAAGGCAACTAAGAATCTTTCACCATATTCAAGAGAAAGAAGAGAAATGACTACAAGCAAAGAGCAATGAAGGATTCTTTGTTACAGTAATCAACAATGTTTAAATCAACAAAACATGAGCAATTAAGAATTCATGCTTATAACTAATCCAGAAGAAAACATCAAGAATAATCACATTTGAAAACAGAGTACAATTAAGCAAATTCTGTTTCAATCCTTTGTGTAAACTATTCAGAAAACGGATATGATGATAGCATAAACTAATATAAATTTCAAACACAAGGGTTGGAAAACTTATTGAACTGAAGTCCAACACATGAATCCTGCAACAAGTCCAGTGCTTCAAAACGTCATCCAGTAAGCCACAAGTAAATTTGTCCAAAAGCTTTTTATTCCGAAAACCTCAATGTTACAGCAGAGTAATAGAATCCACCCTCAAATGCTTCCAAGAGTGGAGTATTTATACAAATTCTAAACTAAAATATCTTGAAAAAATATCAAAATTGGTTCACAAATCTCTCCAACTATTTACATAAATAGAACTAAAGTAAAGGACACTCAAACTATTTGGCACTATTTTTGATGGATAGGTGATGAAAAAGAGGAGAATTCGAATCTGATCCAACTCTTAGTTGATGATGAGGCATCCAAGTCACTAACTGCTTCCTTTCTTTGTGCAATCTGCTCCAACAATTCTGCAAACTTAGGGTCCAATGATATCTTTGTATTTCTCAATCCGTAATAGATATGTAAAAAGTGAAAGAGGTTATTGTGTATTAATATGTTGGTGAGATAAACCTCTTTCAGTTTCCCAAAATTCCTCTCCAGATGTACATAATACTCTCTGTAAAAAATGTGTAAAACAGAGTTTTACAGAGTCTGAAAAATAGCCTCTAAAGATGTGCATGTATCTCTCATTCTGAAATCACTGTGCAAAAAGTGAGATAGGTTTTTGTATATTGGTCCCTTAGGAACAAAAACCTCCTTCAGTTTTGTAAAATGTATTTCTAATTGGCCACAATAGTCTCTGAAAAATGATGACTTGACTGTAATTTTCTGCAAAAAGTGCTTTCCAACTTTGTTTAATATTTCCAAAACCATAATAGCTGTTAGAAACGTGAGAGAGGTTTTTGTAGATGGTCCGCTTAAGAACATAAACCTCCTTCAGTTTTGTAAAATTCATCTTTTATTGATCACAATAGTTTCTGCAAAACTATGACTAAAATATGCAATTTCTGCAAAAATGTTCCTTCTTGTTGTATTTTTCATTTTTTCACTTTTTTGTTCCTTTGACTGTTTTACTTTCACTTTAGATAAACTTCAATGTTGGTGAAAGTATTTTCATCTCTTTTTACCATTTTACTGCCTCTGTAATTACTTTTACTGTTTTACCTTTGACCACTCTGTAACTTCATTTTTACTGTTTACCTTTGCCTGCTCTGTAACTTCATTTTTACTGTTTACCTTTGACTGCTCTGTAACTTTGTTTTGACTTTTCACTCTGACTTTTACCTGATACACTTTATCCACTGATACTCTTTGATTTTGATACGCTTTGACTTGGGGATAAAACTGCTTTCTGATTTGGATCATAATTGGCATGATAGCAGTGGATAATTTCGGGGAAAATAAGGACTGAGGGGATGAGATATCTCGGGAAATTGGATTCCCACAACCCTATAAGATCTTGCCCCTTTGAGTATTCGTCTCTGCAGCGACAATAGCTCAATAGGGGACTTTCATCAAAATGTAGGTCTTTAATTTGGAAATCTTCATCTATCAAAGGTAAATAGTCCAATTCACGGTGAGGAGCATTCAATGGAGTGATATTCAGAGCTGCCGGGACCTCCATTTTGGTTCTTGTGGATTCAAAATGGAGGTTTTTGGTTTTCCTTATAGACCGGGCGGGATTTCTGAAATGGAGGAAATTAGCACAATTTGGTGGTTCAGGGAGCAATTACACAGTTTTTTAAACCTCTGGGAAGGACTTAGTGACGATTTTTAATCACTATTTCAGCGAAAAACAAAGAACACTGAGTTTTATTTGCAGTCGGGGCGGAAAAGGATAAATACCTGCTTTTAGACGGAAGCTGGTTCTTTAACAGGTAACAGGTAATGGCAGGACTGTTCTTCAACACGGGCGCAGCGGAATCTTGGAGTGATTTGGTCAATTGCAGTGGAAATTTGAAAATCGCAGCGGGAGCTCTGTCGTTTTCAGAATAACGAAAATAACAGGAAAAACATGAAAAAATGGCTTTATAAAGAGTTTTTTATTTTCTCGAGGGATGACGTCATCGACGGATGGGGTGACGTAAGCCGACAGTAAGCGGTAAGCGGTAAGTGGTATTCCCGCACCGCTTTTGGTCGAGGATGGTTTTTTATCGGAGGGGCAGCGATTCCACAGGTTTCTTGCCACGTGGATGGTTTGACTATTCAAAACCACCCATCCCCCGCTGGTTAAAAAACTTACACGGGATGGGCAGCGGGATCAACGCTGGCCGTTGATCTACGACGGGGTGATCCGACGGATGAAAAAATGAGGGAACGTGCGGAGGATTAAGGTGTGGGCCCGTCGGGTTTTAAAAGAGTTTAACGCGGAATTTAATCACCCCGGGAGATTTTTAATAGGCGGAAAGGTTATTAACTAGTCCTGATGACTAATTAATCCCATGTGCATAATGAAAGGGGTTGCGGCGGGGGTTTGTTTAAGTGGAATTCCACGTGGACGAACCACGGTGGCACAACAATCTGTCGAAGTTTTATTCATATTTTTGTATTTAAACATACATATTGTATGTCTAAAGTTTGATTTTCTCATATATATTTTTATTATATGGTAAATTAATTAATACAACTAATTCACCATAGGGGCGGGATTAATGTATAACGCTATATTTTAACCAAAGGGCTTGTAGAAGCGGGTTTTAATGAATTTTAGGGAGATAAATACTTTGGTTAAAACATTATAATAAAGGGGTTTTTTGGGGTATATATAAACAAAGGAATTATATACTTAGGAAAGGGTATTTCATTATATATCCCCCCCCCCCCCCCCCCCCCCCCCCCCCCCCCCCCCCCCCCCCCCCCCCCCCCCCCGTTTGTATATAGAAAGTGAAAACTCTTTGAAGTAAATTGCAATATCTGATCTCCAACACTTAAACTTAGAATAGCAAGTTATCTTGAGGGATTTTTATGGAATTTTGCATGAGTTTCCTAAGCAAAATAGGATTTTACTTAGGATAAGGTTAAAATGGATGATTATAATGATGAATTATCTCAAGTACTTAGGTCTTTTTTGATCATTAGGCCGAGGGTCCGGTCCCTCCAGAAGTCAAGGAAATGCCTTGAGCCCTTTTGATCTCCAAATACCTTAGTACTTTTGGGGGAAATTAGTAAAAATCTTGAGGGGGAAAATGATGAGGGAGGTTAATGAATTTGACTTTGATTGCTGTGATTTTCCATTGTATTTCCTGCTTCAGTACTTATGATGAAAGTAAAGGATCAAAAACATGTAGCAGCATCATTCATCAGATAAGACTTTGTAACACCATCTACCTACCCTATCTACTTAACACTACCATTTTCTCTTCTTTATTAGGGTGCATTTAGACTTGCAAACCCTTTTCAATCTTTTTCTTTTTACATGATGAATCTATCTATTTCTACCCTTATTACATCCAAGGGCTCAGATTAAACTGTTGAGCACCTTTTATTCACTCTACCTAGCTACTTATCCGCCAAGATTAAACTGTTTGGCTAGATATTTATTCTCTAATCTATAACATGAAATTGAAATATGAGTAAGCCAAGTTTAAACAGTTTGACTTATTCATAAATTGTGGCAAAGGTTTGACAAGCTGCACACAATTGATTTATTACAAAAATGAAATAGCAGTGGCATGTGGATTTGCACACTTTCCTTGGTCTATTTTTTACTTGGAGTTCATTTCTTTCACTTTTTTGACCATTTTATTCTTTTTACCCTTTGATCTTTCTTTTAGGGTATACCCTCTTTACATTTTTTAACTTTTTTGATTTTTTTTAGTTTTTTAAGAATATGGAACACCTTTGCTCAAGAAAGAAGGTTTGAACATATTCCATAGTTCAATCAAGACAATCATGAAATATGACACCTATTGGTATAGGAGACTAGCATCATTTTGCATTTCAGCAAGTGAAGGGGATTCTCTTTCTCTCAACAATATAGAAAAATCATAATCAAAAGCTTCATCATATCTCATCTGAGCTAAGGCTTGTGGTGGTTTCAAAAGGGCAGGGATAGAGTCATACACCTTATTAAACCTTTTCGAAAAGTTTTGAACAGATTCATCAAAAAATATTTTCAGAGTGCCATATTCGGTAAGGGCTTGTACTGGATTAGTTCTATTTCCCCATTTTCTCAGGAAAGTATCTTCAAAATCATTCCAATTATGAATGCTTCCAGGAGTAAGGGCTTTATACCACTTCCTAACTTCACCAGTAAAACTCTGAGCAAACAACCTCAATTTAACATCTTCATCATCAACCTCCTCCCTATCTATAAAATCATTAAATTGGTCCACATGTTCTTCTACTGTAATTTCCTCATCACTTCCCCAAGTTTTGATTCTAGCTGCATATTTGCTAGGAAGGTCATGTAAGACAACTGGAAGAACAAGAGGGGAAAATCTAGCAGGTGCAGCAAGTACATTTCTAGCCATGGTTAAAGGGATTGTAGTAGCTTTAGGGATGGTAGAAATAGAGGACGAAAAACTGCTATGAAAAGGACAGTTTGGTCTTTGTGGTTCACTAATAATTGAACTCCAATTTGGAAGAGGCAAACCAGCTTTACTTTTCAAAAATACTTCAAAAGGGTCAAGCTCTTTGAATTTATCTAAAGGCTCTTTTTCCAACAACAACTCAAAAGTAGCAGCTTCCCAAAACTCTTCTTTGTCTTCCTGTGTTACTAGAGCTGAGGTATAAATACCTCTCTTATGCAAGTCTAAGATGATTTCAATTAGTTCTTTTTCACTTTCTTTCTAAAAAAAACCTCCTGAATTTTATCATCAACTCTTTTATCTTCAGGACTTCTTTAAATTCTAGAGGACAAGGATTTCGAATGTGATGGAGTACCTGATATTTCAGAAATGCCTTTACTGCCTCTGGAAATGGTGTTTGGATTGTCCATGATGGTAGGTGGATCTGGGTCAGGATTACTCCTTGTGTATCTCCTTCTCGAAGCCATATTTAATCATATAAATTCTGAATGGATTCACCAAGGTAGATGCAGCCTCGAAAATATTCCTTAACTCCTGCTACCTTCAGAAGTTCAGCTTCAAAATTTCGGGAAAATATAATATTCACACTCTTGGCAAACGCACCAAAATGTTATCACAAAATTAGACCTGATAGGCTTCTAATAAAATCAATCTCATGTAACTGTTTCAAACCAATCTTTTGATTGAGGCTTAGCCTCCTCAACCTGAGAGGGATCTCTCAAGGGTTAATTTTTTTTGATAGAAATATAGATGGCTAACTCTATGTGGGATAATAAGAAGATAAATGATTGATATTGGTTGCAAATCATATCAGCAAGTGCACATTGGGCTTATGGAGTCAAAATAGCTTCATAAAAACCAAACAGTCTACTTAGCATGGAAATTGAGGCATATAAGAGTTCTAGTTAAGAGATACACATGTGAAACTATAAAACACACAGTCAGTTTGCCTATATAGGAAGTCAAAGAATCATAGATGAATTTTGAGTAACATAGACAAAAACCACTACAATAGGATAGTAAAAGGATGAAAAGTAGAACAAAAACACAATAGAAATATTTCTGAATCTCAAGTTGGCTAAGTAGAAATCTCTTTATTAAGCTGAAAACCAGTCCCTTACAATAAACACAGTCTCTTGCTAAAAATGTCCAACCCATATCATATTCGACTTCTTGATTTTTTATAGATCATTTACAACATAATATAACCTTATCCTGAGCTAGATACATCAAACTCTTAACTCTTGACACCTTGCCTAACCATATGACAAGGTATTTATTACAAAAAGACAGCTGCAAATCTAATAACCAGTCCTATTACAAATAGGATTCAAACTCCTTATCTCTACTCATAACAACCTTATCTAAAATAATTTACATCATTTTCCAAGTGTATTTACATATGGTAGAATCCAGATGATAAGATTCAACACTTTATTACCATAACATTGATCTCCATCAAAGTAGGAAACTGTCCCCTGTTTTCTAGGCATAGGATCCTTTGTTTTCTTGAGACACTCAGACCATCGTGAACCCATAACTTCAAAGTTTTTTGCTATTATAAACTGAAGTAACAACTGCCCAAGAACCTCCCTAAGTCCCAGCTATCCAAAACCAACATTAAACTGTTCAAAAAGAGTTGAAATAAAATGTGCTACGAAAACAACACAGTTTCGTAGTGCTTTTCGTAGCGCAGCTCCTTTACTGTTTTTTCTCCAAAATTTTGATTTCTTTCCTCTAGGATTATCTTCAATAACATTTATTACATCCTCCCTAGAAACTTCAGGTCATAATTCACACTTTTTCCCTTCAAAAAAATATGAGAAAGAGTGAAAAAAGATGCTATAGCAGTTCCGTAGCGCTTTTCACTCTTTTTACACTGTTTGCGCTACGAAATTGCTGAGTGAGTAGATTTGTCCAAATTTTTCAAAATGAAAAAAAAAAATGTACCCAAACTTCAAATAACTCTTGTTTCATCAAATCAAAAAGTCATATGAACTGAAAAATACAACTTTCATGAGGTTCCTTCTTAATTTTCACTTGATTTAGCTTTTGAATTTTTAATGATTATCATTCTGCACCTTTGTTCTTTAACTCATCTTGAGTCAATTTCAACTGCTTCTCCAAGTCCTCCACTTGATCTCTAAGTCTTTTATTACTGGTTCTCAAGTGAGTATTGATTACTCTGACAAATTTAGCTTCCTTGATGGCTGGAACTGTCCACGTGAAAAACTATTTTGCACTGCTTGGGATTTCAGAAATATAACCAGTTTGACCCTCCCATAATTCCTTCAATATTTTGAATTCTTCTTTTTCAATGCTATGCTTCCTAGCCCTCTTTCTTATCATATAAATTTCTTGGTTTTATACTCTCAATTTCTCCTCAAGATGTTGACACTGTCATTTCTTCTTTTCCCTTCATTATTCTGCTGGCTGCATGCTCTACTGTTGGTGATGAGAGGTCAACCACTTCTTTAGGGAATTTAGCTGTTTCAATAGGTTCTTGGACTTCCTTACTGCCTTCCTTGAGTTTCTTAGCATGCCTAGCTAAAGGTTTCCTTGATTGAAAGATAAAGGCTGTATTTTCACCTTCAAATTCAAGCTTCTTTGCAGACTTAACCTTTCTCTGTTTGTGTTCATCTACTCCAATGAAGTCATCTTGCACAATGGGTGTCTCATCTATGTCAATAGCATGTAGTATGTCATCTAAATTTCCGTTAATTACTGGGCTATCCTCTGAGAATGAAACAACTGTCTTTCATTTTGATGCCACTGCTTGGCTTCTTGTCACTCTTGTGCTTTCCTTCTTACTGACATCCTTTTTTTGTTTTTCCTCTTTGAAATTCTTTGACCTCTGTTTTGTAGGTGATGGAGTTGGTGAAATAAGCACTTGTGTCTGCTCTATCCTTTTCTCAACTTGCTTCCTTGGTTTCAGTTTTGCAAATTCCTTTGGTTTTACAACCACAGGCTGACTAGACTCTGCTACTGGTGGTGAAGGAGTTCCTTTAGTTTTAGGGTTTCTAGCTGGGGTTAGGGTTTCCAACTCAAAACCATTCATAAATAAAAAGGAAGACCAATCCCTGCCTATCTTCTGAAGCTCATTAAAAATAAATAACTTCATCAAACCATGATGAAAGAAAGATGTTCCACAACCATCAGATTTGGCTTGTACTTTATCAGCCATTTTGGCAAGACTGCTATGCAAATAAAAGGGAAAATCGAGTGAGATCTTACCAGTGAAATGAAAAAGCATCCTGAAATGATATGTGTATACCTTATGGTATCTTCCTTCACATGCAAAGTATCTCTGAATGTTAAGAAACAACTTTGCATAGGTGTCTTTAATGCAGCTTCTAGGTATTGTATTATTGAGGTCCATATTTGCATACTCAGGTTTCATGAATTACTTGCATGGCTCCATGTCAAATTTAAAACCTTTGAACCAAGTTTCTTGCGCCCTTGGTATTTCTGTTACAGAAGCAATAATCTCTGGTGTAATTGACACATTTAGCATCCCAATCTTGGTAGTTGTTCCATTGAAGTGCAAAGAAAATTCTTTAGACACCTATATGTGGAAACCTTGCAGCTTTTCACAAAATCGGAGACAACCTACTCTATTGAACGCCTCCATCACTGTTTGGTATTCAATTATGGCCTTCAAATTTTTAGGCTCATGTCTTAAGCAATGTCCCCCTCTGTGGACTTTATTTTCCTTTGCCATTCTTCTCAGAAAAACCTATCAGCTTCACTTGAATGTATGAAACAACTTCGCTTGAATATATGAAATAGCCTCGCTTGATTAAGATATATCTGCCTCACTTGATTAGGATGAATGTAACCTTTGTATAGAACAACCGAAGGTTTGGCTTGACTACTTCAGAGCTCAGACACTCAAATGGAGGCAAATGAAACGAGAATGACCAAATTAGGCAAGATTTTGAATTTGGAATGTCATCTCATAACTGAATGATGCCTCATTCATACCCTATCATGACAATGATGACTTTAGGACGGGTAAGTACATTGAATATCATCACTAACTGACTTGTCATACCACTAGCCTATCATTTCCCAACGGATTCTAGCAAATTTTAGCTCAATTGACAAGACAATTAAGAAGCCGCGCTTTTGTAGCGCCCAAAGTGTATTTTTCCCAGTTTTTGCTACGAAACTATTAGTGCTTTCGTAGCGCAAATCAACTTTTTTGAACTAACGGTGCTATGAAAACGTGGATTCTTGGCTAATTACACAGTTTTGACCCGAAACCTTATGGAATGACTCCTAAATGGAAAATATGAGTATTTTACCATGAATGGACCTTTAAAAGACTTTATTTTTACTTAATAATGACCTTTTAACTTGTGAAAGTCTAACCCACCCTTAACCAAATCCTAAAATGACTTCTAAACCTATTTTGAAATCATGATAAAAAATAGAGTTAACCTAATAATGTTTTGAAAATTTTTGGGTGATAACACCCCCCTAAGGATGTGCCCCACCCTCTTGGGCCTCTCCCATCTCCTCATCTTCTCTGACATCTTGTCGGGGAGGAGGCATGTACCCATAGAATGTGTCGATATCTACAAAATATATAGTACAAAAAAATAATTAGACAAATTCATTAAAGATTTAATAAAACAAGTTAAATAAAGTGCTAGAATAAATTTTATTCTAATTCATTAAAACAAGAAAATGAAACTAGATTAATTTAAAGAAAACATTAATATTACCTCTATCATCTGGAGGCTCAATTGTTGTGAAGAGGATGTTGGGACACCCTCTCCAATCAATCCCCATGTATGGAAACACCAGTGAGACAAATGCATGGTCATCATCACTAGTGACTAGCACCAGTGTCTCGGGATAAATCCTAGCCAGATACTATGACAGACTCCTCTTGGGCATCATTTTTTGCCACATGCACATTCAGACCTTAGTGATCGACTTAGGATGGTGACAGTCAAATGTAGGTCGCTCCTTTGGAAACCTCTCAAAAAAATAAACAAAAAAATCTCGAAAGAAAAAGGAAAAGTATTCCTCCCATGTATCAATGCACAACATTTGTCTAAAGCCATGCAAAACTGCCTCAAAAATATGGCAGGCCATCTAATGCAACATGGAAACTAATGAACTGACCATCACTAATAAAGTGTGCAATGGTGGTGACTAATAATGAGAGGTACCTAACCTCCTCTGCAGTAAAATAAGAAATCCATAGATATCCACCATGAACCTGAAAATTTAATGGATGGACTGAATGCGGCCTGACATATATATGAGTGTATGCAAACTGACTCTCAGCTGCAACACCATGGTGGACATTAGGGTACTTGGGAAAATACTCCCCTCTCATGGATAGGCCAATGATAAAGTATATGCCACCCTTAGTGGGCCTATACCATGCCTTAGGACCGACATAGAAAACCTTCTCCTAGGAACTCCATTGGCGGATCAAATGTGCCAATAAGACAGAGTCCAATTTCAAGTATTTATCCTCCTCATATCACTTGAGGAGGCCTACATTCCTCAAGAGCGCTCGAGTCACTGCAGTAATAGGGTGAGGGTATAAATCCCTCTCCCTTTCTCCGGCCTGCCATGTTTAGACCATATTATATGGGTCCACCTGCTGCTCTTACTGTTGTTGCTACTCCCTCTACTGATGTCTCTGCTACATGATTGACATATAAAATACATCGACCTCATACATAAAATATAATTTTTTATATTAAATGAAACATGTATTTATAAATATGGAAACATAACTTTCAATTAAAAAAAAAAATCATAGGTGCACTCAAAAAACAGTTATGCATTGGCTTTGTTGCTCTTTCAACTATAACCACACCGATATCGGTATGCACATAAGTATGATGCACCACTTTTGGTTCAAAATTTTAACTTTTGATAGTGATGCAGAAAACTTGTGCACTGGTATGCACTGATAACCTTTCTGCATTGGTACATAATGTTAAAGTCATTGAACGCACTAAGTTATAGCTATATTTTCAGATATTAATTTTCTGATGCATTTGGTAAATATAAATGCACTGGGAGTGACACACTGACATATATTCTGTCGCATCATTCCCAGTGCATTTTAATTTACAAAACACACCGCAAAAATGGTGGTGCTTTATGTTCATGCACCGAATTGCGGTACACCCTGTAAATTTACAGGGCCCACCACGACCGATGCGAGCCGAACATATCAAGTGCATCACACAATGATTTTTTTTTTTCAAAAAAATGAATAATTAAACCTAAATTACAATTCTAATCCAATAAAAAATCAAATTACAAGGAAACATAAACATTACTTGGACATTTGGTCATCCGAGAGGAATTGTGGACATGTAATGGAGAAAAATATATTTTAGGATGATGTGAAAAAATTGAGAACTCAAACAGTGAGCATGGTACGAAATAATAGTGAGCTAGAGAAGCACCGATCTTAGGGTGCTTTCATGTGGCAAGAGTGTTGCCGACGATTCAAATATCTCCTGCACTATAGATGGTAAAAATGGAAATTATAGTCGGGAGGGTATTTTTTATTTATCCCCCCTTCGGTGTATTTCTCTAACTGCACCGATGTGTGATATATCCAAAACCACCACATTTTGTTTTAATTAAAAAATATCACATTACTTTTCTCGAGATGCCCCGGGGTGTGTCTATATAGGTACCACACTGGTGCTATTGTTTTACTATAACATCACTATTTTTTTAGAAATTAAAAATAAGCTAGTGGTTCACTTTAGAATATGCCTCACAGTGCTTTGATAAGTTTACCACACCAGAGCGTCATTGGAAAGTAGTACCACAATTTTCTGAAATTTAAAACTTTAGCGGTGCTCCTTATGGTTATGTGCCAGGGCGTTTTACTATATGAAGGGCACCAATGCTATTGACTATTCAAGCATCAATGTGTTGTGTTATTTAGTGCACTGTGTTTTTTTTATTTTATAAAAATATTTTTTCCATGTTCAACGATGTTATATGCATCACTAGTGCTTGTATGGATAGTAAAGCACTGGTGCATTTATAGATTTTAGATGAACCTTCCAAAAAACATCTGCTAAAAGATCCGCTTGCCCACCTCCGCTAGTGACCTACGCTACAAATGAATTTTTGGGATATTTTAATAGGGGCTTCCATAAGAATCTACACTATAAGGTATTTTCCTTGTAGTGTGATGACCCTTTCCCCACTAGAAAAATTATCACCGCTTACTGTTATGGTGTGGAGTGGGTTGCTACCACTGAAAACGAGGCTATGAATTTCCTTAGTTATGATGCTTCCCCAATGAAACTCCTAAAATCATAAACAATAGTAGGCACCAACCATTTCATAATGTCCTCCATCTTGGACGGATCTATTTTCAACTCTCCACCACCTATCATGTACCCCACCAAAGACTATTGTGAAAAATCATACTTCTTGAGATTTGCTAGTAGTTGGTGCTTCTTCAATGTCTCCAACACCTATGTCAAATGTGTGATGTGCTCCTCATAGGTAGCACTGTATACTAGTATATCATCCAAATAGACAATAACAAATGAATCTATAAAAGGGCACACCATATCATTCGTTAACCTCATAAATGTAGTCAGTGCACCACATAGGCCAAATTACATGAGTAATGACTCATACAAACCTTTCCTGGTTTTGAAGTCGGTCTTCTAAGTATCTTATTCTCTGAATCGAACTTGGTGATATCCATACTTTAAGCTCAACTTGGTGAAGTATTTCACTTGCTACAATTGATCCAGCATAACATCTATTTTGGGAAAGAGGTACATGTTCTTGAGTGTATTTTTTTCAATGCCTTATAATATATACATATTCACCATTTTGGGCAGGGGGTACCTATTTTTGAGTGTATTTTTTTCAATGCCCTATAATCTATATGTTCGAAATACTGAGAGGGGGGGTGAATCAGTATTTCTTTTCAACTGTTAAGTTTTTTCCAGTTAGATTCTTCACAATTAAAAAATAGAGAGGTGTATAATAATAATAATATTAAGGATCAATAAGAACTTTAATCATTTTTCAAATAATTGAGTACAATAGATGTGTGAGGGCATCAACCCTTCAATGAATCAGGCACCAACCTATTGCCAAGCACCAACTTAGACTTAAGTGAGGCTCCAAACTCTAGGGCTTCGACCCTATACTTCTCAAGGCTCCAACCTTGTGTTTAGAGGCACCAACCCCTAGGACACCAATCCTTCAATCTTATTTTGATAGAAAATGTGTGATGTACTTACTTGAATATCCTTGACATATTCCTCACTCTACAATTACTTCCAAAAAATCTTCACTGTGCTTCATTGTCAACTTGTCTTCATCACTGGCCTTCAATTAATCCATCGGTGTCGTTTTCTTCTCTATCCAAGAGGAAAAATGTCACTACTTGAATCTACAAGAGATTTCACCACAGGTACACCAGCAAATGCAATTGATTTCACAATTGTCCCAACGAAAGTCCACCATTGAAATGAAATGTGAAAGAGACAAAGTATAAATAGGAATAGTATCAAAAGTCCAATGAAGACAGTACCCACAGTCAATAAAAATATAGTCCAACGAAAATGATGATACACAGTCACCACATTGATTCAAGCTTCTTCTTTTTTAACCACAGGAAGGAACTTTGACACATATATTATTTCTGATGTATACTCATAAGAAAAAGGCACAAGAGATAGTGCTTTAAACTTGTGCAAGAGAATGCTTCCATTTCTGGGAAGAAAACAACTTTGAAATAATCTTGTGAACCCTTCAAAAGAAAATATGTTTCATAGTAGCATCTACACATAGTGCTCCCTTATACATAATAATTCCCTTCATAACTTCAGAGAATGAGTGAACTTCAATTCAGTGGTGAATGAATAACTTGTCTTTCGATAATAAGGAAATTCTTATCTTGATGCCACACATTCAGGAAAAATAATAGCAACCATCCACCCACTAAAGATTGCACTCGGTCACATAGTAAGGATGCTTAAGATCTACTATAATTTTGAATAAATTTGAGTGACAGGTTGAAATCCTCCATAGGATTTACAAGGCGGTTTAAATTATCTTTCAAGCCCAAATAGTTTTTTCTCTTCTTTAACCTTTAGGTTCACGAGATGTGAACTTAATATTTTCTGTCCTGTGGATATGTGACTGAAAATGATGCCCATAAATTAATTTCAGACTGTGTATATATAACCTTCTTTGAAATAACAAATGAAAATAAATGTCCCTGTTTGGAAGCCGACTTGTGTCCTTGAGCATAGGTCGGCTCAATATCAGAAATATATTTTTATAACTTGAAAATTCACGTTCACCCTCACCGTTTGGAGTTTTTGGCCAAGTAAGGGCTTGTTGGAAAGCTAAAATTTTTCTCTAAATGATGGTGATGGTCTCACAAATAAATGTTGCCTCTAAGATGGCGAAAAATAATTCTTAATGTGTCTGGTCATTTACTAGTGCAAAAACATAATGCCTTTGAGTGTTGTTCATCTTCATGGATTGATTTCTTCATAGTTTTCCTTATTCATCATAGGGTCATAGGCTCATAGTGTCATCCATGTCATCATGTGGTGGTGATAGTGTAGCCTTCATTAGGAGAGCTCATCAAGTATATTGCCATCAATGACAACCTAGATTAACAATATACAAATTCACCAAGTCCCATCCTTCTTTGCCACAATTATGATGCGTGAACCACATGGTGATGTACTTGGTCAAATGACACCATATTCCATTAGATGCTGCAACTACTTCTTCACCTCACTTTATTCTATAAAAAACTACCCATACATCCCAATTTTTGGAAATGAGGTGTCTGACATTAGCTGGATCTTGTGGTCCACTTCCCTCTTAGGTGGTAACCATTTAGGCTCCTATAAAACATCCTTGTATGAATTTAACAACTCTTCTAGTATTTTTTTTTGTTTCTTAGACAACCCCTCTAGGGATGACCTTTCTCTTACTAACTCTTCTATTTATTGATTCTCTCTTAAAAACAATAAAACACATTTCCTTCTATAAATGATTAGTTTCATGTCTTGGTTGGCACTTACTAGCAAAATTTTTGACTTGCTTTTGTGTGTATTGATGGTGAATTATTTTCCATCATTGAAGAACCAATACTAGTCAGATATTTGCATGGATATTACATCTCACATGTGCATGTAGGGATTTACAAACACCACTCCACATACATGAATTTATATGGAGTTACTTGGGAACATGCATTATTACATTCCGTTAAATAACAAATAATTTAACGTAACGTGTAGGACATGATACAATTCCAATGACAACTAGTAGTTTATGGATGAAATATGATAATGACCGACCACACAGTGGCCATAGTTTTCTATTTTGTCATCTAGTCAACACATTTCTAAAAGGACATGCCTTCGTAACTTGAGAAATAATAAAATGGTGAGTCAATATATTTGGCCTAGGCCATTTCATTTTTTTCGTGTAGTCAATGGCCATGATAATGACGATGGAAACTAATGAAACTTCAATCTATGCATCCATTAAATTGTTACTTCTATTTTGCAGGTATTGTATGTTTCTATAACAAGTCATATTTTGTATATAAATCTATAATAGTGGAAAATGGTTGCATTATTCATCCAATTTTGATCATGTCTGAGGAAATCGAGTTTGAATAATTATTTTGGCATCAACGTTGTTCTCATATTTGGGTTCTGGCTCTTATTGTGTAGGATAGTGAAATGATATCAGTAACCCTATAACAAATTATCAACTAGAAAATTATAAAATAACATAACCACATTAGCTGATGATTAACACTAGTAAGCCTATTTGTACAAATATATCTTCTCTTATTCACCACATAGATTTTATTTTATTTTTTTATTTTTTTATCTAGATGAATTTTCCACTAGGCTAGTCTCTTACTTGCTAGATAGGTGCTTGATTCCAACCACTAGCACCATAACCTCTAGGTGTCACTAATCCACTACCACCATAACCTTATGCAAGAACAAGTGAATCAGGGGATTTGAACCTTGAATCTCCTTGCACATAACACTTCATTTTCATGGCCATCACCAATTGATTTGTCCCCGGAGGGCTTTGCCAACAATATATCTTGTCAAATAATAGTGTAAATATTTTTAATTCGTAATTTAATAATTAAATTATTAATACTATTAATTTTAGAACCAACCTATATCCATTTTACTCCGGATCTATCATGCTTCTAAAGGAATAAAATCACTTTAGCTGCAAACTTTCCCTAAAGTTCTACACTCAAAAAAGACTATTAACTAAACATTTAACAATTAAATACTATTAACTAAATATTTTGTTATTAAGTGAATATTTATTTATTTTTAAATCTTAAAAGGGCACATGTCAACTCCATATTTATGATGGATGAAATCACATATCATCATCACACGGGTTTGTAGAATACAACTCTCAACAACATTCACACTAATAAATTGTTGAAAAATAAATATGAAAAAAAAAACCAACTATTAAATATTCCAAAATAAACGGTGCTACTTTAAATTAATAATTTACGTAAAGCTACTCATATCTTCTCTTAGAAGACATTGAACATGAATTTAATTTTTATATTAATATTTATTTATTGAGGATTAGGATATAGATAGAAATATTTACTTATTAAAACAAATTTTAGGATATGAATAGAAAGAAGGAGAAATATAAGTAATTTAGTTTTTATTAATTAAATTAACAAATTGAAATCATATAATTCCATTGAATTGGAGAGTTATTAGTAGTAATCATTTAATTTGATGCAAAGGGTTTTAATAGATATATAATTTTAAAATCTCCAAAAATATGTACATTAAATATTGTTATTTTTAATTGAGGCTGGCATGGGACATAAAATAGAATAGTATTGTAATGTTGGTGAAGCTAAAAGAGATAGTAAACTAAGAGCTGCAATATAATATGATTTTTAACAGTATAGAAAACACATGTCTTGACAACTAAAGTTAAAGTGTAGTGAATATGAATATGTACCTTACACTTTGGCCTTTATAAATTATTAGACTTAAGTTGCATAAGTTTCTTTCCTAATATTAAATAACATAGAGTAGGTGTTGCATCAATTTCTCGACTAATGTTAAACAATAGAGTGGGCTTTACATCGATCTATATGATACAATTTTAACAACATAGAAAATACATGCCTTTGAAAACTAAAATTAAAGCACAATGAATACCTTGTACCTTGACTCATAAATCATCATAAGCTTATATTACATCAAATTCTTTGCTATTATTAAATAATATAGAGTGGAGTTGCATCATTTTCTATAATATGATTTTAACAACATAGAAAACACATGCCTTGACAACTAAAACGAAAGTGCAGTGAATATGGAAATTTACCTTGTGCCTTGAACCTCCATAAATCATTAGAAGCTTAAGTTGCATTGATTTTTTTTATAATATAATATAGAGTGGGTGTTGCATCAATTTCTTTACTAATATTAAATAATATTGGGAGATTGTTGTTTCCATTAGGTATGTTTAGAAAATAAAACCATTAATGAACAAAGTTTAAAGTGAAACTTGGAATGTGTTAATACTAAAAATCAATAATAATATAGTGAATTCACAATAATATTAATGCACAATAGTTAGTGGTTGATAATTCAATTTATTATAAATGAGTGGAAGACATTGAATGTAAATTTAAAATAAAAATCTAAATTGAAAAATGTGATTAATGAACCTTAGTGTAGTGGATCCTAGATTAATTTCCTAGGAAGATCATTGTTTTCAGCATGAGTAGAACACACAAAATTTACCTTTTGATATCCAAAAGATGGATGTACCAATCCCTATAATCCACTATGCATCAAACTGACAATCCAAGCTTCATATAGTCATTTGAAAGGAACCTAATCAACAAGTAAGATAAATGTACCATTATCTTTGCCATTAATACTGAATGAGCACTGAATGAGATATGGATAAAGAGTTAAAAATATCACTAGTTTTGGAGCGTTCCTAACCCTTTCGTTGATTATGCTAGCTCTAGAAAACGTTATGCTACCTTTTTCTTTAACATAAAGCTCACTAGTACAAATGGGGCCAAAATCCGACGACTATTCATCGGACATGTGAATTATTCTTATTGGCGTCAGTTATCCAACACCTTGTATCTGAGAAACTCGTCGCTAACATTGTGTCGAATATTCAATACTTTATTAAATATTAGATATTCAATGGTACAAACGTCAATTATCTGACATAAATAATGGCTGAAATTTTCATTAAAATCTGATGCTTTGAAGTCAGTTTTGTGATGCTGTTAGATATGCCAAGCAAAAAACATCGGCAGAGATGCCCACATGCGCTGAATATTCGACGAGACTCAAGTTTAGGGCGAGCCTTATTTCAGCTGCCATGCGGCTAGGCAGATGATGCCTGCCGTTAGGGCGAGCCTTATTTCAGCTGCCATAGGTCCATTAATGCGGCCAGGCAGCTGATGCCTGCCGTGCATCAGCTGCCTGGCCGCATTAATGGGCCTATGGCAGCTGAAATAAGGCTCGCCCAAGTTTAGCGGCGGGCATCAGCTGCCTGGCCGCATTAATGGGCCTATGGCAGCTGAAATAAGGCTCGCCCAAGTTTAGTCTAATGCAAACGTCTGACAGTATCGCATTGGATAATCAATGATAGACCTACATTATGCGATGAGAGTATTATCTTTCTCACGCTTCCTTCCATTGGTATGGAGCGGAAAGTATGACGGTTTAGCTTCGAATATTTTATGTTCTATTAAATTAGTTTGACAAGAGTTTTATGTATCAGATGTGTCATTCCATTGGTTTGGAATAACATGTCCGATGGTTTAGCATCAAATATTGGACGGGATAACAGTTTATTCCGAAGAGAATGTCGTATGTCTGACTCTTTCTTCCATTGGTCTTGTGTCGAATATCCGATGGTTTTCTTGTCCGATAAGAGTTGGATATGCGATAGATTCCATGTACCATCAAATATATGGGAGATGTCTATATATATAATTTGATGGCTTTATATGAGGTTTTATTGCTTTCTTCGTGGCTCCATCATATTCAATTCAAAGGTGAAAGACCAACACCTTTATTCAATAATTTAACCACTATGATCAATAATCCATAAATCAAAATTACTCAAAGTTTCAAGTGATTAAGCAATGCTATAGATCGAAAAATTTAGAATTTTTTTGCTAGATTCTAAAGTGGCTTAAAAACCAAGAGTTGAAATGGTCTCTATAACACATATTGTGAAGCCTTCCTATTAAATACAATCCCAATTATTAATTAGGTATGCAATTCTTATTTTTTTATTTTTTTCCTTGATATCTACATGCATAATGTTCTCTTGTACTAATCTTTATAGTTTTCTCTATGGAACTAGAGTTATGAGCTTCTATAAGGCACATAAGTAGTTTTCATGTCTAATGGATGGATTAATATACCACTAGGAGAAGTTTTCTATGTAAATAATATATGCCATTGTAATAAGATGGATTTTGTTCCACACTAATACTCTCTTCCTTTTGTATTTAAGATTTTGGGAAGTGACTCATTTTAACCTTTCAATAATAAGGAAATAGGTTCCTAATAAAAGTGAGTAGAAGCGTAAGTATTTCAATTATAATATTATAATGAGAGAGGATAATATCACATAACTCACATATCTATGTGATAAAGCAAATCTATAGTCGATAATGAATTTCAACTGAGCAAAGTTTTTGATGTATGCTTTGTTAGGCCAAAACAAACCAAAATATGTGATGCTTTATGGCTTGATATCATCAAAAGGTTAGGAGATGGGAAATTATTAATTTTCAATGTATGGATTATTAATGTGGAAAGTATCCCAACACCCAGAAGGTCAATTTCAATTTTAAAAACCCTTTTGTGTATGCTTCACTATATCAAAACAATCGTCAATATGTAAAGCCTGAATATTTAATATCACCAAAAGGTTGGGCACAAGTTATTGTGATAAGATAATTTGCAACATCATGTAAACATTGACCATAACTCAAAAAAAACCTATAATGCTGTGTTAAGATAGTTTTCAACATCACATTAGCACTAACTATACATCTCACAACATATACATAAAAAGCTATTAACAATATACTATCAAAACTAACATCAGCATTAAATTATAAGTTTAAAGCTATATCAATCTAATAAAACCATCGAAAATGCTACTAAAACTAATGTAACTTTGAACAACCATATATATGAAGCTTAATGGTTTGTAAAGGAAGATTAGGAGGCTCGGGGGAGTGGGTGTCTAATAACATAGGATTCTAATAAATAGATAGCTGCCCATAGATAAAAATGGCTTATAAAATATAGTATTGCCATATTTATATTGTTAAATTTAAATTTAAATATAAATTTAAGAGACATAGATTATATAGAATTTATTTCAATCCTATCAAATGATATTTTGAATAGCAAGTTATTAGGCCACATTGTAAATAAAAAAGTATTTACATAGATTCTTTGAACAAATTTCTTTATCAATGATGTAATGAGGATGAATGTGGTATCCAAGGGTGTGAAGAATGTTTTGGATTTCCTTCAAAATGAGTTTCATGACATGGATTTTAATGAGTGTTTCTAGTAATTTCTATGTAAACAAGAAACCCACAACTGTGAAATGGATTGAAGGGCATGGAAAATCAGTGGTGTGTGGTGTTATCATCACCAAGGAAGTTGTTAGTAATGTTTTGAACACAACCATTATAGTTTTTTTGAACCTGAACAAGCTGAAGAACATAACTAGATCTACACTAGCTAGTGTAATGGAAGGCTTCAATGCTCACACATCCAATATATTCTACTATATTTATTGTAAATAATATATATATATATGGGTTGCATTTTATAATCTATATTAGTCTAACAAAATTATAACATATATTAGTTGTCAATTCACAACAATTTGTGATTATGATGACAATTTAAGTACATATGACTGTAACGTCCAGGATGGGATGTATGAATTTTCCTCCCCACATTTCCCATAAAGGATTATAACCTTGAATGGTCTAGCACTGGTATGTCCTTATCATCTCAAAATGGCTCGACAGATGAAAATTTACAATGTCCGTCATCATTACTTCACACTGTCTCATAGATGACCCCTTCTACCGATTATATGCATGAATTTATAGCAGACTATCCCCTCTACCTAACCTATGATTGATTGTGACAACAAATGAATAAAGAAAAAATTATAAGTAGTGGATCTTTTCAAAAAAATCCATCATTTCTCCTTTATTCAGTTGTTGTTACAATCAATCATAGGATAGGTAGAGGGGACAACCTTCCATAAATTCAAGCATATAATATGTACAAAGGGTCGTCTATGAGATAGTGTGAAGTGATGATGATAGAAATTGTAAATCTTCAGTTGCTGGGTCATTTTGAGATGATGAGATAGACAAGCGCTATCCCATTCAAGGTTATAATCATTGACAAGAAATGTGGGGAGGAAAATTAGTACATCCCATAATGGACATTATACACATATGTACTTAAATTTTCATCATAATCACAAATTGTTGTGATTAGGAATTGAAGTAGGAGTAGCTAGCACCTAATTAGGAGTGTGGTAATGTATGGTGGAGTGCGATAGGTATAGAAAGGATCCTAATTTTATCTATCAAGCCTTCGTTCTAGACAAGTTTTGAATGACCATAGTCTCAAGTTGAAAGGCATGTGCATGAGTCTCTTTTGGAAGCTCTAAAAGGTTTTCCATTGTCACCTTTTCAAAGGGAGCTGAAAGAACTATTTAAAGAGAATACACTTGTGCATAAAAGAAATCCAAGATCAAGGGTATTAATGACCTCATTATGAGCTTAATTCTTGTTGAAAGAATTCCAAAAACCATACTCTACACTTGTACATCAAGTCATTGAAATTCTGAGCACTTTCCTTATTTATATTTTCATATTGCAAGTGTGGATCAATTTTCTCATTGGTCTCAAATACAATCTGGGATGATGGCCTAATTGGAAAGATAGAAGGAGTAATTTTAGTCTTATAAAGAAACAAGTCTAGATATCCTTTTGTTCTGGGTATAAACACATTTCAAAAGTACATAAATTGAAGCATCAATCATCTTGAAAAGGAAGTCAAGCCTCCTATTCTAATTCTTAGAAAAAGAGACCTAGATAGAATCTCTTAAAGGCACATCCAACTTATCTTCGAAGCTATAGTCACCATTGATCAAGATAGAATTCAATGACCTGTGTAAGTGGAATAAGAAGACAAGAGTATTTGTGCAGGTTCTTTGACGAGAATGGCATATAAATATACACATTCAAAGCCTGTGAAAATCAGTGAGCAAACCTTCATTGAAAGTTACATCTATTTGAATTTACAATGGTATTATTTTTGGAGTCATTTTTTAGTGTAGATCTATAAAGTTGTCAACAAGAATAAGGGTATATGTTTGAAAGCCCTAATTAAAGGGTATAATAATATAATTAGCCACGTTGGAAATAAGAAAGCTATAGGAAGTGGTAATGTCACAACATTTAGTGCAAGAAAATATTGTGTTTAGTCATTATAATACTCAAGTTAAACATTTTGAAGAAATTCTCGGGTATAAGGAATATTGTTGCACTTGTAGCAGCCAAATATGTGGGACTTGTGCATCACACAGTTGCATGCAGAGAAGCAACAATTTATTGATTTTGAAGAGGTATAATTCGAGAGGAAGTAAATATGGTCATTGTGATACTCATATCTTTGAAGGAAGGTTTCGTTTGTTGTCAGCATATCACTAAAGATCACTAAATCTTTAATTTTGTTCCATCATGGGAAATAGTTGTTGTTGCATCAATAGATGACAATAATAACAAGAATCGGTACAAGACAATTTTGTTGACAATCATTTCAAGTAATTATTGGGTAAAAGGGATATCGTTGTAGACATTTCTCTAGATCTATGCATCACTAATGAGCTAGTAGTAGAGCAGTAGCATATTGATCCCGAATCAAGAATAGGTCAGTAAATATGTACAATAAATAATTTATGTATTTGATGCACACTTTAAATAAAAGTGATAAAGAGACCATTGCATCTGGAATAACAGGTCACTATGACAAAGGTATGCAACCTTGAGGTATGTATGGCATATTTTATTAAGGATCCAACACGAAATGTTGTAGGCTGAGTGTATGGTTCTAGGTTTTGTTGTTAAAATTGTTGATATTGGTATTGATATCTAAAACCTTTGTTAGCATAAGTAAAATCCTATACATATGGGAACCATAACCCTTGGAAGGAGGGAATTGTAAGGACCATTGGATCCTTGTGAACTCTGATAAATTAATGGTATAATTGCGCGACTGTGGATCGCTAGAAGAGAAGAATTAATAAAAATACTCAAAAGGATGCATGAATCTGATATAGCAGTCAGCTAGCCAATATAAAGATGTTGCAACAAGTCGATAATAAGGATCATTTATGGATCCTCCTTTGTGATGTCATGGAGAGATGTTTTGTTAAAATTTGTAACTTTGGTCAAGTTCCACCTTTGAAAACTCATTTGAATAAGATGATTATTGGAATGAGTTCTCATTTTGAAGAGGACACATTTTGACCTATGGAGTGCTAGATTCTGAAAAGGGAAAGTTTTTTTTTGAGGTTAAGACCACACATGTGGTTTTGTTCAAGGTTAGCCCCACCAGTCATGTAGGCTCATGAAGCCCAAGAGACATGACCTTTTACCCACATTGAATTGTATAAATAAAGGTCAACGAAACATCATTTTGGCATCTTCACATCACACACAATTATCTCTCCTCTTCTGATTGGTTCAACTTCTAAGGGAAACTATTCTCTTGACACATGTGGGAGTTTGAATGGGAATTTTATCTCCATGATGACTTCCAATTTAAGCTAGTGTGGACCATCTTTGACTGAGGTTAATTTGACCTATTTTGACTCATATTTTTGGAGGGTTGACTTTATTTGACTAGGTCACATTGAATGGCACATGAATCGAGGAAATTTGTGTAGGTTTGACATGCGTTTACTGCAAGCCTAATGTGGTAGTTTGACTTCAATGTTGAAATTTTTTTGACCAAGTTTGACTGCTCAGTTGACTATTTTTCTGATGTTTGACTATTAAGAGAGGTTGAGTTCCTCTCTCCTTTGAATGAGTTCTTTAGAAGAGTTTGACAGAACTTTGAATTTCTGGTTAGGCCAACATTTTACTATTATTGGCTGAGGGAAGAATGCAGTCTTTGACTAGGAAATCTATTTGACTATGAGCAGTGGCTTTGGATCATCATATTGGCATGCCAATTTGACTATTGACTTTGAATTTCTATAATTGTACTATTTTGGATTTATATCTATCTGAACATTATATATTATTAAGAATAAAATATCTATTATTTTTCCCCCTCGTGGGGTTTTTCCCTAGCTTCAAGCCTACATCTTGGTGTCCTATTGTCTTGGACTGTCTTTTGAATTTGTGTTTATTGTTGTTTCTTCAGTTATTGTCAATGTGATAATGGTTTAGGTAATTGATATTGGAAATGAAATGAAATCATAATTAGGCTAATATGGAACAATGAAGTAATTGTTATAAGAAAATAACATGTTAACTAGAATTAACATGGTATCAGAGCATATGTGAGGACAAGCCCAAGAAAGAGAAGAAAAGTAATAACCAAGGAATTTATTTTCAAATGGTTTCCACTTCAAGTATTGGACTGTGTGTGCATATTTTTCAAACCCTTGTTTTAATGATTATGAAGAGAATGTCTCTAAATATTTGAGAGAGAGAGAGAGAGAGAGAGAGAGAGAGAGAGCAGGTCATCTAGAACCAAGTGTTGAATAATGTAACAAGTGTGAGTCTTCATAACTGATTTGAGTCCTGATTGTCAAAATAAAATAAAAGTATTTTTATTTAAAGGGATTGACATATTAAAGCATAGGTTTCATGCTTATGTCAATGGTCATTATGTTGAGATTCAACAAGATGATGAGCTTAGTGAAAAGTAAGCACCTTCACTAAGTCAGGCCTGCATGCTATTTTTAGGCGTATGTCTATTTTTAGACATGGTGAGCATATTCTATAAGTTGCAGGATGCTATTTGTAGATTGTTGATAAAATGTGAAAAACAGATGAAATTCTATTTTTATAATATCAGGCAAAGTCTATCTATAGATCGTCAATCTAAAAATAAGTGCATGTCGATTATTATTAGCCCTTAATAATAATCCGACAATAAATATCAACTTATTCTCTTAGAGCACTTTGTTTTAGTGAATAGATTTGGAAAATTAGTGGGCTAAAGGAATTACACAATTCCTAGGGTTATTGGTGGCTCATGCATGGAGGACTCAATTAGAACTAAAGTGGAAATGTTATGACAAAGTTGAAAGAGTAGTTACGAGAGTTGTTATTTAGTTTAACTCAGTTAAGTGAGTTAAACTCAGTTGAGATAGTTGTATCTAGTCTAACTGAAAGATACACTAGTGAGAGTTTAGTGAATTAATTAGTTAATTAATTCACAACTAATAACTCACTAACAACTGAAAAAATACAACAGTTAACTACTTGCATGTTAGTTCCAGTGGAGACCCAGTGGAGAGATAGGTGAAAGGGTGAGATGGACTATATGTTGTGACTATAGTGATGCATTCAATGCATCTGACACAGAGTGGAAATGCCAATGAGGATTGCACAGTCAAGGCAAGGCCAATTAGAATTCATTCAAGGGGCTTCTTTAGCAGGGATTGCGCAGTGGAGGCAAGAAATTGGTGCATAGATATGCAAATTTCTGCATGAAAGTGTGTAATGATTGTTGATTGTACTGAGAGCTTGATGTACTAAGCTTTATATGAGATTATTACATGATCCATTGATATACATAATATATAATAGTTGGGGTTTTTAGCTTTAAGCTTTCCCGTTAAACAATTGTGTTATGTGTGATTCAATTTATTCACATGTGTTTGTAATTCAGTTTTAAATTTCCACAAGTTTAACAGTGGAAGGATTTCGTATTTAGCAAGAAGATAAATATTGTTAGATCAAGAGAATATGGTAATACATCAGTATTAATAAATTTCTACATGGAATCAGAGCAATATTGATCACTAGAGATTGCAATTGTGAATAAGTGCTGAGTCTTGTGCTGGTGGACAATTCGAATTTGCTGCAGAAATTTCTTGGTGTGACAGTTGAGTATTCATTGAAATGTCTTTCAATGGGTTGCAATTGGAGTATGCCCTTAAGGGTAGCTTGAATTACATATTCTGGAAGGATAGGATGGAGGCGTTTCTTGAAGATAATTGACTTAAGGAGTTCATTGATAGTGATGTTCCTAAGCCTACTTCTAGCGATGCTGCAGGACTTGACGCATGCCAAAGAAGGTAGCAAAGACAAGAAGAATTCTGTTGGAAGGTGTGAAAGACCATATTGTGTCAAGCCTTCACAAGAAAGCCACTCCATTTGCAATGTGGAAGGCTTTGATAGATCTTTTCCAAAGCATCAACGACCATAGGAAGTTGGCACTAAAAGATATGCTCAAAAAAATAAAAATGGAGACGGGCGATAATATTCCAAAATATCTCACGAAGTTTGTCCAATATAGGGATGAGCTGGGGAGTGTCAGAATTACAGTTGTGGATGATGACTTGGTGAGCTTGGCTCTCCTCGGGCTTCCGAAGAGTTGGCATAGCTATGAAGACTCTGTCAATGGATGGGAGAAACTGTCGGATTGGGAGTGATTTTGGTCGGATCTTGTGCAGGAGGAGATAAGGCGGAATAACAGGGATGGCTCTCCATCGAAGAATGATGATAAAGAGAATTTCGCTTTGGCTGCCAAAGCAGGGAAACGGAAGGGGGAGAAATCCCATCCAAAATCCGAGGCTAAAGGCAAGAATCTGGATTTGTCCAAAGTGAAATGTTTTCACTGTCACGAACATGGGCATCTCGCCACTAATTTCCCACAGAAAAAGAAGAACAAGAAGGCTGCTGGAGCTGTAGCGGGTGAGGCCTTAGCCTCAGAATTTGAACTTTATCTCTCCTTGATCACATGGTTGGTTTCAAGTGCAATGGAATCGGTGTGGTATCTTGATAGTGGTGCTTCCTTCCATATGACGGGAGACAAGGAGTTGTTTAGTGACTTGGAGGAGAAGGATTTCCAAATGCATATAGAGATGGGTGAAGATGGGAGATATAGTGCGACCGACATTGGAACCATTACCTTTGAGAGGGAGTCAGGTAAACCATTTCTATTGAAAGATGTTATGCATGTTCCAGGTCTGAAGAAGAACTTGGTCTCGGTCACCATATTGGAGGACAAAGGTTATGATGTTGTTTTCAGTGAGGGAAAAGCCTTCCTGCAACATAAAACAATGGGTCAAACCAAGAGGATAGGGATTCGAGTTAAGAATCTCTACAAGCTGGAGGTATATGGATGTGATACAATTATGGGCAAATCAGAAGAAGTGGTGAGCCGGGATGAGGGCGAATTATGGCAGAGGAGATTGGGCCATCTTCACCATGGTGTCTTGAAGATTTTGCAGCAGATTTCTACTGGACTTCCCAAGGATACTCTTGTGCAGTCAGATCAGTGCAAGGGATGTACTATGGGTAAGTTTGTGAATACTAACTTTCATGAGAAGGAGAACCGTGCTTCGATGATCCTGGAGAGAATTCACACAGATGTGTGTGGACCTTTCTCGGTTGCTTCAATAAAAAAACACAGGTATTATGTTATATTTGTTGATGAATATTCTCATATATGCTTGATCTTCTTCATGCAGAAGAAGAGTGAAACATTCTTAAAGTTCTGTGCGTTTAAAGCATTGGTGGAGAAGGAGTCGGGGAAGCAAGTGAAGGATTTGTGGAGCGATAATGGTGGTGATTATATATCAAACGAATTCAAAGAATTCTGTAGCAAAGAAGGAATTTAAAGAGAACTCATAGCGCCTCATAACCCATAACAGAATGGGGTTGCAGAGAGGAAGACCAGAACGATCGTGGGTGTTGCACGAGCTATGCTGCAGGACCAGCGCCTATAGATGCACTTGTGGGTGAAAGCATGCAACACTGTGGTTTATGTGCAAAACCGTTGTCCTCATAGAGTACTTGGCATGAGTACACCTGAAGAAGCTTTTACTGGTAAGAAGCCAGATATTTCTCATTTGAAAATTTTTGGCTGATCTGTTTACATTCATGTGACAACGGATGCCGGGAAGAAGCTGGAGTTGACTATAGAAGTTGGGATATTTGTGGGGTACACAGAAAGACGCCATAATTATCGTGTGTATTTTCCAAATAGTCGAATGACTGTGGTGCGATGGGATATAAAATTCAATGAGGTGAAAGACATGAAGTTTTCACTTGAGAGGGAGCTACACTTGCATGCAGAGGAGGAGCTACTTGTTCCCAAAGATGAGCCTCTAGATGTGGATAACCCACATGAGGAGATTCGTGGAGTGGAGGAGTCCACTCATGCAGAACCAAATATTAGAATAGGTAGAAAAAATACCATAGAAGCTGAGAGACTGAAGCTTGATGTGGCACAAAATGTAGGAGTTCCTACATCACAGCACAGACAGAGACAGTCACCTGATCGATTTACTGGATACATGGCTCTTATGATAAAGTGTATCATGATAGAGCCATCCTCTTTTGAAGAAGCAGCATAGGAGCCCACATGGGTAGATGCCATGGTGGAGGAGTATGACTCCATTGTCAGAAACAATGCTTGGGAGATTGTTCCAAGGCTGGTGGGTAAATCAGTGGTAGGTTCAAGATGGATCTACAAGGTAAAGCAAGCTGCTGATGGGAGTGTTGAGAAGTATAAGGAAATCATTTTTTCCTAGGGCTTCTCATATATCGAGGGGATTGATTATGAAGAAACCTTTTCACCTGTCGCATGGTATTCTTCCATAAGGAACATCCTTGCGCTCTCAGTGCAGATGGGTTGGCACATTCATCAGATGGATGTGAAGACTGCGTTATTTAATGGGATCATTAAGGAAGAAGTGTACATTGAGCAGCCTAAAGGATTTGAGATCTTTAGCAGTGAGTCGCATGTGTGTAGACTCAAAAGAGAGTTATATGGGCTGAAGCAAGCACCATGTGTTTGGTACACTTGGATCGACAGCTATTTCACTGGACTTGGATTCACCAAGAGTGAGGAAGATGCAAACCTGTACCAAATTGTGGTGGAGGGTATGCTTTTAATAATTTTTCTTTATGTTGATGATTTAATACTAACAGGTGGTGAGCAGTTGATACACTCATGCAAGGAAGATCTTTCAAAGGAGTTTGAGATAAAGGATTTGGGCCTTATTCATTATTTCCTTGGATTGGAAATATGGCAGCGAGAAGGTGAACTGTTTATGTCTCAAGACAAGTATGCTCGGGATATACTTGGTGAGTTTCACATGGAGGACTGCAAGCCCATGGATACTCCTCTTCCAGAAAATTGGAGGAAAGAGGATGCTACATCGACAGAGGTAGTGGATGCCACTATTTATCGATAGATGGTGGGTTTGATCATGTATTTAGCTAATACAAGACCGAACATAAGCTATGCGGTGAACCAACTTTCACAAGCGATGGTTAATCCTACCAAGATCTTTTGGAAGGCAGGCAAGCATGTCCTGAGGTATCTCAGGGGCACATCTGAGTATGGCTTATGGTACAGACAGACGGATGAGGTGCAGTTGCATGGTTTCACAAATGTAGATTGGGTAGGTAGCCCAACGGACAGAAAGAGCACATCAGGAGGGGTTTTCAGTATCGGATCTACAACAGTTTCTTGGTACAGCAGGAAAAAAAGATCTATGGCACTCAGTTCAACGGAAGCAGAATACATGGCAGCAAGTCAAGATGCATGTAAAGCTATCTAGATGAGGAAGATCCTAGTCAATTTTTTCAGTTCACATTTAGATCCTACGATGATACACTTTGATAATCAAAGTTGCATTAAAATCTCGATTAATCATTTGTTTCATGATATATATAAACATATTGATATCTGGTATCATCATATCAAATATTGTGTGCAACGGAAGATCATGTTGTTTCAGTGTATTCCTACGGAAGATCAGGATGTAGATATTCTGACGAAGGCACTCGACAGGAGAAAATTTGAATACCATAGAGGTAGGATCAGGGTGAAGGATAATCCCTATCTTGTTGAGAGGGAGTGTTGAGATTCAAAAATATGATGAGCTTGATGAAAAGTAATCACCTTCACTAAGTGGGGCCCACAGGCTATTTTTAGGTGTATGTCTATTTTTAGACATGGTGAGCATATTCTATAAGTTGCAGGATGCTATTTGTAGATCATTGATCAAATGTGAAAAATATATGAAATTCTATTTTTAGAATATTGGGCGAAGTATATTTATAGATCGTCAATCTAAAAATAGGTGCATGTCGATTATTATTAGCCCTTAATAATAATCCGACAATAAATATCAACTTATTCTCTTGGAGCACTTTATTTCAGTGAACATATTTGGCAAATCAGTGGGCTGAAGGAATTGCACAATTCCTAGGGTTATTGATGGCTCATGCATGGAAGACTCAGTTAGAACTAAAGTGGCAAAGTTATGACAAAGCTGAAAGAGTAGTTACAGGAGTTGTTATTTAGTTTAACTCAGTTAAGTGAGTTAAAATCAGTTGAGCTAGTTGTATCTAGTCTAACTGAAAGATACACTAGTGAGATTTTAGTGAATTAATAAGTTAATTAATTCACAACTAATAACTCACTAAAAACTGAAAAAATACAACAGTTAACTACTTGCATGTCAGTTCCAGTGGAGATCCAGTGGAGAGATATGTGAAAGGGTGAGATGGAATATCTGTTATGACTATAGTGATGCATTCAATGCATCTTACACACATTGGATATGCCAATGAGGATTGCGCAGTCAAGGCAAGGCCAATTCGAATTCATTCAGGGGCCTTCTTCAACAGGGATTGCACAGTGGAGGCAGGATGTTAGGAGGCAAGAATTGGTGCATAGATATGAAAATTTCTGCATGACAATGTGTAATGATTGTTGATTGTACTGAGAGCTTGATGCACTAAGATTTGTATGAGATTATTACATAATCCATTGATATACATAATATATGATAGTTGGGGTTTTTAGCTTTAAGCTTTCCCATTAAAAAATTGTGTTATGTGCGATTGAATTTATTCACATGTGTTTTCAATTGAGTTTTAAATTTCCACAAGTTTAACAGTGGAAGGATTCTGTATTTAGAAAGAAGATAAATATTGTTAGATCAGGAGAATACAGTAATACATCAACATTAATAAATTTCTACACATTAGGTCATAACACCTATTGTGTGCTCTAGATTATTTTATTGAGTAAAAAACAAAAGTCATAAAATTGCTTTTGTGTCAAAGGGAACTCTTCCACCAAGTCAACCCTTTTCTTCTAGAAAGGACTACCGCATATCCTTCAAAATCGGCCTCCAAACAAGTATACAAGTTGGCCTTAAGAAAATTGTTCATGTCATCCCAAAGTACAGTGACAAACCAATATAAATAGCAAAGGGCTCAACTAATTTGAAGAGAAACAAATCTCGGACCTACAATACAACCGAGGGTTTTGGCCTCCAATACAACAGAGGGTTAAAATATATAATACAATAGAGAATTCACATTTGTATTGCGACAAAGAGTTTGGATCTACAATATGACAAGACAACATTCAATTTGAAATTATTCTAAAGTAGGAAGGGACCTTGCGAAGTTCTATAGAGAGGATTCCAATCCAGTAAATTAAGATCATGGAGAACCTAATATTTGAAGTTAATTGGAGAATGTCAGGCATCCTAGAGAATGAAAGTTGTAGAAAACAAGAACAAATTTTGTAGGAAGGATCAAGAACTTAGTAAGGGCTAACTTGGTAAATGGAATGGGTCTCTGGTCAAAGGGTCATGTTTTCCATAAATTGATCTAATCTATTAGAGAAAGAGTTGACTTGGTTTTTCCCCTTAATACGGGTTTTTTTCTAGCCTTGTGCCTAGAGCTTGTCTCCTTGTTTTTTTGGAATTTGTCTTGATGAACATAACAAATTGAAAGAAATAACTAATAAAGAGATAAGAACAATTAAAAGAAAATGTCAAAGGTAAGAGAAATCCACTTGAAGAATATAATTCACATACATTAGGGGTATTTTGAGGTGTAAAATGGGCCTCCTAAGGAAATTATAAAATAATAGTCGAAATAATAAAATAAGATTAGAGAACATAATCAAATTGTAGGGGGAAAATGAAAAAGTTATTCTTTCAACTCATATTTTCAATTTATCTTCCTATGGGTTTACTAAAATTTTGAGCAACAAAACTCGTTGGATGCAGAATTTGTTTCCACATCCAAGGAGTACCCATGTTCCATACTTTTGTTGGACCCTGCTACATGAAAAATGAGAAATACATGAATATTGTGATTGTAATCATGTTTTTCATGTATTTCTCATTTTTTGTATAGCAGGGTCCATCAAAAGTATGAAAAATTGGTACTCTTTGGATGAGGAATTAATTTTTTCATTAAACGAGTATTCCCGCTCAAAATTTGAGTAAAACCTTAGGTAGATAAGTTGAAAATACGAGTTGAAAAAGTAGTTTTTATTATTTTATTATTTTTTAATATTTTTAATTTTTACTCCAAAAATGGTGAATCATCCCCTATGGTTGAAATCATCAACTTGAATCCTATTTTTTCTTATAAATTTTATTTTGGTTGTACATTTTTCTTAGGAGGCCCATTTTAGTCCTCAAGATTCCCCTAACGATGCCCTAAATTTCTCAACATGGTATCAAAGCTTGGTTCTTTGCATAAGGACAGTAAGAAGGTCACTAAGGCCTCAAAACAATAAGAGGAAGATAAGTCTCCTATGACCGAGCTACTAGAAGATACAAAAGCAAATTCTAGGCATTCTAATAAGCCCTAGTTATAGTAATTAGGCCGCAAAAATTTGACTGGATAGTGAAAAAGTATTAAAGAATATAGAAGCCTTGTTGTCGAAGACTAAAATACTAGGTCAAGTATTCTAATGAAAGAAGCAAATTACTTAAATCATGTAAAGTCATTAAAGAAGAATTTAAGCTATCAGCTATCACAATGATCTGAATTCTCAAAATTGTAGGTGACCGAGTTAATGTTTGGGGTTTCTCAAGGAAAAATCCTTACAAGAGAGCAGGTGATATTGTTACATTTATATTGATAAAACACAAAACTATATAGTGGTATAAGAACTTCAAATTCATGGCAGTCCTGTAACATGAAATCAAAATTTAAGCAATCACCAAAGCGGCCGAAAATTCTGAGCATAAGCATCATTGAATACCAAGACACATTCCTCATCAAGTTCTAAGATACATCTACCATCTTCTCAAAGAAGACGAAGTGATGAACATGATTAGGAGCCATCCCACACTTCTATTTGGAAGAATATAAGAAGTGACATCATCCACTATGGAGAAAGACTGCCTTCTGAGCACAAGTGTATTAAAAGGCCTCACTAATAGGAACTATGATTTCCCACCTTATTTTTGTGCATAAAGGAGACCGAGGTTTAAGGCTCATTAGGCCTATCATAAAGCTACAACCACCTTAGAAGACAATAATATGTAGTGTGTAATTTCTATGCATAGTTACAATGTCACACACACACACACACACATATAAATATATACATACATAGTTCAAGCCTATACAAGTCAGTGAGCCGAACTACACTAAAAGAAGCAAAAATTTGCAAGTATCCCTCTTGAAGAAAATATTATAGTAAGTAACATTCTCTACTAAAATGTTGAAGAGTAGCAACATCAAAAGAATCCTTAGTTATGGTGAAATGTAACTAGTGTCGGTCTTCATAATTGTTCTTGAGTCATGACTTGATGTAATTATTGATGTACATGTCAAAGGAATTTTTTTTATTTTTTTTTGTAAAAATAAAAAATATTTTTATTGAAATGGGTTTCTTTCCCATCAGGTTTTGGTCTTAGGTCAAAGCACCCATTGAGTGCTCTAGGGTTCTTCTTCTCAAGTCAAGATTCAAGGTCATGATGTACTAGCCCTTGGAGGGCCCATGTAACAAGAAGAAAACAAAATATTTATTGTAAAATTTCATGTCTATAAGCCTCCAAGTGATGGGTCAACCAACCCTCTTCATGTCGACCTAGATAGGCCTAATTCACCTCTTAAGAAGCCTATAAAAGGAACTCACTCTCCACATTTTAAGGGCACACAACAAGGGATATCAATCTGATACATACGAAGAAGAAAGGAGATTTGATCCATAAAATTATGCGAAAGGAAGAAAAAATTATGTAGAGGCCAACATAGGAGGAAAATCTATGTTTGAGCATCTTACACGTGAGGATATGTTGGAGGAACTAGGGTTACCTCAGTCATCATTTTGCAGAGAATTGGTCTGGGGTTCTGTTGTACTATACAACACCACCCCCCATTTACATTAATATATGGGGACCCTTTTTTATTTTTCTTTCCTTTAAAGAATGAGTGCAAACTCTAAAAATATTGAAATACTAGCTTTATACACTTTCCACTTGGAAAATTTCACATATCGCACATCGCAAACAATTTTGGAATAAATACTTAAATGTCATTAAGGAGCTCTGAAATGCGATTGTCAATGCCTTTCATAAAGGTTAAAACATTCATCGAAACCTTGGTTATAAGGATAAATCGAAACGCAATATAATTCAAAATTTCCATAAGCACTTTATGATATGTCTCGGACCCGAAATTATTATAAAATAATATCTCAATCAACATTTAAAGTCTAAAAATTCCCAAAAGCTAAGAATACATCAAATGACCTTTAATATTAAGGAAAAGGTCCTTATAGGTTACCTCAAGTCGCAACTACTGCGTATCGCAGATCACAAGTCCTTAAGGTTCTTATAACCATCACCCATTCGCCAACGCGAAATGCGAAATGCGATAAATCAAAACAATTTTTCCTGTAGCATTTAAAGCCTAAATAGTGCAATAAAGCTTCCAATATTAGACGTTGAAACAAAACACTAAGCGAAATCCCGAGATGCGATATTGCGATTTTGCAATTGCATTATCGCATGAATGCTCAAAAAAATATAGCTTTCACGACTTGATTTTTGCGATACGATATTTTGATTAGATGTAGAGTACATATCATTAATAGTCTTAAATGAAACATTGATCATACTTTTAAGGTGTTTTAATTGTTTTTAGTGGTCGAGAAAAGCAATAATTGTTCTTGCTTATGATGAGTTAAATGCTAGTATCTTCAAAAATATTTCATTATCATTGGTTGATTTGAAATTCTCCCATTCCATCTGCTCTGTATTTTTCACTTCGTCTTCACTTCTTTGAATTTCAAGAAAGCTTCCAAAGATACGTCTCTAAGGAAAATGATGCGGACGAACAAAAATCAAAGCAATTCAGACTCTGAGACTACAAAAATGCTACCCCTGTTCTCAGATACCACATGCAACAAAGATGTTGGAGTGACGACATGGGAGGTTACTTATAATCTCCTCGAAGATGAAAAACCTATAATTACCGAAATCAAACCAATAGCTAATTCCTCAATGTCATGGACAACTCAAATGAGTGATGCAACCTACTCTTTCCTTCATAGGATAGCAGCAATGCCTAAAATTTTACCATACAGAGATATGGTTGAATGGGTAATCGACAACGTGAACATTGCAGATAGACAGTTCAGAAATTCAAATATGGAACTCATGGGATATTTCACAGTCGAAGATCTAAGGCAAATGTATGATCTTCCAGAACCTCATAAAAATTTTGATTTAGCATTCCTATTGCAATTTTTGAAAGAGAATGATGAACCGTTCATAATGATTCAGAGTTGGAGGTCTAGGGGCAACAAATTCAAATAATAAAAAACTGGTATGTACCCTATTGATCCTTTATCAACTCCTCATAACTATGTGGCTGCTATGTTATGTAGGTTATATGGAAAACCTGACAGTACCAAGTTTTCAATACAATAGGTACCCTTGATAGATGCATGTGTTAATTCCATTATAATGAACCAGGCCACCATCCTATCTGATAACCTAGCTATGGCTATCTTAGACTATCGTCATAAAATAGATACCTCCATGAGAATATTTCCCCCATTCTATATGAGCACGTACATTATGGATGCTATCTATTTTTTCACTAAAATTCCAATCATGGGTTGGAAATGGACCAGTGAAGACCCAAACCTTATTCACCTCAGTCATAAAGAGTTATGGCATTCCTATTTCACATCTCATTTTTACCGGATTTGTAATGGTGTTACGCTACCCATGCACCAACTTATTTTTGACAAGGAAGCCCCAAGGTTTTCTGAAGAAGAATGTGTAGATTTTCTCCCAATTGGGAAGTATTTTATTGAAAAAATGTTTACCTACATCATATTTTTTGGGAGTGTTGCAAAACCTCATGTTATTCCTTTATATGTTCCCGATAAACTACTAGGAAGGGAAATTGATTATCAGGTAGTAGGATATGGCCTTGCAAAGAGCCTCAAAAATTCAAAGTAAGCTTTAAGTCTAGTTTTCCTAGTACAGTGTGGTGTTTTTACACTAAATGATTTTGGTCATGCAATAAAAGAGGTTCAAAACATAGAAATTTCGAAGTTAGCCACCATTCCAAGCAGACAATATGATCCAGATAAGGTAGCTTAAAATTTTACCGTGTCAATGAAAGTTAAAGAATTTATTCATGAAGCCGATAAATTTGAAGATCTATTCGAATCTGCTCAGTCGTTTGAGCTAGTTATAAATTAGGCAAAGGTGAAATTGGATCCAATTGATTTTCACAAATTCCAAGAATTCAAAAGAAAAAGGATTGAGCAAATTCCGTTGGATTTGTTAAACACCCAACATAAGGCTACACCCAGTGTTAGTATCAATACTCATGAGCACAATTTAGAAGCAGAATCAATTCACAACACAGAACAATCACAGAAGGAAACAAAATCTACGACCGAGACTAGTCAGAAATCAACAAAAGAACATATGTAAATTTATCCAAATCAAAGCACTACTGATAGAGAAAAAGGAAATAATATGGAAAAACAATGGCATGAATTTAGTCAAAGCCTCAAGAATAGAAATAGATAACTAAATTTCAAATAAATTCATAATTTTATAAACCTTAGCAAACTTAGAGGAGATTAAATCGAGAAATAGGAGATAATCAAGAAACATGCTCTCAAGAAGTAGAGATTATACCTGCATTCCTTACATCTGAAATCACCTCGAAAATAGAAGAAATTCCTACTATAGATTTGTTCTACAGCCCTGAGAATAAGAATGTAGTAAGGCGACAAAGAAAAAGAAGAAGATTGACAACTTCTACTGAAGTGTTACCGGGAAATGTGTCAATGGAAGTAGTCTGGAAAGACACTACTATTGACCCAACAGGAAATCTTACTAAGTTGCCACAATTTGTAGGAGATTATGCCACAGCCACAATTAACAAAGCAACCTAAGTCTCTGCCTTATTAAAATAAAAGGAAGAAAGAATCTCATAGCTAGAGCAACAACTAGAGATTGAAAAAACTCAATAAACAAGCTGAAATGCGGTTGTCAAAATTGTAAAAGGATTTGGAAGCAATGAAAATAAAGTATGAAGAAGATATCACTGCAAAGGATCTGAAAATTTGTGAAATGCAAGAATTGATTACTAGGTACAAAGATATACCAAGTAAGAATGAATTTATCAAATAAGCTTTGGAGCTGAATTCTCAACTTGCCATACAACAAGGTCTATTCTACCAAAAGATGTTTATTATCCGTCCTTATTTATAGAATAGCGAATAGTTAACAAATCAAGTAATTAATCAGAGGATCAAATTTGAAGAAATAAATACTAAAATCTCAAATCATATTACATGGCAAGAAACATATGAAGGGATAAATGTAAATCTTCTCGAAATTGAAGAAAATCTTAAAGACTTCTTATTCACATACTGGGATGTACAGATCAAACAGGCAGAGTGAGTAGTAACAAAAGCAACGGGAGGAACAAGGAATATTATAGAGGAAGTAACCCAGAAACTTGATACTACCAACTTGATCAAGAAGGTGACTTAGATACACTGCTAGATATAAAAAAATTAAGTGAAAGTTGGAAGGAAAAAGCTCAATTTCAAAGAGATACGATCAAACAGATTTCAAAGATGGATTGGGAGGCATATTGGTAGTATCTTGTTAAACCACATGGCCAAACCATGACGTTGAATTGTCTAATAAATTCAACAAATAAAATTCTGCCACCTCTCACCAAAGCCATATTTGTAGGACAAATTAGAATGAGAGTCGGCACACCACCATGAGTGAAACCAAGGGCCGATATCTACAACCTTTCGGCTCACTTGGCAAACGCGAAAGCTTCCAAATAATATTAAGGCATTAGATTTTAGTTATTTTTATATTTAAGTTACTCATTATGAGGAAGGTTGTTTGAAACCTCCTCAAATAATTTTTTTATAATATATTTTAAGCATATTAGATACTATTTAAACCCTTCTCATGCATTTAGAAAAGGGTCGAAAAATTTATCAAAAAAATTTGCAAAAGAGTGAAATTTTGTATTTTTGTGAATTCTTTGATGAGTTAATGGAACAAAGTCTGATCTCTCTTGATATTTAAGCTGTTTAACTAAAGTTGCACTTTTGTACTCATTAAATTTTTTTGACTTGAAGAGGAGCAGACACTACTGTTGATTTAATGAGTAGAACATCACATATATGGTATTTCTACACGTTATGTTGAATTTTGTTTCTTGAATTGACAACAATATTTTCATTTTTATTATGTATGAGAACTGTTATTATAGGTGAATGTTAAATGCACTTTTGTACTAATGTTTATCTATGATTCCTTATTTCATATATGATCAAAAGTATGAATGTGATACATCTTTCACAGTTGTTTTGATTAAATTTTTAATCAAAATAATCATTTTTATAATTTTCATCTCTTTCAACTATTGAATCATTTTCATTACCAGTTTTTGAAATATATCCTTTTAGATCACATTAATGAAACAACACCCCATGTAAATAATAGAATAGATATTGAATTACTTGCGTAAGTAGATTAAAATTATTTCTCCATTTGCATACTATAAACAAACACACCCTCATTTTTTATTATTGGGAAACTGGTCCCTTTATCCCCAGTCGGAGCCACTACACCAAACAGAAAAGAAGCTGCCTCAAGGTCCGAATCGGGTGGTTTCCCCCATGTTGTTGCAATGGATTTCCAATCCCTCAACATTTTGGCGCTAGAAGGAGGGCCATCGTGAATGGAAAAAAGGTCTGATCAATCTAAAAGCTAAGCTAAGAGTTACTCTCCCTATAGATCCCCTCCAACTTCCAGATCATTGTCTAGATCTATTTCCTTAAGATCTAAAGCTGAACATCCTTCTCCTAAGTCTCCTAATGAAAATTAGCCAATATTATCTTCAGATTATCATCGTAACTCCCCAAAATTTCAGTCCTTGATTGAGAAAATAGAGAGAGTATCCATTTCTGCTGAAAATCCTGAACCTTGTCAAACGTCTAAAACTAGTGTTTCATCTTCTTTTCAAGCAAGATGAATATTAACTCGATCAGAAACTTAGAAGACAAGAATCCCTCCTTTTGAATTTCCTATTGTTACTTCTCTAAGGAAAATAAATAATACTAAGTGAGAGTCATCCACCAGCGAGGTCTTTTCCAATAATCCACCTCATTCACATTCATTACCTCCACTCATTTCAACAACTTCTATTCCAACCATCAGTGTTAGTTCAACTAGTTCCAGTACTCAAACTACTTCACCTTAAACTAGTTCAAACACTCAGCCCGCCTCTTCTTCAACTCAAACTTAACACTGCATCATCTCCACCCAAGGTCCAATGGCAGGCCAACAACCTCCACCAAATGTACAACCATGGAATAATCTAGGTGTTGTACAAATGCCTGCTCCTCTTCACCCTCTTCCTAAATACGCTAAAATATGGTTACCTAAATTTAATCCAGATGATGGCCTCCTAGCTGAGGAACATCTCCATAATTATATGTTAGCCATCAATTTGAAAGAGATAACTGAAGAAGACTGTGTAGTCAGATTATTTCCATATACTCTTACAAGATCTGCAGGATCCTGGTATTTTTCATTACCTGCTCCCTCTATAACTAGCTGGAATATGTTTGAAGAAAAAATCCTAGCTAAGTTTGGAGATGACCAAATCACTGCGTCACTCATCGATGACTTATCTAATCTCAAGGCTAAAACAAGAGAGAAAATCAAAGATTTCAATTCTCTATTTAATAAATTACTCAATAAAATACCTGCTACATTAGTTCCTTGTATTGAAGTTCAAATTGAGTGGTACATCTCTTCTCTTTCCTCTAATATATCCATTTTTTTTGATAGAGTGAAGTTAGCTACTTTAGAAGAAAACATGAAGGAAGCTTTGTCTGTAGAAAAACATATAATTTCTCTTGAAAAGAAAAGTTCTCAAGAAGGCAAAAAATCCAAGAAATTTTATTTCAAAGACGATTCAAAGAAAAATCAATCAAAATATCCTTTCGACGTTGAAGTTCTTCATAAAGTATTGAAAACTATGAAAAATTAAATGGCAGACATCAAAAAACAAGTTGTTGAAAATTCCAATACTAAGAAAACTTTCAAACCTTTTAAGAGAAATCAGTGTTCTACTTCCCAGCCACCCAACATTATAAATAATGTTGAGTCTCACCTGGAAATAAAAGATGAAGAAACAAGGGAAGAAGAAACAAAAGATGAAGAAGAAGTTGAATTAAATGGAATGTGGGATTTTATCCTACCAAATGAGGAAGAACAGGAAGCTTTTCTAGTTAGCACAAGAAGCAAGAGCTCTACAGATGCGACACAATCTAATAAAAAACAGAAGAACTCTCATACGAAAGAAAATACAGTAAGTCAGAAGTCTACATCTAAAGCTTCGTAGAGTAATCCTTCTTCTTTAGACATTCCATCTACATCAAAGACAATGGTAATCTCTGATATCATTGAATATAATATAGTGGAAGATATGTAGAAGACCGGGGCTAATATCTTAACACATGAACTTACTAAATTGAAACAATAGCATAAGATTTTACTTAGAGAATTGAATGCAATTCCTACTTCATCTTTACCTGCTCCAGTAGTAGTTCAAGTTTCTAATGAAATGGGTAAACCTCCTACTCCTTCAGCTAAAGTGAATTCCATAGATCTCATCATGATAACTGAATGATCCATTTATAACACTCCATTTCTCTTAACTTATGAGATCTTTAATAAGAATGTCCATAATTCCTTGATTGATTCAGGGGCTTCTTCTAATATTATGCTAAAATCAGTATGTGCTAAATTGAACATAACTCCTCAAGAATATCCTATTCATATAGTACAACTCGATATGACAAAAGTAGAAGTTGTAGGAGAAATTAACTCTATTTCAATTAGATTATTATCAAACTCAAAATTTTCCTAGATAATTGATATCTTAGTGGCTGACATTATTGGATTTTATTGTTTAATATTGAGCAGGGATTGGTCCGAGAAACTCCTTGGATATTTCGCAACAAACTGGGCACACGTGTGGCTGCCCTATAATGGAAAGCCAAACAAAATTTGAGTAGACCATGAGAAATTCATGAAACACACAGTTATTGATCTTGAAGGGACCAATGAGCCAGTAGAATTCAATAATAATATTATTGGAAAGTACTCGATAGAGTCATTTCTTGGAAAATTTAATGCAAAATGTTCACCCTTCTTCGATAATGCTGTTATCTCCCAAATTGAAATTTTTTTTCAAAAATATGCTTCTAAATGTAAAAAATTTGTAAATAAACTCATAATTTATTATTTATTTTGGACTCTTTATTTTGATGGTTCTAAATCAAAAGATGGCGCAAAATTTGGCTTTATTTTGATAACCCCAGAAGGAGAAAATACCATGCTATATTGCAGATTAGAATTCGAATGCATGAATAATATAGTGGAATATGAAGCACTAATTCAAGGTTAGTATAAAGCAATCGACCTCGGTATTAAATATCTGCAAGTATATGGAGATTCATAAATCATTATTAAATAAGTGAGAAATACCATACATTGCAACTCTGGATATCTTAAACATTATCAGTCATTAGTCCATAATTTAAATTCTCATTTTTTAGCTTTGAATATCTCCTTTGTGCCCAGAATACAAAATGCTAGTGCAGATTTATTGGCCAATGTAGCATCAAAATTAATACCATCTCAAGAATTTAGTCCCGATAGGTTTTCTATTGAATTTATTTTTAGACCATCCATTCCTGATATTATTACTAATTGGAGATTTTTTAATCACGATTATGATGTCATAGACTTCCTTACCTCAGAAGGATCTTATGATGATCAAATTATAGATGAGCATGAACATGGAAATCAGATAAATAAAGAACATGATGAAAATTCAATACCAAAGTCTATTGTTAAACTTGAAGACCTTTATGATTTAAAAGATAGGTTCAAGAAAGTTACTAATTCTAAAAATCAAAGTTAAACTTTAAGATTTGAGTTAGTAAATCTTGGAACTGATGATAAAGCACAAAATGTCAACTTAGGTCTCGTTCTATCTTCTGAAGAAAGATCATCATTCATCAGGTTATTAAAAACCTACAAAGGTTTTTTCACTTGGGATTATGCTGATCTTAAAATGTACGAAACCTCTGTCATCCAAAATATTATCCCTATGATTTCAAACAAGAAACCTGTGTAACAAAAGTTAAGGAAAATTCATCCTAATCTTGAAATTCAAATCAAATTAGAATTGAATAAACTCCTCAAAGCTAAAAAAATCTTTCCTGTTAGACATTCAAAGTGGGTATCAAATTTAGTACATGTGAGGAAGAAAAATGGTGAAAATAGGATTTGCATAGATTTTAGAAATTTAAATAAAGCATGTCAAAAGGACAATTTTCCATTACCAACCATGGAACAAGTACTGCAACCTATAGTTGGTTCTGAACTCATGTCTTTTTTATATGGGTTTTCAGGATATAACCAAATCCTGGTACACCTCGATAACAGATTAAAGACCACATTCATAACTAAGTGGGGAACTTATGCCTATCAGAAGATGCCATTCGAGTTAATCAATGCAGGCGCCACATTCCAAAGAGCCATGGACACATATTTTAAAGGAATCATTAAAAAATCAGTGGTTATTTATTTAGATGACATCATAGTCTATTATGGACAAAGAACCAATGATGTAAATGACTTAAAGCAAGTCTTTGAGCGATGTAAAAAGTATGGAATATCACTTAACCCGAAAAAGTCATATTTTTCTTTAGATGAAGGAAAAATTTTAGGATTCATCCTGTCCAAAAAAGTTATCTATATCAATCCTGAAATAATCGAAGAAATTAAAAAAATCCCTTTCCCTCATAAGAAAACCATGAAATCATTACTAGGACAGATAAAATTTTGTAAAAATATATGTCCCTAACTTTTCGCAGATAGTTTTTCCTTTACAAAAAATGATTAAGAAAAAATCAGTCTTCAAGTGGGGGCATAATGAGAGAGAAGCATTTGATTTAATAAAACAGTCTATTGTTAATGCTCCATCCTTGACTACTCTAATTTTCTTAATCCTTTTACTCTATATAGATTTGCATCATATACATCATATCATGTTGTTTTGACACAACTTAATGAGTAGCAAGTTGAAGCACCGATTTCATTTTTTAGTTCCAATTTGCAAGGTGCAGAATTAAACTATTCAGCTATTGAAAAATAAGAATTTTCCATCTTCAAATATATAAAGCATTTTAGGTCATTTCCCCTCAAAAAACATACCAATATAATAGTTCCATTTTCTGCAGTAAGGCAATTATTGACGCAAAGAGAAGTAGGAGAGAAAAGGGTTAATTGGGTAACTGCTTTGCAAGAATACGACGTAGAAATTATACCTTCTAAAATTGTTAGAGGTCAAGGTTTTTTCAGAATGTTAACGAGAGCATCCCATTTACCAATAGAAGCAGATTCAGGTAGTGATGTACAAGTGTTTGAGGTAAACCTCAAAGACGCTCAGTATCAATATGATGGTCTTAAATTTTATTTGAAAAAAGGATATGACCCCATGCGGCTCAATTATATAAAAAAAGTGCTTTAAGATTGAAAGCTAAGAAATATGAAATGGTCAACGATGTATTGTTTAGAAGAAACTTTGATTCCGTCTTATTACAATGCTTAGATAAAACTGAAGCAGAGAGATTTTTGCAGGAACTCCATGATGGATCAGCTGGAGGACATTTTGGAGGAAATAGGACAACACATAGAATCCTGCATGCATGTTATTATTGGCCAACACTATTCAAATATGCTCATGAATATGCAAGGAAATGTAAGGTCTGTCAAAATGCATCTGGAAGAAAAAGGAAACCAGCTTTTCCATTATAACCAGGTAATATTGAACAAACATTCAAGAAATGTGGATTAGATATAATTGGTGAGATCATTCCTAACTCTTCCAAAAAACATAAATACATCCTTACATCTCTCGATTATTTTACTAAATGGGTGGAAGAAATTCTGGCCAATTCAGAGAATATTATTGAATTTACTGATCAATTTATTATAACTATATTTGGATTATCAACTACTTTGATGTTTGACAATGCATCATATTTCTTAAGTGCTGCTATGATAGAATTTTCCATTGAAAGAGATTTTAAGCTAAAATATTCTGCTAAATATTATCCTCAAGGAAATGGTTTAGCATAATCAACTAATAAAAACCTTATTAGGATCATTAAATGAACTATTGAGAAGAACCAAATAAATTGGCACAAATAATTAACTTTTTCTCTTTGAGCAGATCGAATAACGTAGAAAGCCTCAATTGGCACTTCTCCATTTAATCTTGTTTATGGGAAAGAAGATATTCTTCCTATTGATATAGTTATTGCTTCTGTTTTCCTGGTCCAATTTATTTATGAATCACATTCTTCTTCTCTCCAAGTAAGACAATTCCAAATTCTTAAACTTGAAGAAGAAAGAGAAAAAACCAAAGTTACGCATGCACATCATCAAAAGTTGGTTCAAGCTTCATTTGACACAACTTCTGTCAGTCCAAAAACATTTGAAATTGGTGATTTTGTTTTGAAATGGGATAAATCACATGAGAAAAAAAGGTAAACATATGTAATATTCCAAATTAGGAACAACTACACTATCGAGAATATCTCAAGATATTACCAATGTGGAGATCTAGTAATACATAAACATGACTGGAGATAGCAGTGAATAACATCAACTTCAAAAAATAAAATAAGATCTCATAGCCATATTATTAATAATATGGTAGCAGAAAGTGTACAAGATCTTGAGGAAATGATCACTCAAGCTTAGGCAAATCCATCATCAAAGATACAAGTACAATAATCATGAAATACACTGCTACATATGATAGGCCAAGATATGACTGCACAGTCTATGAAGGAGAACTGCTACAAAATAATTTCAATACATGGATACAACAATATATGGCTCAAATGAAGAAGGGGGAGCAAGATCTCTACCCTTAGAAACAAAAATACACAATCCTCAAAAGGATTGGCTGAAATATACACAAAATGGAAAATCTGCAGAAATGCCGGAGTTGCTGGGTAGCAGCAGCAACTCAAGAACTGGAAATAAGTGGTGGAGGCTGAAGATGCTGCATCCAATGAAAATACCTCCTCCAATGGATCTCTAGAATGAAAGGTTGATCCTCTCACCTAAGATCTCACCCTCCAAAGATATCTGCAAAGCCCCACTGCAAATGCTCCACTAAAATAACGTAGTCACTGGGTGAAACTGCGTTGTAGGGCTAGGGAATGAGTTGGCCTTGATGCCAAAGTCTGCAATAAGTTCTGGATGCCTCTGATCTGATATCTCAAAGGGAAGAGAGACTCCTCCTCTAAAAAATAGTTGATGGAGGTGGTATAGTGAACCCTCACTGCAACACCCAGAAACACAACATTATTCTACTGTAGAAATAATGTTGTCTTGATGGAGGATGCTTGGCCTCAAGCTTGGATGTGAGGAAAATAAGTGCAATCCCTCAAGAGGCCTCTCAAGAAGGAGAAGGAATCCTAAACAGGAATTCCCCCGACAACTCTTGCTAAATAGCAAAGAATGCACAATTGTCTGAATAGACAATGAGATGAATAATACAAGCATGAATAACAATGGTTGCCTTGCCCTCCTTTTAAACAAGTGAAAGCTCTCTCTCCATGGGCCCCATCCATTAGGGTTTCCTCCACCAAATATCCTCTTCCTCATTCACACTGCGTTGTCTCATAAAGTGATGCACTCCTCCTATGGCAGTGCTGTTGACTTGGTCAAACATGACCTTGTCTTTATGCATTTGCCCCTTTTCGCACTTGAGGGTGCAAAATGAAGCTACCATGATGATCCCTTTCACATCATGAGGGATTTTATTCATGTCTTCAATAAGAATGGGTTCCTTTACCCATTTATTTAGCTGAAATGTGATAAAAGAAAAAATTTAATATTCTATTTAGCCATGTGCTAAAATGGGAATATTACAACATACCAAATTCCAAAGACTATGGCTTGGACCATTTCAAATTGTAGAAAAAATAGGCCCAACAAAGTTTTTATTGCAAGATCTGTCATGCAAGAAAGATTCTCTTCCTATTAATGGGAAAATTTCAAAGAAATATTTTTCATAGGAGGTAATCCCTTCTATTTCCTATACATTATTTGTCTTCTCTTTTCTCAGGAAAATAAAAGTTGAATGGTATTTATTTCTGTCTTTTAAAATAAATATCTTAGAGAAAATTCTTGATTTTTCGCTTCTATAAATAAGAATGGTTAAGGAAATAATTGTAATATTCGAATCTCAAATAAATTTTATTTCACTAAAACTATTTATTCTTTGATAAACTCTCACTTGTATAAAGTATGTTTGTTCTACTATCAGTCAAGAAAATAATCTTTAACATAGTAAAGACTCTTTATAGACAAGAGACTTTAACTCTAGAATTATCATCCAAAAACCCTAAAAAAGGCCAATGATTCACCCCATCTGGAAAAAATTTCAATTTTCAGGATGTAATTCAAAAATATGAAAAATCTTAGAAGATAATAAGTCTCAACAAGAGCTTGTTTACCATATTTATAGGAAAATAATTAAATTGAGATTGCAAATATTGTCTAACAAAATAGGGTAATGACTTGAGATTGTATCAAAAGAAACAGGGTCTCCTCAAGAGCCAGCTTGATCAGTTTAGTTACAACCGGTGAATGGCATTGTCAATATTTGGTTACCAAGCCCAGACAATGGATTTTAAGTAATAAAAAATATATATATATTTTTTTTATTAAAAAGAAACACGTGAAAGTATATGATTGTGAACTCATTTTTAAAAATTGTGATATTAGCTGGATGGGACAATGAATCATTGCTGGGTAAAAGGTAACCCTGTCGAGGCTATGAATGCCCGCTGGCAGCAGAGGCTCTACATGTGATAAATGAGTATATACATATATAAAAATCTAATATGAAAGAGCCAACTACTTTATCTTTTTGAACTTAGTAAAGACTGATACAGATGATCATATTTTCATCTTAAAGAGGGAATCTTATGAATTATAATCAAGTGAGTTTTTATTAATTATTGAAATATTATTTATATTGAAATTCATTCCTGCCACTTTTTTTATTTTTATTTTGAAAGTTTTAGAAATTTCAAAAAATTGATCAAAGATAACTGGTTCTCCCAAGTGATACGCTAATTTTTGTACTATACAAGACCCCCCCCCCCCCCCCCCGCCCCATTTATATTAATATATGGGGACCCTTTTTAATTTTTGTTTCCTTTAAAGAATGAGTTCAAACTCTAAAAATATTGAAATACTATCTTTATACACTTTCCTCTTGGAAACTTTGACATATCGCACATCGCAAACCATTTTGGAACAAATACTTAAATGTCATTAAGGAAATCCGAAATGTGATTGATGATCCCTTTCATAAAGGTTAAAACATTCATCGAAACCTTAGTTATAAGGATAAATCGAAACTGTAATATAATTCAAAATTTCCATAAGCACTTTATGATATGTCTCAGACCCGAAATTATTATAAAAGAATATCTCAGGCAACGTTTAAAGTCTGAAAATGACCAAAAGCTAAGAATACATCAAATAACCTTTAAGATTAAGGAAAAAGTGCTTATAGGTTAACGTATGTTGTAACTACCGCATATCTCAGATCGCAAGTCCTAAAAGTTCTTATAACTATCACCCATTCGCCAATGCGAAATGCGAAATGCGAAATGTGATATATCAAAATAATTATTCCCGTAGCATTTAAAGCTCGAATACCACAATAAATATTTTGATACTAGACATTAAAAAAAAGCACTAAGAGAAATCCCGAGATGCGATTTTGTAATTTCACAATCGCATTATCGCATGAATGCTCAACAAAATTTATCTTTCACGACTTGATTTTTGCGATGTGATATTTTGATTAGACATAGAGTACGTAGTGTTAGCATTGGAATCAACACTTGGATTGTGACAAGTGCCTGACCAGACACAACTTAAGCTCAAGGGATATTTTATGATTTGGATTGGATTGTTGGAAAGTGATTGAATCTCACAACTACTGAAAAGGTTTCAAACAAATAACTCTCTTTCACACATATGAGGGTACTAAGGCTTGATGTGGTAGCAAGGGTAAATTTGTAATCTGTTGGCTAGGAGAATATGCAAAAGAACAATGGGTCTATAGGATATAATTCAACTATTTGGATGGAGAAATAACACAAGGTTCAAATGGGTAGTGTATCAACGAAAGAAAGATTTTATGAGTCTTACAAAAATTGCATTGTACACCTAAAGTTATCTGTTACAAGGAATGCTCATAGATAAATTACCACACTTAACTTATCAAGAAAGCTTGCTAAGCAAGACTGAAAAAATTGGATAATCATGCATAGATATATCATGAGACTAACGAAAACATGGAACATATTTAATATCACAATATGGAATTGAAGAATTTAGATATGAAAACACATGAGATAAGTAGACAATACACACAACAAGATTTCATAAGTCCTCAAGAGTGCTTCTAATATATTATATATTCCAAATGTGTAACACAATATTTTATGTAAAATAAAACCAACGAACCCTTCTGTCTTTGCATTACACCATATTTATACAAAATAGGAGTTCTGTATAGAAGCCTCCAATAAAAGTGGAAATCTGTTTTTTGGAATTTATTACAACTCTCTACGTATAGTAGATTTTATCTAAAAAATTAAAGAGGAAACTGAAATAGAAATAAATATAAAACATGGCATCATGGAGCTAAAGTTGGTTGAGCAAATGTGGATGTGTGCCCTCACAGCTTGTCCAAATCTATCTCCATAAAAGGTGGAATCCGGCAACTGAAAAGGAACACTTGTATACATATCTACAAAAAATATAGGAGTGGCTAACCAATTGGAAGTTATTTGATACCTGGCAAGAGCTCATCATCACATAGATCACATTCATTTCATCAACTTTAGTGTAATCTTTGTGAGAATAAAACCAAAAAGTAGCTTTTCTCCTCCACATACTAAATCAGAAAATAATAGATACCTCTTCTGAAAAGGGTAGCTATATCAAAAAATACTAAAAACAAACAAAAAATGAAAAGCTTCTTCAGATTCTCAGGGCCCTGCATCTTCATTCATTAGAGGTCTAATATGGAGGCAAAGATTCTGATAACTTCAGCTTTAGTTACCCTTTTTGATGTGTCTTTTTATTATTGGCTTTATTCTTAGGGCTATCATCAATGCTTATTATTTCATCCCTAAGAGCAGGGTTATCAATGAGATTTATTGTTAATCTCAATTTATTTTTAGGCTTGGTGTGAGGCCTTTGAATGTAGGGGTTTGGAATATACATAGGCCTTTTTCCACCATGTATGAATCTACTTGATTATCCCTCTTCAAACTCTGACTGAGTGTACTTTGTATCACTTCTATCCTCCTCATAAGATGAATATGAATGCATTATAGTTTTCTTCCTCTTATTTACTGAAGAATCAATAGATGAGAAGAGCTGAGCTAAGGTAGGTTATTTTATTGTGATAGTCTCTGACACTTTTATTTTCCCTTTCTTGTGTGAGGAAAAGACCTATGAAAGAGTAGGCTCTTTGAATGAAATGTCACTATTTTTTTTTAGTCTCCTGTGTAGCTTCTAAAATAGGGTTTAATCCCATGGCTTCAGGGATGACTTCCTCTGAAGGTAGAACAGGGCTAGATGTTAGGGGTACAGGGCTAACTTGCTCTGAAAGTCCCTCTATCATGATGAGCCTTCTCCTGTGTTTACCCCTTGAGGAGGAAGTTGCTTCCTCTTTTCTTTTAGACACGGTGTTTTTATGAAACATGGTATCTCTTCGTTTAAACTTATTTCTACACTCCTCCATGAATTACCTCAAGGTTTGTGGTTCCTTGGATGAACTGTTAGTGTAGACCTCATTTGCTGGTTGTGTTGTTGGTGTAGATGTAGTGTTTCTAGCCTTCTTGGCTAAGCTCCTGGTATTCCTTCTAGATAACATTGAAGATGGGCCAACTTGTGAGGGAGTTGATGTATGAATAGGGTTTGACTATTGTTATTCTATATCTTTCAGTTTTCTAGGCCTCCCTACTCTTATTCTTAAATAAACACTGTTAAATCCCTCTATTGTTATAAATTTCTCCCATGTAGTCATTTTCCTCCTCAAGTGATAAACTATAAATATCTTAATGAAGCCTCTATGATATAAATTATGAAGTGAGTAGCCTGGGGTATTTTGTATCTTTCGAGACATTGATAACATGGATCCGTGGAGGAAAAAGGTTAGGTTCATGGGTTTGGCACCAGATATATGGGCTAAAAACCACATTTGGTATTTGTGAACAATTGAAAACCTAACTTCACAAGTTATATCACGTTGTACATTAGCAATGAAATGCTGCCACTCAGGTTTAAAGTATGAAATGTGGATGATAGGAGTCCAACCAATGTGTTCATGCTCATGATTTAAATAAACATTTGAATCAGCTTTAAGGAGAGTTTTATTATTCTTATGCCAAGACTCACCTGTTGCTGAAGTTTGAGTTTCTCTTGCAATGATGGTTTCAGTAATGTTGAAGGTCTGAGACCCAATCCTAACCTTTTCTTCATCAAAGGTCTCAACAAATGCTTGAGCAAGGGCCACATTCTCACCTGAGAATTTCCTTAAAATCTGGTACCAACCTACTGCCTTGAACTCGGCCTTAGCACGACTATCCACAAAGTGAGTGTTAGCTGGCTCAGAGCGGTTCACACTACCTCCTTTGCCCATACCATTTGGATTTAACCTAACCTCCAACACAGCTGTAAATTGAGGAATACCTTCCATGAAAACCTACTTGCTAGCACCTATTAAAAAATGGTTTTTAAAATGGAGAATAAAAACATTAGTTGTAGCTGTCACAAGAGTAGATGGAAGCTAGGTTATGCATGCCCTAAGACTCGGTGAATAGGAATGACATGAACATGGAAATGATTTAAAACCATTTCCAACTCATTTCACCAACTCCATCACATATCTTCATAATTGCTACTTGTACTGCACTTTGACACATATACCCTTTAGTCAGTAGCAATACATTTGCATAACCTTAGCAAAAGAATAATCACCCTTTTAATGCATCCTCCAATGAAAAAACAACATTATTTAGACAAAAAACATCCTTTTCTTTAACATCTTCTCAACCTTCGAATAACAATGCTAGCTTCAGTTGAATAATATTTCCTCTTCTCCCTTATACTATTTTGTAGGTAACTACTACCTTCCTGAAAAAGACAGTTTTTACTGTAAAAACCATAGCTTTTGAAAAATATAATTGCCTCTCATAGAAAGAACAAATAGTTCTTGTGTTATTCTTAACAAAACTCATGATTCTAACATTATTTATTTGACCTTAAATTGGAAATGATAGTTAAATAATAAGACCCTTTTTCAAATGGAAACTTATGACTTTAACCACTGAAAGTAGTTAAAAAACCTATTTAAAAGAGACTTTACCCTATCGACTTTGTAATAGAAATATATTATTGGACTCAGAATTCCTATTATATTTTATTAAAAAGTGACAAAGTCTCATACAGTTTAATCCTCCAGGGCTCTTCACCATAAGTTAGGAGACAGGAGAGGATCAAAGACATGACTTACAATGACGACTAGACTTTGATTTTTTTTTTGTTGAAAAAATTGCAGTGCTAACACGTAGCACTAATAGTCTTAAATGATACATCAATTAAAATTTTAAGGCATTTTGACTGTTTTTAGTGGCTTGAGAAAATAAATAAAATTTCTCCCTTAGGTTGAGTTAAATGCCAATATCTTCAAAAATATTTCATTATCATTGGTTGATTTCAAATACTCCTGTTCCATCCGCTCTGTATTTTTCACTTCATCTTCACTTCTTTGAATTTCAGGAAAGCTTCCAAAGATATGTCTCTAAGGAAAAGGACACAGAAGAAAAAAAAGCACAGCAATTCAGAGTCTAAGACTACATAAATGATGCCCCTCTTCTCAGATACCACATGCAAAAAAGATGCAGGAGCGACAACATGAGAGGTTATTTATAATCTCCTCGAAGATGAACAACCCAGAATTACCGAAATCAAACCAACAATTGATTCCTCAATGCCATCGACAACTCAAATGATTGATGCAACCTGCTCTTTCCTTCGTAGGATAGCAACAAGGCTTAACATTTCACCATACACAAATATGGTTAAATGGGTAATCGAAAACGAGAACATTGCAGATAGACAGTTCAGAAATTCAAATATGGAACTCAAGGGATCTTTTACAACTAAAGATCTAAGGAAAATGTATCATATTCCAAAACCTTAGAAAACTCATGATTCAACATTCCTATCACAATTCACTAAAGAGAACGATGAACCGTTCAAAATTATTCAAAGTTGGAGGTCCGGGGGCAACAAATTCAAACAAGGAAAAACTGGTATGTACCCTATTGATCCTTTATCAACTCCTCATAACTATGGGGTCGCTATGTTGTGTAGGTTATATGGAAGACTCGACATTACCAAGTTTTCAATACAATGGGTACCCTTGATATATGCATGTGTCAATTCCATTATAATGAATTGAGCTACCATCCTATCTGATAACCTAGCTATGGCTATCTTAGACTATCGTCATAAAACAAATACCTCCATGAAAATATTTCCCCCATTCTATATAGCGCGTACATTATGGACGCTATTTGTTTTTGCACTAAGTTTCTAATCATGGGTTGGAAATGGATCAGTCAAGACCCAAACCCTATTCACCTCAGTCATAAAGAGTTATGGCATTCTTATTTCACATCTCATTTTTACTAGATTTTTCATGGTGTTATGCTGCCCATGCACCAACTTATTTTTGAAAATAAAGCCGCAAGGTTTTCTGAAGAAGAAAGTGTATATTTTCTCCAAATTGGGAAGTATTTTACGTAACAACCGTTACCTACATCAAATTTTTTGGGAGTGTTGAAAAACCTCATGTTCTTCCTTTGTACGCTCTCGAGAAATTGCTAGCAAGGGAGATTACTTATCAGACAATAGGATATGGCCTTGCCAAGAGCTTCGAATATTCAAAGAAAGCTTTATGGCCAGTTTTCCCAGTTCAATGTGGTGTTTTTACACTAAATGATTTTGGTCATGCAATAAAAGAGATTTAAAACATAGAAATTTTGAAGCTAGCCACAATTCCAAGTAGAAAATATGATCCAGATAAGGTAGCTTCCAATTTTACTATGTCAGTGAAAGTTAAAGAATTTATTCATGAAGCTGATAAATTTGAAGATATATTCAAATCTGCTCAGTCTTTTCAGCAAGTTATAAATTGGGAAAAGGTGAAATTGGATCCAAATGATTTTCACAAATTCCAAGAATTTAGAAGGAAAAGGCTTGAACAAATTCCATTGAATTTGTTAAACACTCAACATAAGACTACACCCAGTGTTAGTATCAATACTGATGAGCACAATTCTGAAGTTGAATCAATTCACAACACTGAACAATCACAGGAGGAAACAGATCCATGACTGAGACTAGTCAGAAATCAACAGAACAACAAATGGAAATTGATCCAAATCAAAGCACTACTGATAGAGAAAAAGGAAATGATATAGAAAAACAATGGGATGAATTTAGTCAAAGCCTAAAAAATAGAAAAGAGATAATGATATTTCAAAGAACTTCAGAATTTCATACACCTTAGCAAACTTAGAGGAGATTAAATCCAGAAATAGGATATAATCAAGAAACAGGCTCACAAAAATTAAAGCTTATCCCTGCATTCCTTACATCTGAAATCACCCTGAAAATAGAAGAAATTCCTCCTCTATATGTGTTCTACAATCTTGAACATAAGACTGTAGTAAGGTGATAAATAAAAATAAGAATATTTACAGCTTCTATTGAAGTGTTACCAGGAAACAAGTCAATGGAAGTAGTCTGGAAAGACACTACTACTGACCCAACTTGAAATCTTACTAAGTTGTCACAATTTGTAGGAGATTACGCCATAGCCACAATTGACAAAGCAGTCGAAGTCACAATAAATAATCTCCCAGCTAGAGTAACAACTAGTGATTGAAAAAACTCAATAAACAAGATGAGATGCAGTTGTCACAATTGCAATAGGATATGGAAGCAATAAAAATAAAGTATGAAGAAGATATCACTACAAAGGATCTGAAAATTTGTGAAATGCAAGAATTTATTCCTAGGTACAAAGATATACCAAGTAAGGATGAATTTATCAAAGAAGCTTTGGAGCTGAATTCTCAACTTGCCATAGAACAAGGTCTATTATGCCAAAATATGTTTATTATTGGTCCTTATTTAGAGATTAGTGAACAATTGACAAATCATGTAATTGATCAGAGGACCAAATTTGAAGAAATAAATACTAAAATCTCATATCATATTACATGGAAAGAAAAAGATGAAGGGAGAAATGAAAATCTTCCTGAAATTGAAGAAAATCTTAAAGACATCTTATTCACAGACTGGGATGTGCAGATCAAATAGGCAGAGCAAGCAGTAACAAGAGCAACAGGAGTAGCAAGGAATACTATAGAGATAGTAACCCATACACTTCATATGACCAACTTGATCAAAGAAGGTGACTCAGATACATTGCCAGACATAAAAAAAATTAAGTGAAAGTTGGAAGGAAAAATCTCGAGTTCAAAGAGATTCGATCAAACAGATTTCAAAGACATATTGGAAGGCATACTAACATTAACTTGTTAAACCACACAGCCAAACCATGACATTGAATTGTCTAATAAATTAAATAGATAAAATGATGCCACCTCTCACCGAAGCCATATTTGCAGGACACATCAGAGTGAAAATTGATACACCACCACAAGTGAAACCAATGACCGATATCTGCAACCTTCAGGCTTAGCTAGAAAACGAGAAAGCTTCCAAATAATATCAAGGCATTAGATTTCATTTATTTTTAGATTTAAGTTACTCATTATGAGGAAGGTTGTTTCAAACCTCCTCAAATAATTTTTGTATAATCTATTTTAGGCATATTAGATACTATTTAAACCCTTCTCATGCATTTAGAGAAGGGTCCATAAATTTATCAAAAAACATTTGCAAAAGTCTGCACTTTTGTATTTTTGTGAATTATTTGATGAGTTAATGGAACAAAGTCTGATTTCTCTTGATATTGAAGCTGTTTAACTGAAGTTGCAATTTTGTACTCACTGAATTTCTTCGACTTGAAGAGGAGCATACACTCTTGTTGATTTAATGAGCAGAACATTGCATATATGGTATTTGTACACATTATGTTGAATTTTATTTCTTGAATTGAAAACAATATTTTCATTTATATTATGTATGAGAACTATTATTATAGGTGAATGTTAAATGCACTTTTGTACTGATGTTTATCTATGATTCCTTATTTCATATATGATCAAAACTATGAATGTGATACATCTTTCACAATTGTTTTGATTAACTTTTTAATCAAAATGATCATTTTTATAATTTTCATCTCTTTCAACTATTGAGTAATTTTCATTCCCAATTGTTGAAATATATCCTTTTAGATCACATTAATGAAACAACACCCCGGGTGAATAATAGAATAGATATTTAATTACTTGCATAATTAGATTAAAATCATTTATCCATTCGCATATTATAAACAAACACACCCTCATTATTTTTATTGGGAAATTGGTCCCTTTATCCCCGGTCAAAGCCACTGTACTAAAAGGAAAAGAAGCTGTCTTAAGGTCCAAATCGGGTGGTTTCCCCCATGTTTTTGCAATTGATTTCCAAGGCCTCAACAGGTTCTAGGTGGCTCATCACTTGGAATTTTTTGTCTTGGGTCAAGTTCATGGTCTTGGAAGTCTTCATTGAATAGATTATATAAGAAGATATTTTGTGGGTTTTACTCCCTAGGAGAGGTTTTTGCCCTAGATAGTAGCCTACTTCTAGTGTTGTTGTGTTAACATTGTGATATCCTTATTGGAATTTATATTGATGATGACAAAAACTAAATAATGAAATAAATGACAAGAAAATTTCAAGGAAAAAGAGAAATCAAGTTAAATAATAACCCTAACTATTCTCCTTAGATTTCTCAATAGGTAAAAGTAGTCAATATATTGAGACTTGTGCACCACAAATCCAAACAAGAGGGATGCCTACAGTTATAAATTTTTTCATGGCATTGTTATCACAAAATTGTACTTAATTGGCTGCTGATCAGACAACTCTATGTAACCATTTCAAACCATATTTTGACTAAATCTTAGCCTCTTCAGTATGAGAGGGCTATCTCAAAGGGATTTAATGATATTGGTTAATGATAGTGTTAGATGTCTAACTCTATAGGATTTGTATCTTGTTTTTTATGATTCCAGGTTAAAAGAATGCAGGGTTGCTACCATTGAGCTTATGGAGTCAACAATCAGTATTTTCAGTGACAAAGTTTCTTGAAATGGAAGCTGAGGTAGATAGGGATCTTTAATAGAGGAAAATCACACATAAATCATAGAACAAAACAGTCATTTCATCACTAAAGGAAGTGAGAGCATAAACATATTAATTCTGAGTAATAGAGATGAAATCTATAGCAAGTGGTAAGCATAAAGATATAGATCAGAAAGACATTAAAAACCCCATGAGAATATCAGGTCTGTCAAGAAGAAAGTCCTCTATGTTACTAATATAAGTCAAATACATAAAAGCAATAGTTTAGTGCAAAAAATCTCCAACCCCTTACTACTTCGATGATTTGCCTTTAAATAGACATTCTTACAGCAAGGATGATTTTCTTGATGGCTAGATTCATCGAATTCTCCTTATGACACATCACATAACTAAAAAACATATCTTCTAACAAGAAAATGATAGCTACACCCTAAAGAAGACATTTCGTAATAGGACTCAAAATCGTATTTATTACATGAGTATACCTTATCTTTGAAACAGTTAAATTTCAGTTACAAATAAGCATCACATGCTCGAAGGATAGATGATAAGTTCATTACCACCTTTACACATTAAAAACTCTCCTAGACATGTGGAACAAAACCCAATTTTTCAAGAATGCATAGTCCTCATCTTCAACAAGATCTTTGGCTGATGACCTATCTCCACAACACTTCCTTCGAGTCATAAATGACTGATGTTAAGATCCCTTGACTTGGTGGAGGAGTCCAGTTGTCCAAAACTTCCATTAGGATGCTCTAAAACCTTCAAAAGTAGCTCGCTATGAAAACATGACAGTTTTGTAGCATTGAAAAAGAAGCTTTTGCACCCAAAAACTCTGCTCTTTTGATGTTTCATGGTGTCACCCTAGTCATGACACATCATCACCACCATTCTCCCTCCTTGAAACTACAAAAAGTAAATTTAGAGGCAAAAAGGCTGCCATAGAAATTTTCATAGCGTTTTCCTGGCTTTAAGCCTAGGAAACGCTACGAAATTGTGAAAAAGTGCAAAATTTCCAGATTTCATTACTGCCTCCAAAAAGTGACCTCCAGCTGTAAAAAATTGATCTTAAACATGCCACGAACCTTCTAAAACACATTCAAACTCAACTTAGGACCCTTGTGTTGTTTCCTCTTCTTTAATGATCAGTTGAGCAATGGGCTCTTCAACCACAATCATCTTCAAACCCTTCTTCTCCAACTCTTCATGAATCAGTTCCAGTTGTTCTTGTAGGTCTTTGACTTGGTATTTTAGTGTATAGTTCTTAGAATTTAAGTGAAGGTTCATTTTTATGATATTTTTCACCTCTCCTCTCAATGGCTTAGTCCATTTGATCAATTTTTCTGTGTTGTCCAAGGTCTTAGAGACACTTGTGACTTGATCCTCCCAAATTTATTTCATTTTCTTAAATTGTACCTTCTAAACCTTGTGCTTCCTTGCCTCTTTCTTTAGGACTGATATTTCATCATTTTCCAACTTTAACAGTTCCTTAAGGGCTTCAACTTCTGTCCTTTCAGTGATTTTCTATCTGCCCTTCTTTTGCTTGATGACTAGATCTTCTTTTGTAGGTGATGAGAGGTCAATGATGCTTGGTGGTGGCTGAATAGTTTCATTGACCTTCTGAGCCTCTTTACTTCTTTCCAATACTTTTATAGCATGTCTTGTCATTGGTTTTCTAGCTTGAAACATGAATCTTGCATCTTCACCTACAAATTCTAATTTTTTAGCTGTTTTGGCTTTCTTGAGCTTCCTTCCTCCCTCATTTATGTATTCAGCTTGAACTATGGGAGTTTCTTCAATATCAATAGCATGTAAAATGTCTTCTAAGTTACCTTTATCCACTGTTTGGATTCTTGTAACCCTCTTGTTGCCATGTTTTCTCATTGTTGGATTTTGTTTTGGGGGTGTAGCTTTAGGTGTATCAACCTTCTGTAAAGGCTCTGTCTCCATGATCACTAGCTCAACCTGCTTTGCCACTGAAGGTGGTGGGATATATCTAGGTTTAAGAGTCCTTTTAGGAGAGATGGTATCTACTTCAAAACCACTGATAAATAGAAAATATAACCAGTCTCTGCCTAATCTCTTTAACTCTTCTATTACCAACAGCTTGATTAAACCATGATGAAAGAGTGATGTTTCTTTTCCTTCTTTGTTAACTTGGACCTTATCTGAATCTTAGCTAAGCTTCTGTATAAGTAAAAAGGTAAATCAAGAGACCTCTTACCAATAAAATGAAGCAGAAGCCTAAGGTGGTAGGAATAGACCGTGTGATATCTCCCTTCACAAGTGAAGTACTTCTGAATAATTAGAAACAACTTTGAGAAGTTGTCTTTCATGTAGCTCCTTGGGATGGCATTTGTGAGATCAACCTCACTATGCTCTGGCTTGATAAATTCTTTATAGTCCTGCATGGTGAACTTGAAACCTTTCAACCATTGTTCTCCTCCTATAGGGATTCTCGTTGATGTTGCAATGGTTTCTGGTGTTACTGTGATGTTTAACATCCCCACCTTTGAAGTTGTCCCATTGAAACTGATAGCAAACTCCTTAGAAACCTACAGATGGCACCCCTGCAATCTTTGACAGAACTGAAAACGCCCTGTTCTTTTGAAAACTTGTAAGGAACTTGGGTCTTCATTCAATAAATTCATGTCTGATGGCTCATATTTGAGGTAGTGGCTAGCTTTCATGGTCTTCCTCTTTGCAACCATGGTGATTTTATACCTTCTCTGCCTCGCTTGATTGGTGACACCTGCAAATTTTGAAAAATGCCAGCAACCAGCTTGGCTTGGTGAAAAAACTCTCCAGAACTCAGTAGCATGCAAATATGAAGTGGAGAATGACCAAAGGCTTAATTGGGTAATTTTTTAAAGTTTTGATGACAGCCCATGGCTTAATCATGACTCATGCATGCTAAAAACAGTAATAATGACCTCAACCATGACCTTTGTATCTGGGTTTAACCCTGACTGACTTGAATGACATCCACCCTAACAATTCTAATCATTGACTGACACCTTGCACTGAATTTGAAAATAAAAATAGAAAAAACTCTTTTCGTAGCATAGTTAGTTCATTTCCAAGAAGTTTCGCTACGAAACTATTAGCAGGTTCGTAGTGAAAACTGCCTTTTTATAGTGTAAATCGCTGTGAAAACAAGAAAAACTGGCTAAAGTGACCTTTTCAAATTCAAAAGCTTGGGAAATGAAATATGACAGCAAATGATGACTGATGGGACATGATATGACTTGAATGGGGGTGGGTTTCGGCCTTAGGATAAGTAAATATGAAAAATTTAAATTTTCCTTTACGAACTTGTGACAAATGAACTTCTAAGACTATGTCAAATGATGTTTCACTTTTTATGAGTGATAACAACATTAATGAAAATCACAATAATCCTTGAAGGTAGTTTTTATGATAATGAGCAAGCCTTATACCAGTCTTCATGATCATAAAGGATAAAGGTACGCATTCATGAGGCATGTATTCATTGTTTATTAAACGTCTAACATTAGATGTTGAGTTGGTTATTTGATTCTAGGGTTTATAGTTGTCTATCTAGGTTTTTAAATAGTACATCTGAAACCCTAACGATATAAACCTGAAACTGTAACCCTTTTCCTCTAGGGTTTGTGATCTAACTAGCGTATATGTCAAGTATGATTAAATGAGAATAATAAGTTGTATCTGACATTAAGTACATAGTCCTAGATTTGGCATTTGTTAACCCTAATATTTCATCCTCCATTATTCCTTACAGACCTTAGATTGAAAAAATTAACATCATGCATTTAGTATCACATATTTTGTAATTGTCTATAAACATTGTAGACCTAAAGGTTAAAATTCATAGGGAACATGTTGATAAAGGAAACTCTACAAAGTTTGTAAAAGGAGCAACTCGAGGTATGTCTAAAACTATAATATTTACAGCAAAACTTTTTCATTAAAATTATTTTAAATTTTCCTTCTATTAATATCTTATGTTTAGGGTTTTGAATCGTAAATGTTCTTGTTAGGAATATCAATCACTAGATTGAATCTACCTTTGTGATTTGTACATTTTTGTTGAAACCCTATCCTTTAGGATTCACTATAAAACACTAACGTTCATTAGAGGAAATTTCAGCATAAAAGTTCCCATGAAAATTTCACATATATAATATGTAAACCAATCAAAATATTTTATATTTAAAAAGAGTTATATGTAAATATTTTTTAGGGAAAATAAAAAAACTACTATTTTTAATTGTAATTTTGGCTTATCTCCTTATATGCTTACTCAAATTTCAAGTGTAGACACTCATTGGCTAAACAATTAAATTCCATTTCCAACGAGTACTCATTATGCATACATATGTGAAGACCCACATTGATAAAAATTGAAGATTCATTAAAAAAGATAGTTGAACATGCCCTTTTAATGTAACTTCATTTTTTTATCAATGCAGGTCTTCTCAAAATTATGCATAATGGGTACTCATTGGATGTGGATTTTAATTCAACATCCAATGAGTGTCTACACTTGAAATTTGAGCAAGCCTATTAGGATATAAGCCAAATATACAATTAAAAAAAGTAGTTTTTGTATTTTCCCTCCAAAATTTATAACTCTTATTTTATTATTTTCCTATTAGTTTATTCTTTTTCCTTAGGAGGCCACTTTTAGGCTGAAATTTTGTTAAGTCCCTATATTAATAATTTAGTCTCTTATTATGTTATTGTAACCCCCATTGTTGTTATTTGTGTACCCATGTAACCCCCATATTGTTATTATTTTGCCTTTACATTATTATTGTTAGGTCGGCTAGGATTACATTGTGGCCCAAATAGGATTATATTGTGGGCCCATGGATTCCTATATATAGAAAGGAGATTTTGGTCATTTGTATCATCCGAGAAGTGTTCATTCATGTAATTTATTGGAGGTTTCCCCCTCGAAGTGGCTTATTTCTAAGGCGTTGATATTTCTTTTCTTCTATTTTTGGAGTTGGTTTCACAACATTTGGTATCAGAGCTTTGGATTCTAGGGTTTCACTGCTCCAAATAGGTCATCGTGGAATTTTCGCTATAATTTTTTTTCTAAGAAGGTTTAGAAGCTGAAATTTTTAGAGTGAAAAGCCGAGATATAGAGGAACATCGTCGCAAAATTTCAGAGCTTGGTTCAGAATATTTTCGAAGATATGATCTGTGGAAGTTAGGTCTTTTTTCAGGCTCTCGAATTTCATCTCAAAGAGGTGATCGTGGGAAAATCTTCATAACTCTCTCTCTGAGCATCAGATTGGAATTATGTAAAAAGTGACTGGAATGACATAGATTGTAGTTTCCTTTCTATAAATTTCAGAGCCAAAGGAGAAAACAATGACTCATGGCAAGTCGTACAAGTTCGCTCGACTAAACTAATCCATAATTAGGTAATTGTGGGAGATTGGACATAACTTTGCCTTGAAGAGTCCAAAGTAGGTCACACTTATGGCATTCGAAAGGGGATTTATAGGGCTACCTTAGGGCTGAATTTCAGATATTGAGGATCTGAAATCACATAGATTATTCAGTTTCAATATTGAGCTTCTCAAAAAGAAAAAAAAGGTGTGTATTTGGTTTTTAAAATTGCATAACGTTTGTTTGAAAAAAGCAGTTTGAAATGATTCCAAGGGCATATTTTAGAATTTTTATCAGTATTATGTTCTATAATTCCTCTAAAAATTAATTCCATACCCATTAAGCCCTCAAAAATATATACTATGACACATGAAGAGGAAGAATTGCAGTATGAGATATCAAAATTACGGTACCAAGTGCAACAAATTTCGATCTTATGAAGAGAAACTGAAGATGACATAGATGGTTTAAAAGCAGAAATGGAGGCTAAGTTGGATGGTTTGAAGGATCAAATAATAGCTAATATGGATGATAAATTAGTGGAAGATCACATTGAGCATCAACAACAAGTTCTCCAACTCTCAAAGGATAACTTAACTATGGTGCAGAATCTAATGAAACAACAGGAAGATCAACATCACATTGAAAGAAGTTATGAAGAAGTCATAGAAACAAGAACTCGACAAGTACGATCAATTTTAGAGTAACTTAGCAAGTGGAAGAACTTTCTTGTAGAAGATTCCACATGGGAGGAAGAGAATTTTATACAGAAGCATCAAGAAATAATCAAGCGTTGAGGACAACACTTGTTTGAAGGAGAGGGGCATGCTAAGTCCCTATATTAATAGTGTAGTCCCTTATTATGTTAATGTATCCCCCCTTATTGTTATTTTTGTACCCCTGTAACCCCCATATTGTTATTATTGTGCCTTTACATTATTATTGTTAGGTCGGGTTAGATATGTTTGTGGCCCCACCAGATTATATTGTGGCCTAAGGGCCCCTACATAGAAGGAGGTTTTGGTCATTTGTATCATCCAAGAATTTTTCATTCATGTAATGTATTGGAGGTTTCCCCCTCGAAGTGGCTTATTTATAAGGCGTTGATATCTCTTTTCTTCCATTTTTGGCGCTGGTTTCACAACAAATTTCCTCTAATGTGAAGCTTAGGGTATTTTTCCATGTACTATACCAGGACTAATTCGTAAGTATTAGTGAAGGATATGAGGAGAGAATGATGTTTGGAGGATTTTGTAAGCATCTGAGATCGACACTTCTTACGGATTATAAATCCAATATAGTTAGTTGTCTCGTGATTGACACTCTTTGAGGATTTGGCAAGGTATCCACGACAAGAGTGGTCAAAGAGGACCAATTTTCTTTGAGGATTGGTAATACAAGATAAAAATAGTCCTAATGGGACATACCTGGTGAAAATCCAGGTGGGGTATGTACCCTAAGAGGTAGTGTAAAAATAGATTTATTTTGTGTAAAAGGTGTCTTAGAGTCCACCAATTGATCGGGTTGGAAAACCCTTCAAGTGATCATGGTGTGTTCATATTTGGGTCTAAGTTCTTGGAAGTCTCATTTGAAGTTGATAAGAAGATAAGATGGGTCTATGTCCTAGAAGATTTTCAATATAAAAATTACTTGAAATCAAATGCAATGAAAAACTAAATCACACACTTGGTAGGAAAGCACTTGTTTGGCTAAAGTTGAGCAGTACTGAGATGAGTTTTTTTCACGTATATTACTCCAACCCTATTTAATCTTTCAAATCGAGATATGAAAATGAAAGTTCCCGAAAAAAAAAGGAAGGAGGAGAAATTAGATGAGATAAATAATTAATAAAATATAAGAAAAATCATACTAGTGCCTTATTCCCAATTAATGGAGTAAGAATTTCTCCTATTGCCTTGCATGAAAAGTGACATTTTGTGGTCTTTCACTCAAATACAAACACAATGGTCAAAGAAAGATAAATACTACATGAATTTTTTTCATGGAATAGTTTCTTATTTCTTATAGACCTTTATGTAACTCCCACTGAGCCAAGACATAAAACAAAAATATTAAATTTTTTTTATTGTATCACCCAAAACCTTACCATTTTGAGCTATTTTCTTTAGATAATTGTTCCACTTCAAAATCTGAATTGATACTAGTTGTCATGCACATATTCATGTGACCAATGAGGCAAAATTAGATTAAATTTGACCAAATATTAAATTTAATTTCAAGAATAAATAATAATTTAAAGGACTTGAGTGCATGAATACCTGAATGATATCCTCTTGGTTTTAGAATAAATTGTTGGAGTAGTTTAATATTGGAGAAAACCTCCCTCCACTCAACGAAGCAACAACGAAGTCAACATTGAATTTGTTGTTTCTCTTGTTGATTGAGGGTGTTTTGCTCCACGATTATCCAAATGCTAATTTATTCTCTATTGAACATGGCCACCACATTAAGGTGGAAGCTTCCATAGCACCTCCTTCCCCTCACATCACTCTCAGTTCCCCAGAACCCAATCTATCTACTATATAGGAAATAGTTGAAAGCGAGAGATTAAAATACATAAAAAAAAATAGCAAACATTCCTTCATCATTCATTCATTCGTAAATCCAAAAAATATTTCATCGTAATAAATTTTATCATACAAAATATGTTTACATAATATGAAACACGGTCATGTACATAAAGAAACATATAACAATTATTCATTAACATATAACAGTCATTCATTTATTAATTAATCATAGACACTGTTAACATAAATTCTTAACACAAATGTATGAAAAGATGCTACTTTAGCTGTGTGTGACAAACGGACCTAATAATAGAAATGATTGCTTAACTCTTTAGATCTACAAGGAATAGTTAGAACAAATGCTGCAAAAAACCAGATATATGCAATAAATGTAGTTAACACAGTAAAAAGAAATAATAATTACACCATGCATCCAATAGACAAGACAAGATTTAAAGAATGTTTTCATATATTATTACACTTGGTAAAGGGAACAAATAAGTGTTACCAGTCCCCCGCAATGGGATGGGTTCTTGGTTGCACTCAATGCTTTAGTTCCAGAAGTTTCTCTCTTAATGGTGCAGAAAACCCAAAATGTATGTTGAACTCAAGTGGGATCTCAAGAAGCAAAAGAAAATAGTAGCAATAATGAGAATGATCAAAGTGCGAAAATGAAAAGGATCAAAGTGACGAACTAATGGAAAAACCCTCTTATTTATAACAAAATATTGAGTTATCCTCGATAATGGTGAATAATACAAAATTATTAACCAAGGTCTAGATCTAACTACTTGGAATATTTTATTATATTTTGTTGGAGGGAAAAGGTATTTAAATTAGTTAAATATATTTTTTAGAAATAATAAACAAATAATTGATTTATTTATAATTTCAAGAATGTGGTTAAAGAACAATAAACAAATAATTATTTGTTTAATTATTCCTAGATGATTTAGTCAAATTTAACAAGAAATAATAACTAAATAATGATTTAATTAATTATTCCTAGAGAAAAAACAAGAAAAATAATGATTTATCTAATTATTTGTCATGATTGGGTTAAATATGACCAGGATTATTATTTAAGCAATGGTTTAATTAATTATTCCTAGAGGAAAATCAAATAAATAAGGATTTATTTAATTATTCCTCATGGGGTTTCTTGTTTAAACAAGAAATAACTTAATAAAATATGGTTTATTAAATTATTTATTGTGGTGAAAGAAATTTTAGTATGGTAAAATTGGTCTTACATGGTTTTCTTCGATGCATCTAATTGTAAATGGTTAGCTGACCAATTTTTGGTGATAACATATTGCGCCCCAACGTGCGAGCGTTAAGAGCTAATCGTATGGCCGAACTACATCGTAAGAACACAATCACTAGACACTAAGGGGAGTCGGAGAGAGAGAGAGACAGAGACAAAGTGAAGCAAGAGAGGACAATAACTGAGGGGGTGATACCTACAAAGTGATATAAGTCTCCATTTATGTTTGAGTACATGTTCTCAATGAGGTGGGGGAGGCATACCTTTGCCACAAAGTAAAAGGAATCATAATGGGCTCAACTATATGAGATTAAGCAATAAATTACGTGATAAATGGTACATGACATGCTGGCATAAATTTCCCAGACATAAAATATAATGGATCCCACATACATACTGCGCCTGCAGAAACATGAGCCAGGACTGAATACAATAATATCTGAGTACATGAGACATAATAACAACCAAAGAAGCCATGCTAAATAGGAAAGGGCTCTGAAAATCTGAATGAATCATATAAATGATAAATGCATGCTATGGGCACTACAAGTGGCTGAAACCGAACCCATCAAATTTGTGGAGCTGCACCTGAGGCTGTAGCATAATCTGAGGTCATCCGGGCATGTGGGGGGTTACCTAGAGGGCCACCCCCTCATGAGATCTGAAACATTTCACACATACCCAGGAATCACTTGTACAATATGTTGGATCATCGGACCATAAAGTATACGAATCTCAATCATGCAAAAAATGAGCTAAGGCCGAGTGGATGAGAAACAACCAAGTCAAAGGGAAATGATGATTTCTTTTTCTTGATCCAAGGCACCAAAGAAGAATTGAAGTTGGAACCAAGGTACATCGCCTTATAGTCCTGTCTTCTGGAATGAATGTGCTAATGTCAACATAAGGAGGTCCACCATAGGTGAGGCAATGAAGAATCCTAAAATAAGGAACGAGGGATCATAGTAAAGTTAATGATGGACTAACACCAGGGATAATGATGGAGTAGGGGATACTTAGTAGAAGATGGATGAATTCCCTTGTCAGAGCATAAAAATCATGGATGACTTGGCAGCGACGAACTTGACTCTAGAGGGGATGAGGGACAATATAACTGGATGCCAAAATGAGCAACATGAGATGAATATGACACAAAGAGAGATGGAATAATATAACATGAGATAAAGGGATGCATGAAAAATTCCATGAATGCGATGATGACTCAACTCAGATGCTATGAACAAGGGTGACTTGATGATGCTGCCACACAGAATAGGCCCAATGGGGACCATAAAAGCATGAGAAAAATGGTTACTCATGACAAAAATCGACACATGAGCTGACAAGTATGAAGGCGAGGTGGTGCCCCAAGTACAAGCAATGTAAATGAAGGAATTCTATTTTAATAGGTGGCAAAGTGACCCTTCTTTGAAAAATGGCTTCCTCATGAAGTGTCAAATTACCAAAATCAAAAGAAGTCCCATTATAGTGCTCGGTGAGAGCTTTCCAATGATGCTGACGGTTCATCGAATTGAGCTACCATTTGGTCGCAATTGGCGAAGGAAAATTTGGGGTTTTTCCTTTAAAATGGTGATTTACCTCCAATTTAATTCATTTTCTAAGTGAGTTGGAATGAATTTGGAGAGGAGGAGAAGGCCCTAAATCTTGCAGCGATCATAATGGAAAACCCACTATTGGAATCAAGATCTATGACTTTTAGGAAGGTGGCCTTAATTTTTTAAGGATGGCCTTAATGGTTCTTGGAAGAATGGTTCCTAGAAAAGAATATAGGAATGAACTACTAGAGAAGGTCTAGAATAATCCCCACCCACCAAGTCAAACATGGGGACCAAGTGGTAAGTGTGATATCCCATAAAGTATAATATTTGAAGATATGGTATCAAGCATCTATGATATATGGCTCACTGGAGAGGCCAGTAGGACAAATTATCCAAGGAATGGGAGGATAATCGACCATACCTAGATTGGTGGGGTCTAGGCCGAGAATTTTCTTAATTAAATGAGAAGATAACTAGGGGTGCCATCATGCCCCCAAGCATGGGATACTACCCCCAAGCATATGTGATGGAGGGGAGTGATCTGGTATGAAAAGTGTTGGCGAAAATGGTATGAATTCTGGGCGAGACCTAGGTTCAGGTTTAGAGGCCAATGAGGTCATGCTGTAGTCTATGACAACATCAAAATTTTCACCCTGCTCAAAGGAGAGCAAGGAGTCTCACCTGAGTCATGTCATGACCTTACTGAGATAGGAGAACTAGAACCATGACAACACAACAAAACTATTCTTCTATCATCTAACATTAATACATTACAGACATGCAGAAAGCAATACTTAACACATCACATTCAAAGGAATAAATATCATATTGCATGCATCAAAGGAAGCTATTAATTTTTTTTTTAAAACCTCATTAAACAACATACATTGATAATCACACATTCTATATACAACTCAAGTCCACAAAACACATATATTTGCATTAGATTTCTTGTGTAGTACATTAAATCTAAGACTCCACGGAGCTCAATACACCACAAACCCCAAAAATCCCAGAACTAACTAACTTCCTTTTTCTTTTCCTTGCTTATCTATCACTTTTTCCTAGCACTGGAAGTCATTGCTCATTTTCCGCTTGAATCGTTTGTTGTGCTCTACCATTCCCTGTTCTCTTACACACTTGTCTCTACTTCTAGGATTATTTATTCTTGTTTGCTATTGACTATCCTTGCCACCTATGCCACTGCCTGTTCACACTTCACCACCTGCCCACTAACTCTTTGCAATCCGCAACGGCTCTCTGCACTCTCGTAATGGATCTCCGAGACTTGCTCTGTCTGCAACTCAAAAATTGGTTTCTTCAAAGCAGAGGGCCCAACAGTCCCTGACCACAAGCTATTGACTCGCCCCGAGTCAATTTTATCTAGGTGTTGCAGTTCCCCTATGGTCGTCTGTCGTGTTCTTCTGCTGGTCTTGTTTGACTGCTCCCTTCTCTTGCTCCACCTGCTTTGGCTCTCGATCCTCCAACAAAGGCACCAAGTCCAAGACCTTTTGTATGGCTTCTATCTTGAGTTCCATGAAATCATTGATTTCTTCTTGCCATGTCTTCATCAAGGATTCCATAGCATGGACCACCTTGTCGGCCTGAGTGGCATCGATGGGCTGCGGTAGGTCTGCAAATGTTGCATTGTACTAAGGATATGTGTCAAAGATCAGTTGCTTTATTGTCTCTGCCTTCTATTTGATGGGGCTAAGGAGATCATGAAGGAGCTTCTCAGTATTTGTTTAGTTCTCCTCAATCGCTTGGATTTGTAATTGAAAAGCATCGACCTGATCATATATTTGTTTGCGGCTGATCGGGTCAGGGGCTCCTTTGATCTCAGTGAAAAGCTTATGTAGCTGATCCGAAATCGGCTGAGATTTCATCATTAATGAATTTTTTAACTCATGGAGTTTCTCGAGAAAGGTGTATGCTTAGGTGAAACTGCTCCCTAGTGTTTCTTTAAGCTAACTCATATGTTCTTTCTTTTGGGTTATCTTCTCTGTATACATTGTGGTGGGGCCTTGTAGTGCCGGTCTGGAAAACAGGGCCTGCAGGAGTTCCTCATTTGTATTTCCCAGACTTGTGCATGTTGTTTTGACATGAATGGAGCATTCTACAATGTGGCATGCCCACATATTTGTGGGGGCAGCTTTGACAACACCGGTGGTAGTTTGCCATAACTCTTGGAAGTTCTCGGTGATGTGATCAATCTGCTATTGGAGGGTGTCTATTTCTTGCTGCAACCGATTGCATTCTTCAGCGAGTGTCAGAAATTGTTGGTGCTATTGCTCATATTTTAGAACCAGGTCGTTGTGGAGTGACTGCCTGCCAGTCCATCGCTCGTATAAAGTTAAGTAGCTAGCCTGGTGTCCAACTCTGAAGGTCTCCACTACTCATTGTCTCGGGGCTAGGATTTCTCTCCCTGAGAGGTTGGCCACTAGTGATGGTGCAGTTAGATTTTTCTGGTGGAAAGTTTGGTTGGCTTGACGGTATGGTTGCTGTTTGAGTTGGATGAAAATTGATGGAGGGTGTAGGGGTGGGTATGAATGGTTTCAATGCTAACATTGATTGTTGAAACCCACAAAAAGAGGTCTCACTTGGTGCAGATTGAACCAAGGGTTGGTCTGTCTGAATAAGTAGATTTAGGAAGGTTCCCGACTCTACCGAAGCTGAGTTAAACTTAATTACTTGGGAAGTACCCAATTAATCAGTGTCAATTTCCATCACTTTTCACCTGGGTGTTGCATCAGATATGTTTGTAGATGTGGAGGCAGTGTGGGCTGACTGGTCCTTGGAGGTATGAGAGTTGTGCAACGATGAATTCTGAGTGATTGGGGAGGGGGAGGCTAGAGCGCTTTAGGATGATGAAGGATTGGGTTGCGGTATGGTTGGGGAATTTTGAGTACCCTTCTCCCACTCCTCTATGATCGGAATATCTGTACCTATCTGATGTACAAGATCATCCTCTCTCAATTCTACCACTTGGCTGAGTTTTAGAATCCTGGCCTACTTTCACTTGGGCCTGGGGATGGGTGGTTTAGTTGCCTTGATTTTTCGAAATGGGGCAATGGTCGGCAGTGAGCGCGAATGGAGGGTGCGGAGGGGAGATCAGTAAGGATTGGGGTTGTTAATGAAGGTGACCCTATGTTGAATGCTTAAAATTCATTAAAGAATGGAAAGGTAGTGGCTACAACTATGAAACTTACCATGGCTTTGTTAAAGGCTTTTGCATGGGTGTGCAGCTTCTGAAGCAGCGGCTGGAGTTGCATCTGAGATATCCTCTGAGCTTTGTCCGCTGGTGTTTCTCCTGGAAGCGGCTATGGAACCATGGCCTCAAAATAATACCTATGCTTCCCATCTCAGATTTCCACCACAACCCTCGCCCAGGACACAACTTCTGTGTGGAAGGCCTGCTCTACCAGCTAGAATATCAATTGCCTCTTTTGGAAGGTTTCCATGGCAACACAGTGGGGTCTAATCCATGTATTTCCATGCGAGGCCCCAAACCATATCTTCTTAGAGTACTCATCTAGTAGTGCTCTGGGAATTATATGTTGGGTTCAAATGACATCCAACATCATCCGGTACCAATTTATGAATGCCTCCTTGTTTATTTCTTTACTGCTGGGGTCACCTGAGACTCTCCATGGTGTATATCTAAGGGCCAGTGGCTGATCTTCGCCCATTTCTTCAAGTGGACATTTCCCCGGAAGAATCGATTTCCACATAGCTAACACTATTATTAGATATCTGTAGATAAACCTGGTGGGCATTTTGTAGTTATCTTCGCAGGCCTTGAAGAGCTCTTGTTGCATGATTGCACACCAATTGAACTATTCTCCCTGCACGTAATGCTCCACAACTGAAATCGTGTCCAGGGTGCACTCCCCTTTTTTATAGTGCCTCATGGTCTTCCCTCCCACCAGGTAGCATGCAAATTTCACATTGGGTGCATTGATGAGGTATATATTCTCCCCCACATTCTTTTCTCTTTTGGAATTAGTTTGGAAGGCTGTGGATATGTCGCTAGCCTCGTAAGTTTGTGGATGTCTTCTGCGTGAATTTTCATCTCCTTCCTGATCCAAAGAGACCTATTTTGAATCTTCCTGATTAGGATATTTGTGCACTACATGGCTGCTCCCTATGTACCAAATACTAGTAGCCTCCTCAGGTGAAGAACTGTGGATCTTTGAATTCCCTTGAAGTCTTGGGTGAACCCGAGCTACTTCGCTGCCACCCTCCTTCATATAATTCTCAATGTAGACTTTCCTCTTCAACGCTACAATCTGGAAGGAATGTGTGAAATTTGTGTCTATTAAAGTTGCATTATCACACTTTCCTATCAACGACTCCAATTTCTAAATCCTCTCATCAAGCTCTGATTCGAATACCGATACCAATGTCTTCTTCATGCCATTTCTTCTGTAATACACCAGTATTTTTGCTGGTCTGTACCTTTGAAACTCTGCTAGGATGTTATGGCTGACCGTTATAGTAGTTTCCTCATCTTGCAATTCTTTGTTTTTCGCCACTCTGATTTTTCCTTTCTCCATGAAAAATAAGTAGGAATGTTGGCACGAAGAGCGTTGATGCAACTGAATACGTAATTAACTTTTTTCCGGTTCCCTCCATGACTACAATCATATGGGTGGTTAGTCAGATGAGGTGGACTCTAACTTTGCTAACGGCAGTCTCGGAAATTAAGTGGACACGATGGCTAATTATTATGGACTGATGTGTAAACTTTATTATGGAGTGGTGTTTCCAATTACATAAAATATTTTCAAATTTTTGGTTGACACTACAAACTGACACCTAAATGATGGTTAATTGTGATAGAATTATGGTTGACGTAGCTTGGTTGTACAATACCCACACCCCACCCTCAACCACAGTTGGTTGTGGTGTTGTCCCCATGCCGCAACAGGGTAGTGGTGGGATACTCGTGACATAGACATTATTTGGTGATTTGCATCCTAACATACATGCGAAATTGACTCTTTTAGTTTATTGATGTCTCTTGGTTGCGAGAGAGTTATTAAATTTATAACCTATAGACTCATATCGGGTGTGAAAGAGTTAATGAATATCTAACCTATAGACTCCTCTCAGGTGCGATAGTTTATTAAAAGTAAAAATTAAATTTTCTTAATTGTGCTAGGGTTTAAGGTGTGCGCCTTTCACCCAACCAGGTAATATTATTCCATGTAACTGTGCGATCTTTGTAGCTCCTGAATCCCGGATTACTATGACATAGAATGGTCCCATCCAGTGCATTTGAATTTTCCGTGGAAAATTTTGAAATTTAATGTCGTAGAGTAGTATTTTGCCGCCAATATTGAATGTCTTTTTCTTAATGTCGCGATTGTTCCATGATTTCTCTCACTGCTTTTGAACTGATTGGTGGAATTTTTCAAGAAACCTTTCTTCCTCCAACTCCTATAGTTCCTAGAGACGCCTTGTGATCGATTCTGCTTCAGACATTTGAGTTTTAGCGATAAATAAGCTAGGGCAATAAATTCAGCCGCTACAACCATCTTGGATGGATTTCCTGGTTTGTATTTCCTAGACTTGTGCATTTTGTTCTGACATGAATGGAACAATATACAATGTGGCATTCCCACATATCTGTGGGGGCAGCTTTGACGATGTCAGTGATGGTTGGACATAACTCTTGGAATTTATCGGTGACCTGATCAATCTACTATTGGAGGGTGTATCTTTCTTGCTGCAGTTGATTGGGTTATTCAGTGAGCGTCAAAAATTGCTGGTGATGTTGCTCGTATTTCAGAACCAGGTTTTTGTGGATTGATTCTTCCTACCGGGACACCACTTGTATAAAGTTAAACAATTGGCCTAGTGTCCAACTCTGAAGGTCTCCGCTACTCATTGTCTCAGGGTTGGGGTTTCTCTCCTTGAGAGGTTGGACACTAGTGATGGAACACTCAGATTGTTCTAGTGGGGCGTTAGGTTGGATTAGTGGTATGGTTGGCGTTTGAGATGGATGAAAAGTCATTGAGGGCAGAGAGCCATTGTGGGTTGCAGAGAGTTGGCGGGTAGGTGGCAGAGTGTGTACAAGGGGCAGCATAGGTGGGAAGGACAGTCGATAGTGTATAGGAATAAAGAGTCCCGGAAGCAGAGCGAAGTGTAGAAGAGAACAGGGAATGATGGAGCATAGCAAACCAGCCGAGCAGAAAAGGATCAAAGACTACGAGTGCCAAGAAAAAGCGATAGATAAGAAAGGAAAATAAGAAGGAAGTTAGTTAGTTCTGGGATTTTTTGGGGTTTGTTGTGTATTGAGCTCTACGGAGTCTCAGATGTAATGTACTACACAATCAGATGCCATCCCTTTCCAACACCATTCAACAATGAAGTGTTGGATAATGTAGCAGGAAACGAAACATATTCATTCATAGATGGCTTCTCTAGGTATCACCAAGTTAGGATAGCATAGGAGGAAAAAAGGAAGAACACATTCACCACTGAATGGGGTTGTTATGCTTATCATGTGATGCCTTTCAGATTGAAGAATGCACCAACATTTTTCTCAAGAATAGTAATAGCAGCCTTCAGGGAATATATCCATAAGTTTCTGGAAGTCTACATGGATGGCTGGACCGTATATAATTTATTGAAGACACATGCAAGTTTTCTTTGAATAATGTTTGATTGTTGAAGGCAGCTTCAAATTTCATTAAACCTGAAAAAGTGCATATCCGTAGTCCCCTTTGGAACATTGCTTGGCTGCGTGGTTTGTAAAGAAGGAGTATGTGTGGACCCCGTCAAGGTTGCGGTAATTGTCAACATGTATCCCTTGGAGAATGTTAAACAACTAAGATCATTGCTCAGGCATACAAGATATTACAGAAGATTTATTTGCAACTATGCTAGCATCACAGCCCCACTGGAAAATATCCTATAGAAAACAAAACAGTTCATATGGACCAAGTACTACAGTAAGGCGCTAGACGCAATAAAAGGAAGACTAGCAAGTGCACCTATCCTGACATATCCTAATTGAGACAATCAATTCCATGTGTACATTGATGCCTCATGCATTTCTTTGGGGGCCATGCTAGCGCAATCAAGGGAAACAGATGTAGACCACCTAGTATGTTTTGCAAGCACAAGTTGTCAATTGCAGAAAATAACTACACAAACACTGAAAGGGAATCTCTAGGAATGGTATATTCCCTCTAGAAGTTCCGCCACTACTTACTCGGAGGTTCCTTAAAATTATTTACAGATCACTCCGCGTTGAAGTATTTGGTAAAAAACCTAGTCTTGGAAGGCATAATTTGCAGATGGTTGTTATTATTCCAAGTGTTCACATTTGAAGTTGTAGTAAAACCTTGGAGATTAAACGTGGGACCCAATCATCTATCTATATTGGAATCAAGAGTAAATGGAGGGCCAATCGACGACCAATTTCCAGATGTGGATCTATTTTGAATAGAGGTTGTCCCAGATTATTTAGAACACACAAAAACATCTTTGGCTTTAGGAAAATGCCTGGAAGAATACACAACAATACAAAGGAAATACTTGGTCGTTAGAGCATCCCATTACCAACTTATTGCAGGCCAACTATATAAGATGGGACTGGATCAGGTACTGCAAAGGTGTGTATTAGACCATGAAAGACCAAATATTTTGTGAGAATGCCACAATGGAGTCACGAGAGGACATGTGGGAGCAAAAACTACCAAAAGGAAAATATTACAGGAAGGATTAGGTGGCCCACAATGCACAAGGATGCCAAAGAGTATGTCAAAAAGTGTGACATATGTCAAAGAATGAACAAACCTTCACACAGGGACAATATACCTTTAAAACATGTTAGAGAAAGACAGGGATTTGAAAAATGGGTGGTCGGCTTCATAAGACCTATCTCACCGGTTGCATGCCATTCCCAAGCAAGATATATAATCACCACAACTGAATATCTGACCAGGTGGGCATAGGCGGCACCAGTAAAGGATTGTACAATAGACACAACAACGAGGTTCATTTTCGAAAAATCATTACAATATTCGGTTGTCCAAGGAGTCTGAAAAGTGATCAAGCCACACACTTCATCAATGCCACAATCAAATTGCTATTGCAAGACTTCATGATACATCATCATAAGTGCTGTTTGTATCACCTGTAGGAAAATGGAACTATAGAGGCATTTAACACAATCATGGAAAAAGGTCTAACTAAAATTTTCAATGCAAACCAAGATGACTGGGATGAGAGAATACCAGCCACGTTATGGGCCTATAGGACCATGGTGAAGCGACTTCACAATCAAACGTCATTCCAGCTAGTGTACGTGAAGGAAGTGGTTGTACCAGCTGAAGACTTTCAGAGTGGTAAAAAATAAGAAATGCACTAATACCACCAATATTACATCGAGCATTGGTTCCAGATTACAATTCAATCAAAGTACCACTCTCATATTCAAATACTCTTTGTATCACATCTTTTAAAGCTGCTGATTTTTCATGCTCATATACCTTCTAAATTTTATACGTTAAATCTGGGCATGATTTTATCTTTGTACCTGATCCGGACATGGCTTCATTGGAAGTTCTCTTTCACGTAAAGGAGGAAATATTTTCTTCAATGTAGTAGGAAAGTTAGTAATGAAATAAATAAATAAATGAAAATAATAAAGAGAAAAATAAGTCCATTTGTGAAAACCATCTTGTTTGGCGCAACTGGACAGGAACTTTGCTTGAAAACTAGGTAACTAGAGGGCAAGGTTCCCAATAAATTTTGTAAATTTGTATAAGTTCTTCAAATCATATATCTTTTGAGTTATTATGTTTGTACTCGAGTTAGTTGATGTGGGATTCCTTAAGGCCCACCTACCAACAAGCCTTGTCCCATCGACATCTCCATATTATCTAGGATCAAGGTTAGGGTTAGATAAGGTACCTAGGAGCTTGCATGCCATAATGTAAGGTATCCTTGTCATCTACTCAGGAAACACATCAATGTTTCTTGGTGGATGAATTTTGCAGACCATTTAACTCAAAAAATTCTATTCATGGCTAGTAGAATGTACCGAGTGCCTTAATTCCCATTGACATCAAAGGTGTGATATCTCGCATTGGTTAACAATCTCTTCAATGGTCGGTAATCCAATGCTTCTTGCTTATGTTCTACATTGAAACCATTTAATCACATAAGAAATATTGCACATGGGTATGCAGCTATTGATGACTATATGGTTTTGAGATCTCGACACAGATTTGCAACAGTTTGTATTATTGTATCAGCATTTCTGTTATCATTTGTAGTAGAAATCACCTTTCCTCACTTGTTTGGGGACATAAAACTCCTCAGGAATAGGGGAGAAGGGGACCTTAATTTCATCCTTCAGCCCTTTAGTTCATCTCTTCATCTCATCCTTTAGCCTTCTTCAGCAGATTAGATAAAAAATCACATCAGCTCCAGCCATTCCATCCTCCACTTAATTTTGCAACATCGGTCACAACAAAGACAAAGGTAAAACTTAAGGTAAATTTGGCTTATGATTCTCTAATTCATTAGAAGGTTAAAGAATCTTAATGATTCACCACTTCTCATTCCACATATTTCATCCTTCATAAAACATTATCTTTCTATTTCCTCCCATTCATTATGCATAAACTCTGATAACAAGACCATGTTAAAATCGAAAACCTTATGGTGCATTAATAAAAGCAGTCTCTATAGTGTATTATTCAAGCATTATATTCACAGGATGAAGTCATTATTTCCATTAAATGATAAAGGAAACCACCTATAAACATTGGCCTTATGATGACAAAGTATGCAACCACCCATTCACCATCTCCATTACCACCTCATTTCATCCATCATCTCTCCCTCATCCATTCACTTCTTGTCCTCAATTTGTATTTCTCAGTAAAATTAGTGTGACATGCTAAATGTGAAGAATTTTGATCCAAAAGAACCATCACCTCCAAGTATTCAAGCAATGTTGCTCCACAAGAACTAGCAACTTTAAATATCCAAGCAATGTTGTCCCACAAGAACCAACATCTACAAAAAAATGTTAAGAATCTATCAATGAGAAAGAGATTTATTTGCATTTGGAAATGAAAATCCTTAGGAATGGGGGGATGTTGGGCCTCAAATATGCCTAATTTTCCACTATATATTACCACCATTCATAACCTAAATTTTGACACATTTCCACTCATTTCACACCATAATTCCATCACTTGTCGCCAATTCATGACTTAGTCCTCGTGGTTGATTATCATTATTTTTCTTAGATTTTATACAATTAGAAATGATTTAGTCATGATTTTCTGATGACTATTTTCTAAGTTCATTTGTCGCAGAGTTCCATTGTCAAAATTATTCATAAGCCAGTTAAACTAGTTACTGCAAGTAGAATACAAAAATGTCCAATTTGGAGTTTCAACATTCTGACACGCATACGGGGAAAACGAGAGATTTTATTGACCAAAATAATGTTTTAATACCTTCCCATGCATTGGATTTCATCCAGGTCGCACAAGTGGGTCCCTAGGAGCTCATTAACAAATCTGCTCAAAATGTGCTATGTTTCCAAACTACCAAGTTTGACCTCGATCTGTGTGTAGCTCAAGATGAATCTGGAAAATATAAGCTAGTGGTTTTGTTAAAAATATAAACAATTATGTATATCCAAAATGGTTTCTCCATATTCGAATTAGTCTAACAGTTATACGTGCGTCTTGGAGGTAGCTTGGTAAAAAATGATTGTTTTCCATAATTATAGAACCTTGCAAAAAGTGCCAGACGGCCAAATTTGGGCATGATTTCCGAGTATATGGATTTAAATGAGACAAATAAAACAGAGTTTTTTGTTTAAAATATAACAAATTAGGCTCCCTCCAAACCGTTTTCCAAAATTATTCATGGTTAGGAAGATATTGCAATCTCTTTGATGTCAGTTTGTTAAAATTGTTCAATTTCTAGAATTGAGGAAAATTCCTAACTCACCTTCTAAATCTTATAAATTGCTCAGCCATGGTTTGTATTGTAAGTTGGGGAAGTTTTTGAAGGAGGAGGAAGAAAATGTGTGAACATGAGACAACTGATTGAAGGAATGTATGCAAGTGAACTTATGATTTGAATCTTAATACAATTTGACTTTGCCATGAATTCTTTGTAAATGTTGTGGTTTTGCATCATATTTATGCAGTGATTTAGTTTAGACTTGCTCTGGGAGTGGAAAAGGCCTACCATCTCCTGGAAGTAAGTTATTTAAAATATCATAGGATAGATCGAGGTGTAGGGATTCTATTTTTAAGAATTTTCTAATTAAATCTCATAATTACGATTCTTGTTAGGTCCCTATATTACTAGTATAGTCCCTTATTGTTGTTAGTTTAACCCCATTATTTTTATTATTTTACCCCTGTAACCCCCATATTGTTATTATTTTGCCCTAAATTATTATTTTTAGGTCAGCTAGGATTACATTGTGGCCCCATGGACTCCTATATATAGAAAGGAGGTTTTGTAATTTGTATCATCCAAGAATTGCTCATTCATGTAATGTATTGTAGGTTTCCCCCTCAAAGTGGCTTATTTCTAAGGCTTTGATATCTCTTTTCTTCTATTTTTGGAGTTGGTTTCACAACATTTGGTATCAGAGCTTTGGATTCTAGGGTTTCGCTGCTCCAAACAGGTCATTGTGGAATTTTCGCTATAAAGTTTCTATACGAAGTTTCAAAAGCTGAAATATTTATTGTGCGAAGCCAAAATCCCGAGGAACATCATCAAAAAATTTCAGAACTTGGTTCTTAATATTTTCTTAGATATAATCTATGGAATTTAGGTCATTTTGCAGGCTCCTGAATTTAACCTAAATAGATCATTGTGGAATTTTCGATATACCTTTTTTTCTACGAAGGTTCAGAAGCTGAAATTTTTAGAGTGCAAAGCCGAAATCCTCAGGAACCTCATCGCATAATTTCAGATCTTGGTTCACAATATTTTCGGAGATATGATCTATGGAAGTTAGGGCCTTTTCAGGATTCTGAATTTCATCTCAAAGAGGTGACCGTGAAAAAATCTTCATAGCTCTCTTTCTAAGCATCGGATTGTAATTCTGTAAAAATTGGCCACAATTACACGGACTGTAGTTTTTTGTCTATCAATTTCAGATCCAAAGGAGGAAATAGTGACACATGGAAAGTCGTACAAGTTTTCTCTACTGAACCAGTCCATAATTGGGTAATTGTGGGAGATTAGACATAAATTTGTCTTGAAGAATCCAAATTAGATATACCTATGGCATTTGAAAGAAGCTTCAGAGGGCTACTACAGGGCCAAATTTTAGATATTGATGATCCTCAATTATAGAGATAATTCAATTTCAATATCGAGCTCCTCAAAAGCAAGTAAAAGGTGTGTAATTTTTTTCCAAATTGCATAAGTCTTGTTTGAAGAATCAAGTTGAATTGATTCCAAGGGCATATTGTAGAATAGATATCAGTATTGGATTCTAAAATGGCCCCTAAAAATAATTCAACACCAATTAGGCCTTTATAAGTCTCTACTATGACTCATGAAGACGAAGAATGACAACATGACATATGAAAATTACAAGAGCAAGTACAAAAAAATTCATTATCGCAAAAATCAACAAAAAATGAAATGGAAATTTTGAATAAAGGCATGGAAACTGAGATGGATGGTTTGAAGAAAGGCATGGAAGCTAATATGAGTGGTTTGGAAGCTAAGATGGATGGCATATAAGTGGGCATGGAAGCTAAGATGGATGACATGGAAGCTAAGATCGATGAAAAAATGAAAGACAACATAGAAAACATGAAGAATGATCTAAAAGTAGACATAGAAGGTTTGGAAAAGTTGATACAAGAAATTTTTCCTAATGGTGAAAAGATAGTAGAGGAAACTCATGATGAGAACAAAATAAATGTTAATCGTGATTTCATAAACTCTAATGCTAGAGGAAAGAACCACCATATTCCAAAAATGGATATGAGGAAGTTTGATGGAAAGGATCCTATAACATGGATACTACAGATGGAGCAATATTTTGATCTTAATAATGTGCAAAACACACAAAAGGTACACATTTCAACTTTACATTTAGAACAAAATACACTTGTATGGTATCAATGGCTTTGCTCTTGTAAAAAAATTGTCACTTGGTTAATTTTTTCGGAGGAAATGATAGCACATTATGAGGATACAAAGAGAAACACCTTCTTTAGCCAATTGATAAATCTCAAACAAAAGGGTTCAATGGGGGAGCACATTGGGGACTTCCAAAAATTGAATATATGGGTAACCGATATTTCAGAGGAACACAAGATTGCTCTCTTCATAGGTACTTTAAAGGATAACATCCAACATGAAGTTCGCGTTTTGGAACCTGATTCATTGGAGAAGGCATTCAAGTTGGCCATAAAATTTGAATGTAGAATTATGGCGACAAGGAATCCTACCACTCACTTCTATAAAGAGGGAAGTGTTGCTACTGCTAGATTTTCACAACCTACAAGGTTGACACCACAACATTGGAAGAAAAAAGAGCAAAAGGGCCTTGCTACAGTTGTGATAGAAAATACACTAAAGGTCATAAGTGTGTTGAGAAGAAATTGTTTTACATAGATTGTGAAGAGGAAGAAGAAAATGAACAATAATCTTCAAAAGAAGAGGGTATACACCGCGAACCAACCCTAGAAGAGGAAGAAATGAGTCCGACCATATCGTGTAATGCATTGGCAGGAATTACCACTCCTCAAACTCTTATGATAGAAGGACATATCAAGAAGAAAAAGGTAATAGTGTTGATTGATTCAGGTAGTACCCATAATTTTATTCATTGTAAGGTAGCCAAGGAATTGAATTGTTTCCTATACCCAGCACCATAATGTCAAGTGATGGTTGCAAATGGAGGAACTATAAATTTCTTTGGAAAATTCCATAATATCAAGCTAACCATGGGGGAATATGTATTGAATAGTCCAATGCTTTCCATTCCTATGGGAGGTGCTGATGTTGTACTAGGAGTACAATGGTTACAATCTTTGGGGACGGTAGCTTTTAATTTTCAAGAATTTTTCTTGAATTTTTTTTCAAAAGGAAAGGATTTCGAATTACGGGGTATTGCAGGGAAGCCGAGAAAGATAATAAGCTCTAATGTCATGACAAAGATTCTAAAGAAATAACAACGAGGCGTAATTGCACAATTATGCTCACTAGAAGTTCCAACATCAAAATCATTTATTTCTTCAGATTTCAAAAAAGTCTTGGACAATCATTCCAAGGTGTTTGAAACTCCCAAAGGATTCCCACCTATTCATGATCATGATAATGCTATTCATTTGATTCCAGGAAGTGTTCCTATAAACATCAGGCCTTATAGATATCCTTATTTCCAAAAGAGCGAAATTGAACGTATGATTGCAGAAATGTTAGAGGCTGGTATAATTCAACCTAGTCAAATTTCTTTCTCTGCTCCTGAAGGATGGATCATGGTGCATGTGTCCGGATTATAGGGAGCTCAATAAAATCACCATTAAAGATAAACTTCCCATTCCTGTGATTGATGAATTATTGGATGAATTACATGGAGCAATTTATTTTACTAAGTTGAATCTTCGTTCAGGATATCATCAAATTAGAATGAATACTGAAGATATTTTGAAAGCAACATTTTGAACTCATGAGGGTCATTATGAATTTTTGGTCATGCCTTTTGGCCTTACGAATGCACCTTCTACATTTCAAGGGTTGATGAATTCCATTTTCAAACCCTTCCTTAGAAATTTTGTGGTAGTATTTTCTGATGATATACTAATCTACAGCAAGTCTTGGAAGGATCATGTTCAACATGTTGATAGGGTGCTGAAACTATTGTAGGAGAAACAATTTATGCAAAAACATCCAAATGTTTCTTTGGAGTACAAGAGGTGGAATATCTGAGTCATATTGCATCTCATGAGGGTGTTAGAGTAAACTCTAACAAAAGTAAAGTTATTAAGGAATGGAAAGTCCCCACAACCATAAAGTAGTTGTGAGGATTTCTTGAGTTAACAGGGTATTATTGCAAGTTTGTTAAGAATTATGGGAGAATAGCAGCACCTATAACAACATTATTGAAGAAAGATGTATTTTCATGGACTCCTGAAGCAACTAAGGCCTATGAACATCTTAAAGAAGCAATGTTCCTAACACCGGTCTTAGCTACGCCAGATTTCACAAAAACCTTTATTGTGGAATGTGATGCCTTAGGAAATGGAATTGGCGTTGTTTTAATGCAAGAAGGAAGACCCATTTCTTTTGAAATTTTTCCAATCAAAGGAAAGTATTTACAGAAAGCTATTAACGAGAAGGAAATGTTAGCAATACTACATGCACTAAAGAAATGGCTAACTTACCTAACGGGAAGACACTTCATGGTAAAAACTGATCATGATAGTCTTAAACACTTTTTGGAGCAAAGAATATCTTCAGAAGAGTAGCAAAAATGGGTCACAAAGATGTTGGGTTATGACTTTGAAATAATCTACAAAAAAGGGAAGCCAAATGTTGTTTCATATGCACTCTCAAGAAAGAATAAAGAGGTGGAAGCATTGCTTTGTGCCTTATCTATTATCCAACCAGATTGGATAACCGAAGCAAGGGATGAATGGAAGAAGGACGAAGAAGTGTGGACACTCATTCAAAAGTTGCAGTAAGATCCTAGTACATCTAATACATTTAGTCGAAAAAATGATTCCTTATGTTACAAAGATCACTTATATCTTTGTAAGAATTCCCAACTAAAACAAAAGATTATTTTGTAATTGCACACTTCTCCTTTAGGAGGGAACTCATTATTTTTAAAAACTTACCACAGGGTGAAGAAAGAATTTTTTGAGATGGCCTTAAATATGATATTCAAAAGTTTGTGGCAGAATGTTTGGTTTTCCAGCAGAATAAAGTTGAGACAATTAAGACCCCGAGTCTTCTACAACCTTTATCCATTCCAAGTCAACGTTGGGAGGAGATTTCAATGGATTTTATCACAAGTTTACCTAAGTCCGAAGGAAAGAGTATCATCATGGTGGTAGTTGATAGACTTACCAAGTATGCACACTTTTGTGCATTATCTCATCCATTTAAAGCAAGTACAGTTGCTACTACATTTATGGATACAATTCAAAAGCTACATGGGAACCCAAGGGTTATTGTGAGCAACAGAGATCCCATTTTTACTGGAAATTTTTGGACGGAGTTATTTTCTTGTTTGGGTACTCAATTAGCTCATAGCTCATCTTATCATCCTCAATCTGATGATCAAACTGAGATAGTAAATAAATGTTTGGAAGGATATCTTCGTTGTTTTGTATCTGATAAACAAACACAATGGGTCAAGTGGTTACCTCTCGCCGAATGGTGGTATAACACTTCCTTCCATACTGCAGCAAAAATGACCCCATTTATGGCACTTTATGGATATCATCCACCATCCATCACATCATCTTTAAGGGAAAATTCGAAGGTTCAAGCAGTGGAAGATCACATCGAGCATCAGCAAGAAGTTCTCCAACTCTAAAAGGATAACCTGAATTTGGAACAAAATCGAATGAAACAACAGGCAGATCAACATCGCAGCGAGAGAAGTTTTGATGGAGGAGATTGGGTATTTTTACGGCTACAACCATACAAACAAATGTCCCTCAAGCAAGCTAAGAAGGATAATAAATTATCGCTAAAGTACTATGGTCCTTACAAGGTGTTGCAAAAGATTGGTACTATGGCATACAAATTGGAGCTTCCTGCTTCTTCGCGAGTACATCCAATTTTCCATGTTTCATGCTTAAAGAAGGTTATAGGTGAAAATCTTCCGGTTCAAACAATATTGCCAGAACTTGATGAGGAAGGAAAAATCATATTGGAACCTGAAGCGGTCATGGAAACAAGAACTCGACAGCTACGGAATCGATCAATTTCAGAGTATCTCATCAAGTGGAAGAACTTACCCACTGAAGATTCTACATGGGAGGATGAGAATTTTATACAGAAGCACCCAGAGCTACTCAAGCATTGAGGACAACACTTTTTTGAAGGAGAGGGGCATGTTAGGTCCCTATATTAGTAGTATAGTCCCTTATTGTTGTTAGTGTAACCCAATTATTGTTATCATTGTACCCCTGTAACCCCCATATTTTTATTATTGTGCCCTTAAATTATTATTGTTAGGTCAGCTAGGATTACATTGTGGTCCCACTAGGATTACATTGTGGCCCCATGGAATCTTATATATAGAAAGGAGGTTTTGTAATTTGTATCATCTAAGAGTTTTTCATTCATGTAATGTATTGGAGGTTTCCCCCTCGAAGTGGCTTATTTCTAAGGCGTTGATATCTATTTTCTTCTATTTTACGAGCTGGTTTCACAACAATTCTGCACTCAAACCTGTAATTTATTTTCTTGAAATTTAATAGATACTTCATCTCCAACTCATTGCATACCAAAATAAATGGTGTTGATCAATGATTTTATTGCATGAATAACCCCTTTGTTACAAGTTTATGATTGGAATATTTAAAGGTGCTTCTTAATTGGATAAATAAGATATCGATAACTCTGTTTATTTTAAATATGACATGAAAGCAATTATGTACCTTAATGATCCACTATAATTTATTGTAACATTGTTTTGGCAACCAAGTATTTGAAAGCAATGCAATGAGACCATTGAATCATTGTTTGGAGTTGTAGTTTAGTTCTGAAATTCATTATAATTGTAATTAGTTATTGGTAGAACCATTAGTCAATGTGCTTATGTTTCAATGATTTCTTGAGTTTGATTAAAGTAATATAAGGATAAAATAGTTTCTTATTTTGTAGTATTTTAGATCTGAGATCATGTCAATTAGAATCTTGGTTTACTTAGTTTCTTTTGAAGAAATTGCAGAGTGGTGAAAAAGTTTAGTTTGAATTATTATTTGATTTGTTTTATGCATGTCGGGAACTAAATTAGTTGAAGTCTTGTTTGTTCATTGCCTTAGTTTAAGATAATTTGAATGAGAGTGAATTTTATTGGGATTAATATTAAGCATAAGTTTGGTATCATTTTAAATTAATCCTGATTGATTTAAGATTCTTTTATTTATATTAGATAGATCTTAGTATTTAGAGTAGATAGATCTTAGTATTTATATTGAGATTTCCATTACTTAGATTGAAATTAATATCGTTTAAATAGTAATTTGCATTGCTTGGATTGTGATTAATATTGCTCAGATGTAGTTTAGACTTATTTTTATTTGAATTTAATTTAAGATTGATTCAATTTGGTTGATTGAATTCAAGGTAGAGAGAGATGAGTGCTAGTTTACTTAATTGATAGAAGAGTGTGTACTTAACAATCATTAACGAGGAATTTATATGCTTTGATCATAAGATGAGCCAAAAATGCGGTACAACTCGAAGCTTACGATCCCCGGATTTACAATTGAATATTTAGAGGTTTAATTGATAATTAAAACTCTCAACATTTTGGCGTCGCTACTGGGGAGTTTCATTTTGGTTCAAGTAATTTTTTTTATTACGGATTTTGAAGGGTATTGCAGGGCAGTCAGAGGGTGGAGAGAGTACGGCAAGACGTGAGTGAAGAGCCACGCAACCACTATGGTGGGGTTGCTCCAAAGTTTGATCATTTTTTCTTACCTTTGAAATTTTATTTCCTTTCCCTTATGGATAGAAATAGAAGTAGGCCTTAGAGTATTCTGAAACATTATGTAAGTTATTCCATTTCCGCATTTCATGTAATTCGCAAAGTGTGTAAATATCACAGAATTAGTAAGGCACATCTATAGGAACCATAGCTAAGCCTCACAAGCAACATAGGTCTTAGAATAGTCCAAAACATTATGTGAGAAATAATTTCCAAATTTTTTCTCTTTCAATAGATTAAATAGTACTCTAATCCATATTTTTATGATTTTGGTGAGCTTTATTTCAGCCAATAGCTTTTGATTTCATTTATCTTTAGATTCCAATCTTTAACGTTATATCATTTTTTGGGTGCCGTAAGAACCCCTGGGTACTAATCCATGTTGCGAGATAGGGATCATCAACCAGCAGGAGAAATTCAAGAATGATTCAGAGCTTAAAGAATGCCCCTCGAAGTACTTTCTGAAATCCTAGTAGTAGCTGGGGTATCTGCCTCTCATGAAGAGTTAATCCTTACCACATTTAGGAAATTATCTATCTCTCCACAACCAGAAAAATATTTGGAAGTCTCTCTTGATTCCTCCTACCTATCTACCAAGGAGATCGATGAATCATGTACAAAATTTGATAGGGCGCATCCATTTGAACCTGCTATCGAATAAATTTCACCATGTTGAGCAGCAAGCCTTATAGGCATTCCAAAGACCAATTATCGAAGTTTGTCTGGCACGACCAAGGAAGACTTTCAGAGTGGTCCAAAAGAAGGAATGAGCCAATACCACCAGGATTACATCGAGCATTGGTTCCAGATTACAATTTATTCAAAGTACCACTCTCATCTTCAAATACTCTTTGTATCAAATCTTTCAAAGTTGTTGATTGTTCATGCTCATATACCTTCTAAAGTTTATATGTTAAATCTGGGCATGATTATATCTTTGTACTTGATCCGCACATGGCTTCATTAGAAGTTATATTTCACTTGACGGAGGACATATTTTATTCAATGTAGTAGGAAAATTAGTATTCTAATAAATAAATAAATGAAAATAGTAAAGATAAAAATAAGTCCTTTTGTGAAAACCAGCTTGTCTGATGCAACTGGACAGGGACTTTGCTTGAAAACCAGGTAAATGGAAGCCAAGGTTCCCAATAAAGTTTGTAAATTTGTATAAGTTCTTCAAATCATGTATCTTTTGAGTTATTATGTTTTTACTCGAGTTGGTTAATGTGGGATTCCTTAAGGCCCACCTGCCAACGAGCCTTGTCCCATCGACATCAAAATATTATCTAGGACCAAGGTTAGGGTTAGATAAGGTTCCTGGGAGTCTGCATGCCTTAATGGAAGATATCCTTGTCATCTACTAAGGAAATACATCAATGTTTCTTGGTTTATGAATTTTTCAGTCCATTCGACTCCAAAAAATATATTCATGGCTCGTAGAATGTACATAGTGCCTTGATTCTGATTGACATCAAAGGTGGGATATCTCGCATTGGTTAACGATCTCCTCAATGGTTAGTAATCTAATGATTATTGCTTATTGTTTGACATCGACACCATTTATTCAAATAATAAATATTGCACATGGGCGTGTAGTGGTTGAAGACTATATGGTTTTGAGATCTCGAAATAGATTTGCAGTAGTTTGGATTTTTGTATCAGCATTTCCATTATCATTTGTAGCAGCAGTCACATTTTCTCACTTGTTTGGGGAAATAAAAATCCTCATGCAAGGGGGATAATGGTACCTTTATTTAATTATTTAGCCCTTCAATTCATCTCTTCAGCTCATCCTTTATCCTTCTTTAGCAGATCATATTAGTAGTCACATCAACTCTAGCCATTCCATCCTCCACTTCATTTTGTAGCATTGAACACAACAGCGACAAAGGTAAAAATTGAGGTAAATTTGTCTTATGACTATTTAATTCATTAGAAGGTTAAAGAAGCTTAATGATTCACCACTTCTCATTCCACCCATTTCATCCTTCATAAACCATTGTCCTTCTATTTCCTTCCATTCATTATGCATAAACTCTGATAACAAGACCATGTTAAAAGAAAAAACCTTATGATGTATTAATAAAAGCAATCTCTATAGTGTCTTATTCAAGCACTATATTCATAGGATTAAGTCATTAATACCATGAAATGATAAAGGAAACCACCTATAAACATCGGCCTTACGATGACAGAGTATGCAACCACCCATTGACCATCTCCATTACCACCTCATTTCATCCATCATCTCTCCCTCATCCATTCATTTCTTTTCCTCAATTTGTATTGCTCAGTAGAATTAGTGTGACATTATAAATGTGAAGAATTTTTCTCCACAAGAACTAGCACCTCCAAGTATTCAAGCAGTGCTACTCCATAAGAACCAACACCTTTAAATATCCAAGCAATGTTGTCCCACAAGAACCAACATCTACAAAACAATGTTAAGAATCTGTCAATGAGCAAGAGATTTGTTTGCATGAGGACATGATAAAACTCACACATGGGGGGATGTTGGGCCTCAATTATGCCTAATTTTCCACTATATATTACCGCCATTCATAACCTAAATTTCGACACCTTTACACTCATTTCACACCATAGTTCCATCACTTGTCGCCAATTCATGACTTACGCCTCGTGGTTGATTATCATTAGTTTTATTATATTTTCTACATTTATAGATGATTTATTCATAATTTTATAATGGTGGTTTTTCTAATTTCATTTGTCTCAGGGTTCCATTTTCGAAATTCTTCGCAAGCCAATTAAACTAGTTACTGCAAGTAAAGTACAAAAAAGTCCAATTTGAAGTTTCGACAACCCAACATGATTTCGGGGAAAATAAAGGAAGGTTATTAACCAAAATAATGTTTTAATACCTTCCCATGCATTGGATTTCATCCAGGTCACACGTGTGTGTCCCTAGGAGCTGATTAATAAATCTTCTCAAAATGTGCAAAGTTTCAAAACTACCAAGTTTGACCTCGATCTATGTGCATATCAAGGTGAATCTGGAAAATATAAGAAAATGGGTTTGTTAAAATATAACGAATTATGTATATCCAAAATATTTTCTCCATATTCGAATTATTCTAAAATTTATACGCGGGTCTTGCAGGTAGTTTGGTAAAAAAATGAATGTTTTTCTAGAATTCTAAAACCTTGCAAAAAGAGGCATATATCCAACTTTGGTAATGATCTACGAGGATATGGATTTGAGTGAGACAAATAAAAGAGAGGTTTTTGTTGGAAATATAACAATTTAGGCTCCCTCCAAACCGTTTTATAAAATTCTTCATGGTTAGGAAGATATGCCAATCTCTTTGAGGTCAGTTTGTTAAAATTGTTGAATATTCCAAAATTGAGGAAAATGACTAACTCGCCTTCTAGATCTTATAAATGTCTCAGCCAAGGTTTGTATTGTGAGCTAGGGAAGTTTTTGAAGGAGGAGGAAAACAATGTGTGAAAATGAGACAAATGATTGAAGGAATGTATGTATGTGAATTGATTATTTGAATCTTAATACAATTTGATTTTGCCATGAATTCTTTGTAAATGTTATGGTTTTGCTTAATATTTAGGCATTGATTTAGTTTAGAGTTGCTCCGTGAGTGGAAAAGGCCTACCATCTCCTAGAAGTAAGTTCTGTAAAACATCATAGGATAGATCTAGGTGTAGGGATTCTATTTTGAAAGCATTTGCTAATTAAATCTCATAATTACAATTATGTACTCAAGGGTGTAATTTATTTTCTTGAAATTAAATAGATATTTCATCTACAACTCGTTTCATACCAAAATGAATGGTGTTGATCAATGATTTTATTGCATGAATAACTCCTTTGCTACAATTTTACGGTTGGAATATTTAAAGGTCCTTATTAATTGGATAAAGAAGATATTGATAATTCCATTTCTTTTAAATATGACATGAAATTGATTATGTACCTTACTGATCCACTATAATTTCTTGTAACATTGTGTTTTGGCAACCAAGTATTTGAAAGCAATATAACGAGACCATTGAATCATCGTTTAAAGTTGTAGTTTAGTTTTGTAATTCATTATAATTGTAATTAGTTATTGGTAGAACCATTAGTCAATGTGCTTATGTTTGAATGTTTTCTTGAGTTTGATTAAAGTAATCTAACAATAAAATAGTTTCTTATTTTGTAGTGTTTTAGATTTGAAATCATGTCAATTAGAATATTGTTTTACTTAGTTTCTTTTGAAGTAATTGCAGAGTGGCGACAAAGGTTAGTTTGAATGCTTATTTGATTTGTTTTACGCATCCGGGGAACTAGATTAGTTGAAGTGTTGTTTGTTCATTGCTTTAGTTTAAGATCATTTGAATGAGAGTGAATTTTATTGGGATTAAGTGTTAGTATGAATCTTAATCGCAAGCTTACGAAAAAGGCTCACTTTAGCCATGCATAACAAACATCCCTAACAACAAAGATGGCTGCCAATATCTTTAGATCCAAAATTAGTTGAACAAGATAAATGCTACAAAATCTAGATCTATGCATTAAAAGATGGTAAGAAGTAAATAAAAGCAAGAGTTGCTCCATGCATCCAATAAACAAGACAAGATTGTTTTATAGAATTTTTGTATTTTTTGACACTTGGGAAGGGAACATAGAAATATGTTACCAGTCCCCCTCAATGGGATGGGTTCTTGTAGGTCCTTAACACTTCAGATATAAAATCCCTCTCTCTTGATGGTGTAGAAAACCCAGACAAAACTGGAAATCAAAGGGAGCTCACAAGAAAAAATGATAGCAAAATATGACAATGATGGTGGATCAAAGTCAGACCAAAAGTATAGATCCAGAGTGATATTTTGGCAACAAAAGGTAGTGAGTGAATGGAAAAACCCTTCTCTTTATAACAAAAGTTTGAGTTAGTCTAGATATTGGTGCAAAATTAAAATATTATTAACTAATTCTAGATCCAACTTTTATGGAATAATTTATTATATTTGTTGGAGGGAAAAAGAATTTGACTTTGGTCAAATCCCTTCATTTGTAAATAATAGATAAATAAATGATTTATTTATTATCTTAAGGATGTGGTTGAGTAATAATCAAGTAAATAATGTTTTATTTAATTATTTATAAATGATTTAGTCAAATTTAACAAGGAATATTATTTAAATAAGGTTTAAATAATTATTCCTAGAAAATAATAAGATAAATAATGATTTATCTAAATAATTTTCCTGTTTTGGGTTAAATATGACCAGAAATATTAATTAAACTGTTGTTTAACTAATTATTCCTTGAGGAAAATCAAACAAATGTGGATTTATTTAATATTTCCTCATGGGGTTTTCTGTTTAGACCATAAACAACTTAATAAATGAGGTTTACTAAGTTAATTTTCATAGTGAAATCAATTTTACTTAGGGTAGAAATGGTCTTACATGGTGTACTTTGGTCGATCTAATAGTAACAGGTTAGATGACCAAAAAAAGGTGTAATAAATTTCCCCCTAGCGTGCGAGCGTTAGGAGCTAATCGTATGACCGAAGTACATTGTAAGAACTAAATCACTAGACATTGAAGGGGAAGTTAGAGAGAGAGGAATATAAGGTAGATAAAAGTGCTAGAGGACTAGACCCTGAGGAGGCGAGACTTATAGGTGTGACAAGTCTCTTTTATGAGTGAGTACATGTGCTATAGGCAGCGAGGAAGGCATACCTATGTCTGCAGAGACAAAGTACAAAGAATAATGTGTCCAGTAAACAAGGGAGTGAACTATATAGTACATGCTGGCATAAACATGAGCCAGATAAAAAAATGATAATGAATCCCACATACATACTGTGCTTGGGATAACATCTAGGACTTATACAATAATATCTAAGTACATGAGATATAAGTTCAACCAAAGTGCCCCTGTAAATAGGAAAGGGATCTAAAAATCTGACTAATACATGCAAACAAAAAGGCGCTGCAAGTGGCTAAGGCTGACATCATCAAATCTATGGAGCTGAATCAAAGGCTGAAATGAAGAGGTCATCCGGGCGTGTGGGGGGCTACCTGAAGGGCCACCCCCTCATGAGGTCTGAAACATCTCACACACACTCGAGCATCACCGGTACAATTTTCTGCATCACTAAACCATCAAGTATAGAAATCTTGATCACGCTGTAAGGAGCTAAAGCAGAGAGACAATCAAGTCAAAGGGAAATAAGGGTTCCCTTTGCCTAATCCAATGTAGCGAACAAGAGTGGAAGTTGGAACCAAGGTACAACCCCCTCTAGACTTGTCTTCTGGAATGAATAATTCGATGTCGACAGAAGGAGGTCCGCCATAGGTGAGGCAATAAGGGATCCTCAACTAAGGCACAAGAGAAAATAGTAGAGCGACTGATAGACTGACACCAGGGATGATGATCAAATGGGGGGTACTGAGTAGCGGACATAATACTTCCCTTGTTAGAGCATAAAGGGCATGGATGACGTGGCAGCAACTGACACAATATCATAGGGGAAGGGGATAGTAGGACTGAAGGCCATAATGTGCAACACGAGAGAGGAACCAAGCAATGAAGGATGGAGGACTATATCAGGATAGAAAGGGACTCGAGATAGACCCCATGGATGTTATAATGACTCTAATCGGATGCTCTAAACAAGGGCAACTTGATGATGCTGCCACATAGAAAAAGGTCCAGTGGGGACCATAAAGACATGAGTACACGATGGTTACTCACGATGAAAATCGACATGAGCATGGACAAGTATGGAGGCAAAGTGGTGCCCCAAGTACAAGTGTTGCAAGTGAAGAAATTCGATTTTGAGGAGTGGTGAAGTGACCCTTCTTGGACAAAATGTGTCCTGGTGAAGTATCAAATCACAAAAAACTAACAAATACCCATTTGAGGGCTCGGTGAGAGATTTCCAACGGTACAGATGGTTTGTCAAAATGAGCTATGGTTTGGCTGCAGAAGGCGAAAGAAAAATCATAGGTTTCTCTTTTAATAAGGCATTTTCCCTCCAAATTCACTCATTCACAAGTGGAGCTCTGGTGAATGTAGAGAGGAGAGAAGGCCCTAAATCATGCGGCGATCATAGCGGACAGCCTGACCACTAGAATGGAGATTTTTCAGTTGCAGGTAAGAAGCCTAACCCTACCCTTTCATTTCAGTGGATTGAAAGTTCAGTTTAGGTTCCCAGAGCTTAGGAACAAACCCTTGCTCCTCTTCATAGCTCGGTCGCACTTTTTGGGGCAAAAACTATGACCTAGGTAGTAGGTTTTGGGCAAAAAACTATGACCTGTCCTACGATTAGGCCTGACAAGTGCAACCTAGCAGAGAGGGGTTTTTCTATGCTGTTTTTTGGCCGAGAACTAGGTTTTTATGTTTAGATACAGTCTTTCCTATCTGTACATTGACAAATATGATGGTTTTGCACAGATATGGAAGAATTACGGATCAAATGAAGAGAGAGAGACCTGGACACATTATGGTTGGAGGTCCAAGAGGATCAGGGCATCCATAGTGCATTGGCCAAGTTTTGGGTTCTGAAGTTTGTGGAGAATCCTCTGATGAGAGTTGGAGAGCCCTTGTTGGCCCGAATTGTCAATTATTGGGATCCAAACCATGAGGTCTTTATAGTGCAGGGGCACCAGATCGAGTTGACAGTCCAGGATATATATTTTCTAACTGGTCTCACCAGTCCGGTTGTGGGAACACAACGAATACGAGAAGCCGCCATAAACATAGAGATGCGGGGGAAATATCCGTCATTTCATTTCATATCAAAATAGCGAGGAAATATTAACCTGAGACATAATGGAAATAAAATAGCTAGGGTGCTGGTAGCGAATCTCTGAGAAGAGATGTGGTGGCTACAGACCTCTGAACTCTGTTACAATGAGGCTCGAGGGCCTATTTATTATTGAGAAACAATGGAAAAACTGAAAAGCCCAAAAACCTAACTCTAGGAGATGAAGTGCCAAAACTATGGGCCCCCGTTTGGGTAAGTTGGTGTTTCAACTTCCCGGGGACGTAACTTTGGCATCTGATCTCCATTGGACGCACTCAATAGCTCATTAGAAAGATTTATCTGAGGAGTACAACTTTCGATGTGAGCAACATCGGTCCATGGACCCATGTTTCTCCCAATTTTCCCAAAAAACGTCGTTTAGGGCCTCAAAACGGCTCCGGAAGTTCAGGACCTGAAAGGCTGCTAAAAATAGTAAGTTGTGCTGCAACTTAAAAACTGAACGAACTGATGGTGGGGGTTCAAATGGAATAGGTGGGTGGCCACCAATATCCACTTGGATCATTAAGGCCCTAAAACGGCTCCGGGAGTGTAGGACCCGAAAACCTGCTAAAAATAGTAAGTGGTGCTAAATGTGAAAAGTTGCAAGAATTGATGGTGTGGGTCCAAATGGAATAGGTGGGTGGCCACTGATATCCACTTGGATCGTTCCTCCCTCCGTAGGAAGCAATGGTCCCCATTGCATTGAGATCCTCCCTGAAATGAAGCAAATTTTGTTGAACTCCGTATTAGATATGTTGAAGATGTCATGGACCTTTGGGCAGACATGCTGGATGCATTTAGTAAATTTGGTTTCTTTATTAGCCTCAGATAGTACATGTGTGGATTCTGTATGTGTATTTGCAGGAGGTATGGTAACATCAGGCGACGGTGCATTGGGGGTCAGATCAATGGAGTACTTGTCTTGATAGTGTAGAGGAACCTCTGTGAGTGAGGAGAAAATGTCCTTGTATTCCTCCATGAATTTGTTCATCTGTTGCAGCCATGCAGGGGAGCCCTGTTTCGAGGTTGTGGCCACAATATTATTCTTTCCCTGTGAGCAAGTTGTAAGGAAAATGAATTTCCTCGTTTGGGAAACAATCTTACTGTGTTGTTTTGCAGTAGTCAAAGAGATGATAGGAGGTAGTACTACCTCTGGTATCCTATACAAGTTATTTCCCAAAGTAATAATAATAGCATGAGGCCTAGACTCATACACAGCATGTCACCTCCACAAGTATGGTTGGCCTAATAATACATCAGCGACATCAAAAGGAGCAACATCACATAATACCTCATCCGTGAATGGCTTGATGCTGTACGGAAGGCGACATTATTGGTGGATGTGGATATCTCTCCCTGGGTGAAGCCACGCAATGGTATATGGCTACGGGTGTGCTATGGTTGGTAGGCCGAGCCGCTTCACGACCTCTGTTAAAACAAGGTTATTTGGCTTCCGCTATCGACAAGGAATTGCAGTGGAGAACCCTTCACCCACATTTGGGAATGGAGGAGGCGCTCCCCCTCCTCTGGATCCTCTGGGTCCTCCATCTGGATCTTGGTGGTGGCAATAATGGCATTGGGATCTGCATCAATGATCTAATTCCCTTTGTCATTGCCTTTGTCTGTTCTGACTCAGGATCAGAAAATGCATCTGATTCGGAGGCCTTTAGTTCGGCCACCAATGGCTATTTGGCCTGACACTCGTTTGTGCTGTGAGTAGGGCTGTTATGAAATTCACACCACTTCCCTATGTCCTTCTTTTGATTTGTGGTGTTGTTTTGAGTAGCACCACTTTGGCCTTGCCCCTTTTTCTTCAGTTTGGGGGAACCTTTCGAATTCATAGATCCAAAGTCTCGCTTCTTCTGCTTAAATTTCTACTCGATCTTGGCGGCATAGCGATATGCCGTGCTAAGCGATGTAATGTCAAAAAACTCCATTTCCTCCTGAATTTTTTTGTGTAGACAACCGTGGTACTTGAGCACCAAATGTCTCTCTGAATCTTTAATACCCAACTTTGTGTGCAGGGTATGGAACAGATTCTTCAGTTCGTACACATCTTGATCCCTTTGTTGCCACAACGTGGTCCATTGGATGTATTTGTCCTCATAGCTCTCCATGGGGTAATATTGTTCCTTGATGCTGTCTTGGAACAAATTCCAAGTGGGTGTGGCCGAGAACAGAGAGGGTTGCCCTTCATCCTCTTGCTCACGATAGGTTTCCCACTAGTCTTTGACATGGGGGTTGGCTTTGAGGAGTGCAAAAATAATCTTTTCTCGGTCAGAGAAATCATGGACTGAGAAATACCATTCCAGCAAATTCAACCATCTATCTACGGTGTTTGCATCTATTTGGCCTTCAAATACAGGAATATAAAATTTTACCTGTACCTTGAAGGGAGTGGTGCCTCCAGAGTGGTTGTTGGATGCATATGTGCCGTAGGTGGGCAGTTGTTGAAGGATCTGAGAAAAGTTATCCATCATCGGGTTCCTTTGTTTCTCGAGGGCCTCCTTGAGAAATATTTTGATAGGATCTCCTGCTCCCTCGTCTTTATTTTCTTCCACCATGGGAGGTCGTCGAGGTTTGCGAGGTTGATCTTGCAAGGGTTCAACCAGATTGAGCCCTAACTCCTTATACCCTGACCGCATTGGGGACATGCAAAGAAAAACAAAGAAAGAGTAGACCGCTCTGATACCACTGATCCAGATTTATGCAGGAACGCAACAAAATATAGAAATAACCATAAACATAGAGATGCAGCGGAAATAATGCGTCATTTCATTAATATCAAATAACAGAAATATGCTTACAGACATAATGGAAATAAAATAGCTAGGGTGCTGGTAGCAAATCTCTGAGAAGAGATGTGGTGGCTACAGACCTCTAAACTCTATTACAATGAGGCTCGAGGGCATATTTATTATTGAGAAACAATGGAAAAACTGAAAATTCTAAAAACCTAACTCTAGGAGATGAAGTGCCAAAACTGTGGGACCCCGTTTGGGTAAGTTGGTGTTTCAACTTCCCGAGGACGTAACTTTGGCATCCGATCTCCATTTGATGCGCTTAATAGCTCATTAGAAAGATCTATCTGAGGAGTACAAATTTCAATGTGAGCAACATAGGTCCATGGACCCATGTTGCTCCCAGTTTTCCCAAAAAACGTCGTTTAGGGCCATAAAATGACTCCAGAAGTTCAGGACCCGAAAGACTGCTAAAAATAGTAAGTTTTGTTGCAACTCAAAAACTGAAAGAACTGATGGTGGGGTTTCAAATGGAATAGGTGGGTGACCACCAATATCCAGCTGGATCATTAAGGCCCTAAAACAACTCCGGGAGTATAGGACCCGAAAACCTGCTAAAAATAGTAAGTGGTGCTGAATGTGAAAAGCTGCAAGAATTTATGGTGTGGGTCCAAATGGATTAGGTGGGTGGCCACCGATTTCCACCTGGATCACTCCCACCACTTGCGATGGTATTTGATACTTAGCCTATGTTACTGCGAGGGCGAAACATCATGGATTTTGTAGAGTGATGTTGTTGATCAGGTTTCCATGTCAAAGGGACACGGATACCCATCGGGGATCTAGAGAGGTTAGAGACCTGTGCTGTGGCCGCAGTGGTGCTGCGGATCCTGGGAAACCAGGCACTCCACCACATCACTGGAGGGCTGATGATGCTTGTGGAGAGTGCGTTGAGTGGGATCTACTATGGGTGGGCCCAGATGATGCTTTCGTCATTGAAACGAAAATTGTCGCTATGCACGTGGCAAGTGAACCATGATTGTGCATATGATACATTTTTGTGCTCGCCCTGCTTTGAGATGATCTCGACACTTTGAAATCACATACAGTTCTAGGAAGGGGGTTCGAGGGAGCCCAGGATGCGCCAGTGGGGGTGAATACTGTGCAGAGGAGGAGGTGGGGCTGTCGGATAGGTGTTCCGACCTGAGCTCTTTGCTCATTGGGATCAGATGCCACTGTACATAGATGAATATCCCTATAGTGGGATGAGTTATCGCGGGGACCCACACTTGCCATTGCCGCTTGGTCGAGTATGGGGACCCGATGGTAAGTGAAAAATTGCTAATATTTTACATGCATTGTAAAGTTCTAGAATATTGTATATGGTACTGATTATTTCACTTTTGGTATTCAGATACAACACCGGTAAAATCAGCCGCGTATATGGGACAACTTGTAGTATCAGGGCGACATGACCTAGTGAATCGAGAGCACCACAAAATGAGGATGTAGTAGCCCTCCTCGAGGACATCCATTATAGATGTGAGAGGCTTCTGACCGATGCCTCAGAGCATAGCTAGAAAGACTTAGATGACCGGTATATAGAGACATGTATTGGTCTACCCTCAGAGTGGCGAGGGGTCATGCGGCATGTGGCGATGGCCGGACAGGGGATGCGCGATCTACGAGCTATAGGAGTAGAGCCATTGGGTCGGGATCCTCCAGATAGTGATTAGTGTGAAGGGGCAGGTAGTGCCCCCAGTTTTTGAGTTCTTCTAACATGCTATGGGCATGTCTGTGTATCAGAGTTGATGGACTCTAAAACATGTTATACAACACATATTATGGATATGCATCGTTTTGATGATTTTATGTTATTTTATTATGTTAAATGCATGTGCTAAATGCCAATCTAGAATATTGTTTGCAATGCTATCTACATAGTGGTTTTTTTCTCTAGGTTCATGACTGAATGTAATGATTTCAAATTCACACATCAAAAGCTTCACTCGTAAATATCTTCTAAAAAGGATAGGATTATGCACACGATATACACCATTCAATTGCATGACAAGAAGCAGGGAATCTAAATGAACATGAAGGTGGAGGATGTGATGGGAAAGGGCATAGGCTAATAAACCTCGCACTGCATCATATTGGGTCTGATTATTGGTGGTAGTACCAATGAATACACCACTCGAGAGAACAAGCGAATGAAAGGGGGTGAAAATGGTCCAACCTACTGAGGCTAGATTCTGGGAGTAGTGACTTGCACCATCAGCATAGCTGATATAAGGTGTGGACGAGAGGTCCATCTGAAAGGTGCCACAAGACAACAAATGGGAGGATGATGAACAATGCTGGAAACCTGAGCACAAAGTAGAAATCGAGCAAACACTGTGAGAGGGAGTGATCCAGGTAGGATGTCTACCGCCCGTACACCGTTGGGAAGGTGGTGTGTGGGAGCTACCTTGTGGGAAGCTTGTGCTCAAGCCGCGAAAGTCACCATAGACATGGAGGGTGCCATTCCGCTTATGGGCGGGAAAGATGAAGTCAGGGGTGGACAAGGCTTCCATGATGTCATCATCACAATAAAAGATGGGGTGATTAGAGGAAGGGAGACCACATGACACGACGAAGCTACCTGACTCATCATCATGAGAAGAAAGGTTCACATACGCATAATCACGGGGGATGACAGAAGAACAAGCAGATAAGGGATCGACTGATGTTGAGCCCAGGGTGATCGCTGAAGGGAGGTCGAGCGAAACTGAAGGGGAAGCCTCAGAGGGAGCTTCCACTGAGGGTCTAATGGATGATGATAGGTAGGGGATGGTGGCTGCAGGCTCCATCATCTCAAAATCAGGAGGGGGAATGTCAATGGGAGTGGGTAAATCCTCAATCTAGCCCAAAGCATACTGCACAAGGATGGGAGAGGTAGATTTGTTTTGTTCAATCTCATACTCCCGAACTACCTCCAAGGAGGTGTAGTAATGTGTGAGGTGAGGAAAATGGTGGGAATAATGGCCATGGAGATCACACAAAGCACAAGGTTGGTTGGTGTGAATAGTCTTAGGGTTCTTGGCTATAGTGAAGGAAGAAACAGAGGCTTCAGGGACCACAGACTTAGGGACCGCAACATTATCCATGGGCTTGATACGAGGCAACTCAGGACAAGTATGGGTGGAATGACCAACAACATCACATAAGTCACAAGGATTTAGAGGATAAGGAGGAGCAGGGTCACTCAGGGTAGCCTTGTCTTTTGATGTCTTCTTGCAAGCTTTTCCCTTTTTACCTGAAGCTGTCGCAACAGGAGAAGGCTCTTGTTGAGGTAGCTGAGGCACGGTAGCAGCGGGAGGAGTCATGGGGACCAGTTGAACTGGGGTCAGAGATAAATAAGGTTTGGGTTGACCAGGTGGGGTAGCGGCTGGGGGATCGATGTAACATACGAGAATCCCTAGGGTCAGGCTAGGAAGGGATAGGGTAGCCATGATAGGTACTGAGAACACTCCAGGAAGGGGAGCCAGGAATGGTATCTGACCAGAGGGGTAATGGACAGGCGGGATGGATCTGAGATGGTTAAGGCTTGGAGGAACCATTCCAGGAGGGTAGAGAGGCTCATGGATACCAGCTGCAGGTGAAGGGCCAGGAGAATGGGGTCCACAAGGCTGAATCGACGGGTTAGGAGTAGGTTGCAGAGGGCAGGGCTGTGGACTAGCCGAAGTGGGCCACTTGAGGGAAGCCCGAGACGATTGCATCATGAAAACATTCGATGAGCTGGGATCAGAGACAGGAGGAGGAAGACCAGGAAATATACCAAGCGGAGAGGAGACTTTGTAGATTCCGGGTGAGACACTGGACAAGGGATCGACAATTTTCTAATTGGCCATCGAATATATGATGGACTTAGGGGAGGTCTCAGACTTCAGTTCGTAATATGTCAACTAGTCAATGGTGACTATCTTTCCATTATGGGGAAAGGAAATCTTGCGGTGAACCACATATGGTACAAAAAACGTCTCATAGGTGTAGCTACGACCCAATATAATGTTGTAATCTAAGGGGGCGTCTATGGATTCTACGTCAAAGAAAATAGTCTTGCTTGCAAGAGTAATAGGAAAATTGCGGCACATGCCAATGGGCTTGAAGGAGTGGCCATCCCATGCTCAGAGAGTGATCGTGAAAGGGTCCAACTCAAGTGATCTGAGTTGCTTCCAAAGCAAAGTGGACATCACGCAGGTGGATGGCCCCTCATCAATGATACAATAGGAAACATTGGTGTTTCAGATCTTGACTGGGATTTGAAAGGTGACAGAAGTAGGAAGAGGAGGATGTTCTGATCGGTCAACATTGAAGATGATCAATTGATCATCTGAAGGATCTATAGCGCCCATGGCAGATAATAGAGCTTTTCATTATGAAGGGCATGACTGGAGGAGTTCTAGCATTGAGATGGCAGCAGGAGATTGTGCCAAATCATCTACTATACTATACGAATGGGTAGCTTTGCTAGAAGAAACATTTCGGCGTAATGGTCCCTTAGGTATCTTGGGATGAACCTCTGCCTTAGGCTGAGGGATCTGCAAAGGACCATTAGCTGTTGAAAGAGGCTCTATAAAACCTGAAGAAGGGGGCTCGGGGGTAGACATAGCGGGAGGTTTGTTGTACTGACGGGACCGAGTCTGAAGGTTGAGGTCAACCGTAATAGGTTGGTTAGAGTTCATGATGAGAAAATAGTAATAAGAGGTACCAGATGGAGGAGGTTGAGTGGCCACCTTACCTTCAGGTGGTTGGGTGGCCACAAATCCTTACTGAGGGAAAGGATTAGTAAACACAGCTCGCTGACTAGGCGCAGCATGGGGAGGGACGGAAGGGGAGGCTTTTTGTCTTCATGATGCTGCTTGAGTCTCCCACATCTTCTGCATCTATGGTAAAAGAGGACAGTCGTGCATGTAATGACTATAAACACCACAACAAGAACAAGGCTTATTCATGCGAACATGCCTGTCCTGCTTGGGCTGAGTTCCCTGTTGCTGGTTAGCAGTGTTAGGTGCATTATTTTGAGGATTAGGTCAAGGATACTGGGGGCAGATTGATTTTTAGTGCCTTTCCTCTTCTATTTGGAAGTGGGAGGATTAGGTTCGCCCTAATGTGCATACACTTTCCCCTGAGGGGGCGGTGGCTACTATTGCAAGGGTTGAAAATGCAAGGGAGGTGGAGGTGCTAATGCTTGATGAGCTGGAGCACCAGGCTGCGGATATGGATAATAAGGAAGTTGAGTAACATTTTGGTAAATAGGTTGGGAAAAAGGAGGAGGCATGTCGTATCCTGGATACATGCTACCAGGAGGGGGAAAAGTGTTGGAGGTGCTGGTCCCTCCCTAAGGGAAACCGTGGCCCATAGGAGGCTAAGCATATGGATGAGAAAGAGCTCCAATGATTCCGTCGACGGCTTGATATGCCACTGGTGTGTTGGCACCACCAATTCTTGGGAGATCAGGTAAGACGATATAAGCATAACCCGACTGAGCGTAGATTAGGTCATATTTTAACGCAATCTAGAGAGCAACTTCTTTGGTTTGAGGGAAATGCGATGCGACATATTTTCTTGTAGCAGGAAAAAGGGATCTAAGGAACTAGTCCATGTAGACACAGTCTTCAAAGGTAGGGTCTCAACATAGGCTCTTTCTTCTCTGCCATTCCTAGACATGATTGGATAGGCGGGTCGCAGACGATTGACGGAAATAAGTCAAAAGTTTGGTACCAATGTCATAATGGAGGGGAAGCTGGAAATAAGATAGAAAATATCGGGCAAGAGTCACAAAGGTGGTATGAGAGGATGAGGCCTGATCAACATACCACTTAGAAGCTTCACCAGTAAGTGTACGTTGGAACAATCGAAGACAGACAGAGTCATCGGTAATGGAGTTAGAAGAACACCACATGTGGAAAGATCGAACATGATTTGTAGGATCTTCTCTAGCAAGACCTTCAAATTTGGGGATGTCGGAAGGGAGCTTGGTTGGCATAGCAGGCCAACTAGCTTCATGGCATATAGGGTCATTGATCAACTGGTTAAAATTGGGAAGACTGAGGCCTGCCATATAGGGGAGCAAGGGAGCAGCCGGGGTAGTTCCTGTTGCGGTCCCAGTAGTAGTATTCCCAGCATTAGGGTTGGGGTTACCACCAATGTTAGGTCATAAACCAGACATGGTGAAGGTGATAGCGGGAGAACCGGGGTGGAACCAAAAGGGGAACCCAATGAACTAGAAGAGGAGTCAGAGTGCGGACTCAGTGGAGGACTAACTCGAATCCTATGTGGAGGATTAAGTCTTCCTACCGAAAATTGAGGATGAAGGCTAAGAATTCTCCGGGATAAACGCCTTGGGGGCGCAATGATGAAGGCACAAACACAGCACAAAGGGAAGAGAGACCAACAAGGGTGAAGAGGTGCAGGATCAACTGATTACAATGTCGAAACAAGGTAAGAGAGGTGAAGGATAAATTGATTACAATGTTAAAGTCTTTGGTTGGTGGTGTTAACTAAGATCTTCTTCACTTAGGGTGTGTGTGTTAAGTGTGTCAATTTCAATTTTTAAGCCCAAATGTTTGTAGAGAAAAAAGAAAAAATATGTTGTATAACTATAAATAAACCTACAGATAACAGTATATGAAACTGAAATAATAGAAAAATAACAGCTAATTATGCATTAATCTAAACCCAAGGAGGCGAGCCTCTCAACAAGTAGTCTGTAGGTGGGAAAAAATATAGTCAAAACACACCAAAATAGCTAATAGATCTAAATTCGGGAGGGAAAATGATCTAAAGGTAAGATTTGCTAGAAATAGGTGTAGAAAAACAACAAAAATTCAGATGAAAAATTGTTGTAAATGAGGTGGAAAAAGGCTATAACTTGGAGGGAAGCGGAGGGGACCCTAGAGGAAAACCCAAACAAAAATAAAAGGACGTGTTTTGGATGGATAAATAACCAATCTGAAGTGTATATGAAGGTGAGGTATCACATCTGAAAATGGCTGAACACACTAGAATTTTAGAAGACTTGCAGCAGCTAAAACTCTTCCACGAAAGGTGGAAGGTACTGAAGTCCTATGGGGCTACTTTCCCACTTTGATGAGTAAAAAAAAATAAGTATAGGTCTAAAATGGGTGGAGATGGAGGTCACACAACCCTGAAAAGAGGCCCAGACAAACCCATAAAAATCTTAGAAAAATTCTCGCAAAATATCCAGGTTGCAGTTTTTAACTTGTTTTCTGCAGAGGTCACATGTTTTGGACCAAAAAGTGTGACCTACACTTCCGGCACTCTTAGGATTAGGTTTCTGAAAAATTTGTCTTCTCGTCTGCAGCTGATGCCTGTCACCTGCGCAATAGGTCCGAAAACACATGGAAGTTAGAATTTTCAACGTTTTAGGGTTTTATAGGTTAAAAACAACATAAATAAAAGAAAAAAAGAAGCTGAAGAGAAATCCTAGGGTTTGAAGCAGCTGGATATGCAGGGGTCTGAAAAACGACAGAGGTCGTAATTGTAAACCCTTGTGGAGTCGCTAGTTATTAGTATGAATCTTAATCGCAAGCGTACGAAAAAGGATCACTTTAGTCGTGCATAACAAACATTCCTAATAATAAATATGGCCACCAATATCTTTAGATCTGCAATTAGTTGACCAAGATAAATGATGCAAAATCTAGATCTATGTATGAAAAGACGATAAGTAGTAAATAAAAGCAAGATTTGCTCCATGCATCCAATAGATAAGACAAGATTGTTTTAAAGAATTTTTGTATTTTTTGACACCTGGGAAGGGAACATATAAAGATGTTACCAGTCCCCGTCAATGGGATGGGTTCTTATAAGTCCTTAGCACTTTAGATCTAAAATCCCTCTCTCTTAATGGTGTAGAAAACCCAGACCAAGATGGAACTCAAAGGGAGCTCACAAGAAAAAGTGGTAGCAAAATATGAAAATGATGTTGGCTCGAAGTCAGACCAAAAGTATAGATCCAGAGTGATCTTTTGGCAACAAAAGGTAGTGAGTGAATGGAAAAACCCTTCTATTTATAACAAAATATTGAGTTAGTCTAGATATTGGTGCACAATTAAAATATTATTAACAAATTCTAGATCCAACTTTTGTGGAATATTTTATTATATTTGTTGGAGGGAAAAATAATTTGACTTTGGTCAAATCCCTTTATTTGTAAATAATAAATAAATAAATGATTTATTTATTATTTTAAGGATGTGGATGAGTAATAATTAAATAAATAATGCTTTATTTAATTATTTATAAATGATTTAGTCAAATTTAACAAGGAATATTATTTAAATAAGGTTTAAATAATTATTCCTAGAAAATAATAAGATAAATAATGATTTATCTAATTAATTTTCCTGTTCTGGGTAAAATATAACGAGAAATATTAATTAAAATGTTGTTTAACTAATATTCCTTGAAGAAAATCAAATAAATGTGGATTTATTTAATATTTCCTCATGGGGTTTTTTGTTTAGACCATAAACAACTTAATAAATGAGGTTTACTAAGTTATTTTTCATAGTGAAAGCAATTTTACTTAGGGTAAAATTGGTCTTACATGGTGTACTTTGGTCCATCTAATAGTAACAGGTTAGATGACAAAAAAATGGTGTAAGATTAAGATTTAGCATAAGTTTGGTATCATTTTAAATTAATCTTGATTGATTTAAGATTTTTGTATTTAGATTGAGATTTGCATTACTTAGATTGAAATTAATATTGTTTAAATAGTAATTTTCATTTCTTGGATTGTGATTAATATTTCTCTGATGTAGATTAGAGTTATTTTTATTTGAATTTAATTTAATATTGATTCAATTTGGTTGATTAAATTGAAGGCAGAGAGAGATGAGTGCTAGCTTACTTAATTGATAGAAGAGTATGTACTTAACGATCATTAACAAGGAATTTATATGCTCTGATAATAAGCTGAGCCAAAAATGTAGTGAAACTCGAAGCTTACGAGCCCCGGATTGAAAATTAAATATTAAGAGGTTTAATCACTAATTAAAACTCTCAACAATTCTGCAACTCAAAAACTAGTTTCTTCAAAACAAAGGGATGTAAGCGACTGCACAATCGGATGCCATTCCAACTAATGTAGGGGAAGGAAGCGGTTGTACTAGCTGAATTTATTGTCCCCAACTTATTTATCCCCTTATTAAACATCATACATTGATAATCACATATTAGATATACAACTCAAGTCCAAGAAACACATCTCAAATATAATAGGTTTCCTACTACATTCTCCAGCACTTCATTGCTAAGTGGTGTTCGAAAGGGATTGTGCACACATGCATTGTTTAAAATTTGGTAGTATACACACACCTTGATCTACGAATTTTCCTTCTTGTTCTGTATTACTATGGGGCTGACACATTCCTCTTCTTATACCAGGAAAATTAATCCCGCATTGATCATTTTGTCTATTTCTTTCTTTACCTTTGTTGCCACTCTTGGGTTCAATCGATATGGCTTGTGCTTCACTCGTTTGGCATTCGGTTTCAATACTATGCACATCTCCCCCAAATATCCTTTGATGCCCTTTAGTTATGCTACAGAAGAGGGAGACATATATTTTTATTATTTCAGTAAATAAAATATCTCCATTGTCGCCTCTTCATCCCAATAGTCCCCTATAAAAGATAATTTGGGTTTTTTCCACAATCCCGCTATTGTGCTTTGTTATTTTTAGTGGTAATAGGTGCAGTCCCTCTATAGTAGGCTCATCATGTATCCTGCGTTCCCCTCATTTTTCTTCAAACCAAAAATGTGTTAGGTTTTCCAAGCCATCGTCATCCATTTCTTGATCTACTTTGCTGCATGCTATTGCGTCTTGGTAGCTGGATTCAAGTATTTGGTTACATGAAGGTAGTTCTTCAGCCTTCATGGGTTCTGAGTAGAACACAATCCAATTTTTTTCCTGCAAGGCATCTGTGAGTTGTTGATTTTTTTTGGGCCTCGTATATGCCCATGTTTTCATCGTGAAACATCACTATTTATACACTAAAACCCTAGGTTTTTAGCCCGTGTTATACCCTAATTCTGTCACTTGTGGCTAAATACTCTCTGTGGTTAATAATCATAAATTTATTCATTTCTCAATGATTAAATTTGATTTTTTCATGTTTTACTGATAACGGTTTCATTGAAGTACATTTATTATAGGGTTCCATCGTTGAAATCCCTCACAAGCCAGCTAAGTATGGGAATGCCTAATTTGGGGCTTTCGCACTTTCGACGCACTTCTGGAGAATCCATGAGAGGTTATTATAAAAAATAACATTATTATACCTCTCCATAAGTTGGATTCCACCCAACTCATTCATATGAGTCTCTAGAAGTAAATTACCCAATTTTGCCAAATCTGTAAAATATTCTAAACTTCCATATTGCGCCTCATTTTCCGTGTAGAGAAAGGAGAAATAAGAAATTTGGGCACATGGATTTTTCGCGAAGTATAACAAATTTACTAAGCCCATAATGGTTTTTCCAAATTCATCACGGTTTTGGAGATATTTAGGGGTGCTTGAGGCTAATTTATGTAAAATTCAGAAATTTCCAGCATTGTTAAAATCTCCCAAAACAGCCTTATTTTGGATTTTTGGTCAAATACAGTTGAAAATACTACAGATCAGCACATAAAAATCTTTAAAATTGATTTTTTCCTATCTCTATAGCTACGTTGGAGTGTTGTTGAGCATCCATCTTTGAATAGACATTGCAATCAGATTTGTACAAACTAAGTTAGGCATAACATCTCTATGATCTGATCCTTTCTATTTGTAATTCTAAGGCTGTGATTATAAAGCCTACAACAGAAACATATTAAATACATGGACATCCAGGGAGGATTGTATTGTGATTTCTATAAAAAAATTGAAGACTGCAACTTCGTTCTCAAGCAATCAAGTGTGGATTTATAATCTGTTATAATGTGCCATTGATTAATTTTCAGAGTGTATTGGATTTCATGAGTTTCTGAATCGTATGAGTTGAGAATTAGTTAGTTTTTGTAAGTTTCCAGGTTGATTCTGGGTGTGGCAAGGGCCCACCACAATCTGGATCATCTTTTGTAAGCATAAGCGTAGGTAATTGGTGAGTGTTTGATTAATTTCTGCATTTTTAGTTTACATTCTTTTTAACAATTGATTTAATTTTGATTTCAATCAGCTATTCCATATTTTGTGTGAATTAATGTTGGAGTGTTTTTGCAGATTGATTTGTTTTAAGTTGGATTTACATTTATGGGTGTTTCAAAGATTTAGATTATAGAGTCAATTAAATTGTGAAAATTGATTTGCATTTAGCATAGTTTACATTTGTTGAATTTCAAGAATTCGAAGATTTGGAGTGCAGAGTTAATCAAATAGTGAAAATGGATTCGTTTTAGTTTGATTTACACTGTCAGAGTTTCAAAGATCTCTATTGCAGAGTTAAGTAGTTGTGGAAATTGATCTATGTTGCTGGAGCTACATTTGCTGAAGTCCCCAGGAATTCGTTGATTTAAATATATGATTGCAGAGTTAAATTATTTTTGGAAAACGATTTTGTCTTGGCTTAATTCACGTTTCTAGAGTTTTTAAATATCATTAATTTAAATCACGGAATTCACTGTCCTTGAAATTGATTTATGTTTCAGTGTGCTTTAGTTGCTGTGGTGTATGGATATCAATTGCTTTGAATGTCGGATGGAAATTGCTTTCAAAAGTCGATCTTGAGAAATTGGTTAATTCATATGCTGTAGTGTTAAATTGCCAAATTGCATGATTGGCATCGTAGAAGAGCAATCTCAGCACTAATGGAACGTTGCCATAGGGGCCAATTGCGTAGCTCCATGATTTGATTGGCAATATCATTGTAATTATAACCCAAATCTAATTGATTCCATATAAATTGTGTTATGATATTCAATTGGCTGCATCACCATAGATTGAGCATTGCTCAAAAACAGAGTTGAGCAAATAATCCATCCTCTCTTTATATAAACGAATTTTTGAATGTATTTCTGCGTGGATGAACAGAGTCTGGTTGTATACATTTGATTGATCCTTTGATGAGAACATTTGGCTGAAAGATGTATTGCTAGATCGCTCTCCAATGTTAGTGCATGACAAACCGATGGTCTTACAGTTCATAATGTGCTGCTCAATCACCTATTATTATTTTATGATTTCATGTTTCAATCTATTTTCAACTGTGCAGTTAATATTTTTCATTGCAGTGCAACTCGGAAACTCTTTTGTGCTTATCATTATGTTTACTTTTGAAATCTATTTTCAACGGTTTGCTTAGTATTGCTTAGTAATTTTTATCATAGTGCAACTCTAAAAATATTTTGTGCTTATTAAGTAGAACCCAAATTAATTGATTAGCGTTTTCTGAGCGTTGATATTTTATCAATAAAGATTGAACAATTGAATTTCCAGCATATTATCTTTCATATGGAAATGGTAAATACAGAGAAGCGAAAAGATTGGAATCTGACCAATGAAATAACATTTATCAAATATACATCATGCATAGAATGTAGATGACCACCATAACTAGGCCATAGTTTCATTTCAAGTGCACTTGGGACCTTATTGGTAAAAGGATATTTTGTATTTACATATAAATAAAAGTACTATCAACTCGATGGTCAATGAAACTGAAAAGGACCATAATAAGATTAGTGTCTGGAATGGGAGGTCAAAGATTGGTTGTAGCATCATGAGTTAAGTTGAATTTGCAAGTTTGTTGTGTGAGTATGAGATTATTTATAAGTTCACTCAAATTAGAAAATTCCTTTCAAGTGTGACCTCTGAAGAGCAGAATTAGGGTTTTTGAGATTTCTCTTCAAGCACTGAGTTATTTTTGCTGTTGATTGGTAGTGGTTTTGATTTCAGACTTAATGCTTAGATAGATAGAATGAGGATTTCCAACTAGAATTTGCTGATTGTTCCTATTTTCATGGAGAGATGAATTGATTTATTTTCAAGAGTGTGTGTTTATAGATATTTTTGTGTGCCTCAATTCTCAAATCAAATAGCATAAGGAATCATTAAAACTATGATGTACAACCTGAATCAAGAAGTGCAGTGCATATTGTGTTTATGAGCCCAGATTGAAAAATTAAATATTAAGAGATTTAATACATCAATTAAAACTCTCAACAATTGTGTTCCTTGAAAGAAAAACTCCTTGTAAACCTATCCACTACTAACCCCCATCTACTTGTTTGTCTCTTTTTTCCTTCCGTAAGGTACCAAGCTTGCGGGATGATGTCTAGTGAGTGCACAAAATTATGCACCCACAAGGATTTGGGATAGCTCTCCATTTCCCATTTATTCTCATAGTATTTTACACGGGCTTGGGAATTTGAAGTTCCTTTGTACTTTTCCTTCAGCTACGGTCCTGATGATGTTTGAAATCTCATTCTCAATGCCTTTTTTACCTGTTACCAACTATGAAGATATTTGTGGTGGTTTCCCCACCACCTCGCCGAAGTAGATTGCAAGGCTATGTTCATTAGAGGAACCTTATGCTCCTCTGGTACAATATATTCAACTCTATTAATGAAAGTATTGACAGTTTCCATGCTAGTAAGGGTGGGGTAACCCCTTACCTTTGTACCGATCCAGTTGACTCCACGAATAGCAGCACACCTTCTAGTGTTGACCTCGTACCCTCCTTGCTTCTGATCATCCCATGCGACTTAGGACCCCACATCGGAGCTTTGAACACTTCGTCAGCTTATTGTCCCTTCTGTTGTCGGGTTGATGTAGTCTTCTCTTTTGCCTGCTGTCATCCGATATAGCTGGTCTAAGAGTCCTGCATCCTCCCTGGTCTTGACAGTTTCTATATACTGGGGTCCTTGATATGGATCTAATAATTTAACCACTCTAACTTCGCCATATTAAAATATCATTAGCTCTTTCTTCAAATCAATGATTGCGTAGTTCTTAAATGCCTAGTCGATCCCTAACAAAGCCAGGCATGTATCTTTATCACCCATCATGTCAATTACATCGAAATCAGTATACGTCTTTAGCCCTGCCACATCCACTTCAACATCTTCTAATCTTACCATTGGCACAATACAATACAAATTTTCCATTCATAGTTGTATAGGGGAAAATTCCAGCTTAGTCTTGCTTAGTTCTTCCCATATTTTTATGGGTAATATATTTACATATGAAACTAAGTCCAGCATTATGTCCCTTATTTTTAATCCCACAACCTGTGGATTGATTTGGAATTCCTTCCCGGTTCTTCTCTTGTTTCTCTTCAGCCTCCTCACATGCCTTTCCGAAAGGTTGGCATTGTGTAATATTCCCAATTAGCGATGAGCTAGTTGCAATATTAATTTTGGTTTGTGCTTCTTTGTTTGAGCAATAAGAGGGTATGGAGACCCATAAATATTCTTAGTGGGAATAAAATCACTGCTAATGTGAATGGAGATAACTTTATTGGATTGATAAAGCACCCTTATTTGTGAAAAGGGGCTGGAGCATGTAGACTGGGTCAACTTTTACCAAATCAATAGCATTGTCACAGAGGAGTGGCATTCATTGTGGGACAACGCAGTTTTGGAGGGAGACTCTATGCATGGAAGTAGTGGCTTTAATGAGTGGGGCCAAGGGTGAGGAAGCTTACCACTTATATAAGGAAGGGGATGGTAGCCATAGAGGACATGTTTTGATTATTATTTTGATATGGTCTGTTAAGACTTGTTCTCTCTCTTCGACTGTTTAGCTAAGACTCTAGTGCTGTTTAGCACAGGGTGTTCCCAAGTGGGAATCCCACCTTCATCCTCGGGGGACTTCGAGTGCCTAATCAAGAGAAGTGATTGCACTACATTTCCAAATTCTAGCATCAGGCGAAGCACCATCTTTCATCTACAACACTGAGGGTTGTGTTGTGTTGGAGGTTGCAGCAGTGGAGAATACATTTGAGTGGTTTTTGAGCTTTTTTTCAGTGGAGGAAGGTTCCCTTCCATTGGGAGGCTAGTGAGGAAGGCCCTTGAGCCTTATTGCAACATTTGGTATTAGGCCACACTATCATTTTCCCCTATAGTGTAGTTTTAGTCTTGGACTGCATTATTTTAGGGAGGAGTTGCAGGGGTGGTTTCAGTACACCATCTGGGGAGAAGGTTTTCTAGTGAAGGGATCAACCTTTCATCCGGAGAGTCTATTGGAGGAGGCTATATTATTTGCTACATCATATCAGCCACATATTTCTAGCTGTATTGTTGCAGTGAATCTTCAACCATAGGGCTTTGATTCATTTCTTATATATTGATGTATTTCTGAAAACCCTCTTGGTTTTCTTGTTGGAGGTTGTATAGAGCCTTGATATTCATGTACATTATATTTTGAGGCATATATCAGCCATTTCATCTCTTGTATACTCATATGTTGTAGCAATGCTCCTATGACTGCGCTATAGAAGTCTTCCAACATTTTGATATAGTAGCAACACCTCATTCTTGAGGGACCTATCTATTGGAGGCTTGATGATTCATATTGTATGGTTTGGGCCCCATTATTTTGTACATATTTTCTACCATTATGATTAATAAAGAAGATCCATATTGTTCTCTCATATTTATGCATTGTTATTCACTTCCATTTCCATGTTTATGCACTATATTCCTCCTTTTCCCATTTGGGAATATTATAGTGGTACAAAGCATAATCTTGGCTCAACCTGTGCATTTTAAGCCAATATGTATCAAAAGAAGGAGATCCTCTCACAGATAGAGAGAGGAGGTACCTCAGAAGAAACTGGAAGTATGCATATACAAATGATAAAGAAGACAAGGGTAAAACCCCTTTATCAGGAGAAGAGGATGACAAGGAGTTCCCTAAGATTCTTCTTCGAACTATGCAAGACATTCCAAGAGAAATAAAGGAGATGATGATGCATAGACACAAATAATACCCTAAAGACTTTCTACATGGTGAAGGCTCCGACATTTCTGATCACTAGAGTGATCAACCAGTGAAGCACTAGGTTTCCCAATGCTCCACAATGCCTACATTCTTAGCAGTGGGAAATGGAGGGTTTTAAGAATAAGAAAATCTTGAAGACTATTTCATGGAGTATGAGTCTCAATCTCAAATATTCAAGGATCATTTGAGCTTTCAAGAATTTTTTCAGATCAAGGAAAATAGGAGACTCTGACATCACAATAGAGGTGGAGGATTCATAAAGAATCATGATCTACACTTGACTATGGGCAGATTTTTCTTACCCAACTTTGATGGGTCATCAAAATCCACTACCAAATCATGGGTAGAGAAGTTAGACATCTACTTCTAGCTGAACAAAGTACCAGAGATGGAGGCCATCAAAATAGCAACGCTGCACCTCTAGGGTGAGGCATATGATTGGTGGTTTCACGGTATTTCTACATTGGGTCATGCCAATGTGACTACATATTCAGATTTCACAAGGAGTTTGGTGGAGAGGCTTGATCGTAGAGATCCGGAGGCACCTTTCATGGGGCTAGCTAAGCTCAAACAATCAGGTAATCCAGAAACTTATATTTTTGAATTTCTAAAACTTTCTATTATGGTTCCTTATTTATCTGTAGCAAGGAGGGTCTATATTTTTATTGATGGTCTAGTATAACCTCTTCATGGGTTGGTTAAATATACCAAGCCCACTAACCTTCAAGATGCCATTGAAAGGGCTAGAGATCTACAATATGCCTTGCCAAAAGCAAAGGAAAAATTTCAGCAAAAGTCCACTTTTCCATCAAAAGGAAAATATGAGAAGGATCCTTTTTCAAAGGAGAGCCAAAACAAAGTACCTCTTAGTGATGATCTCCGAAGAGATTTGAGTAGAAGGAAGATTTGCTTCACATGCCAAGAATCATGGGCACTCAGACATAGATGTGCAATAGGAACGACACACTATATAGAGGTATTTTCTGATGATGAGGAGGAGGAAGAAGAAGAACTAGAAGGAGGTCACAATGATGGGATAGCAGGAGAGGATCCACCACCACCAAGAGGTGGGAATGGAGCATTTTCTCCAATTGGAGGGGACCTTTAATCATTGAGAGGAGTACCCAAGTACTTGACCTTGAAGGTTTGATGTTCCTTTTTGGATCAGAGGGTTTTAGTTTTGATTAAAAATGGGGCTACCCATAATTTTATTGATGCCCAACTAGAGCAGAGAAGGGGAATACCCGCTGATGATTTTGAGGGATTTTCTATTTTGGTCCCAGGAGCTAGAACTATGCAGTGCATGCATTATGTTCCATCTTTATCTATCACCATGGGGACATATGCATTCACTGATCACTTCTTTTTGGTTGACATACTTGACACCAATGTGATATTGGGTGTGCAGTGGTTGATTACTTTGGGGAAGGTCACCACAAATTGGGAGACTTTTCAGATGGAATGGGTGGATAGAAAAAGTGGTAAAAATTAGATGATTAGTGGCATGCACACATATCCCTTACAAACCACTTCCACACAGAAAACAAAGATGGATTTTCGCAGTGGAATCAAGGACCTAACAGTCCCATCTATTATGCACATGACTTTGGCCCATGACACATTACTATTTTGTGGAAAACCACATGGGAGGCCACCTGATCAGGAGTTGGTGAGAAATGTATCACATCATGTTGCACCACTCATAGATCCAGGAGGAGTGGGAGCATTGGGATGTCATGGTACAGTGCTGAGAGTCTTGGGTAGACTTAAGGAGGAGGGAGACATTCTCCCAACATCATCATTACCCACTCTCACCTCACATCTTGCGATGAGAAAGGAGCAACAGAGGGAGGATAGCAGCCTTCCAGTATGTGACTTTGGCATAGGAGATGTCAAAGAAGGGAGTAGCCACATGACAAATGCTTTATATGATAGATCACCAGCGCTGTCGCTTTGGAGGATAGATCCATATTGGAAATCCCAGATGTTGGTGGAATATTCCAAGGATATTTTTACTTGCATGATACTTGATGACCAACTACAAGAGGAGGGATATTTAGTCAGAGATGAGGCCATCTACTCTCATAGTAGGATCTTATTATCTAGAGCATCCAAGCTCAAGGAGAATTTACTACATGCAGTACATGAATATTTTATCTTCAACCATATTTATTCTATGAGAGCATAGCATACCATCATGGAGGGATATACTTGGGAAGGGTTTGAAGAGGAGATATATTAGCATTTGAGGAGATGCATGGACCATGTGGAGATGGAGGAGATACATAACTTTGTGTTGGGGTTATCACAACCACCTCTTTCCCCTTTGGGAATGAGAGGGGATCTATCTATGAGCCACTCCATTTGTATGAACAAAGCATATGGTAAGGATCATGTTTGTATGCATAATGATTTACTTGATGAATATTTTCATTCCTTTACCATACATGTGCAAGCCATTGCTCCAAATGGGAGCATTCTTCCTTATAAAATTAATGGTCAACTTGGGGCCATAAATTGTATTGAGCATGGCCACTCCCTAGGAGGACATAGGGATATGACATACCATTCAGGGTGCACTCCAAAGGTAGCAAATATTTCTCACCTTCTCAAAGCATGTGAGAAGACTATGGCAGAAAGTAAGTGGTGGAACGACTTACCATATCATTATCTGAGGCAGTCAGGAGATATACTACGTTGGTTCCATATGTGGGACTATGAATCACTTCCATTATTGCACATGGCAGCTTATGTATCCTTGGTTTTGATCCCATTCATTGATAATGTCCTCATTCTTATTATGGGAATGATTGGAGGGAGGATGCAAGTATTGGATGTGCCCTTTGGGAGATATATTCTCCATGTATCTTATGCTTCATGCTCCAGGGAGAACATTGGGCAAACCATGATTGTTACCATGGATCTTTTGCTTCCTTATGAGATGATTCATTTGCATCTCACGAGAAGTTGGGAGGAGCAATTCATGGAGGGATTGATTGGAGACACTTGGTATATGAGGAGAGCTTAGCACATGGAGGTGTCACAAAGGAGGGAGGAGAAGAGTTGTAGCACTCACCTTTACAGTTTCTTGAGGACAAGCAAATTTGGGAGGGGAGGACTATAATATTCCTAATTAGCCATGAGCTAGTTGGAATATTAATTTTTGTTTTTGCTTCTTTGTTTCATGAATAAGAGGGTATGGAGACCCATAAATCTCCTTAGTAGGAATAAAATCACTACTAATGTGAATGGAGATCACTTTAGTGGCTTGATAAAGCACCCTTATGTGTGAAAAGGGGTTGGAGCATGTAGACTGGGTCAACATTGACCAAATCAAGAGTGTTGTCATGGAGGAGTGGCATTCATTATGGCACATCACAGTTTTGGAGGGAGACTGCATGCATGGAAGTAGTGGATTTAATGAGTGGGGCCAAGGGTGAGGAACCTCACCACTTATATAAGTAAGCAGATGGCAGCCATAGAGGACATGTTTTGATTATTATTTTTATATGGTTTGTTAAGAGTTGTTTTCTCTCTTCAGCTATTTAGCTAAAAATGCAATGCTATTTAGCACAAGGTGTTCCCGAGCGGGAAACCCACCTTCATCCTCGGGGGACTTTGAGTGCCTACTCAAGAGAAGTGATTGCACTACATTTCCAAATTTCGGCATCAGACCAAGCTCCATCTTTCATCTACAGTGAAGTTTCTGCAGAGGGTTGTGTTTTGTTGCAGGTTGTAGTAGTGGAGAATGCATTTGGGTATTTTCTGAGCTATTTTTCAGTGGAGGAAGGTTCCCTTCCATTGGGAGGCTATTTAAGAAGGCCCTTGAGCCTTATTGTAGCATTTGGCATCAGGCCACACTATCATTTTCCCCTACAACGTAGTTTAAGTCTTGGACTGCGTTATGTTAGGGAGGAGTTGCAGGGGTGGTTTCAGTACACCATCTGGGGAGGAGATTGTCTAGTGAAGGGATAAGCCTTTCATCTGGAGAGTCTATTTGCACTACATTTCCACATTTCGGCATCAGGACAAGCTCCATCTTTCATCTACAGTGAAGTTTCTGCAGAAGGTTGTGTTTTGTTGCAGGTTGTAGTAGTAGAGAATACATTTGGGTATTTTCTGAGCTGTTTTTCAGTGGAGGAAGGTTCCCTTCCATTGAGAGGCTATTTAAGAAGGCCCTTGAGCCTTATTGTAGCATTTGACATCAGGCCACACTATCATTTTCTCCTACAATGTAGTTTAAGTCTTGGACTGCGTTATGTTATGGAGGAGTTGCAGGGGTGGTTTTAGTACACCATCTGGGGAGGAGGTTTTGTAGTGAAGGGATAAGCCTTTCATCTGGAGATTCTATTGGAGGAGGCTATATTATTTGCTACATCATATCAGCCACATATTTCTAGGTGTATTGTTGCAGTGAATCTTCAGCCCTATGGCTTTGATTCATTTCTTGTATATTGGTGTATTTTTGAAAACCCTCTTGGGTTTCTTGTTGGAGTTTGTATAGAGCCTTGATCTTCATGTACATTATCTTTTGAGGCATATATCAGCCATTTCATCTCTTGTATAATCATATGCTATAGCAGTGCTCCTATGACTGCACTGTAGCAGTCTTCCAGTATTTTGATATAGTAGCAGCACCTCATTCTTGAGGGACCTATCTATTGGAGGCTTGTTGATTCATGTTGTATGGTTTGGGCCCCATTATTTGGTAATTATTTGTAGTTGTTATGATTAATAAAGAAGCTCCATATTGGTCTCTCATATTTATGCATTTATCTTCACTGCTATTTCCATGTTTATGCACTATATTCTTGCTTTTCTCATTTGGGAATATTACACATTGATTGGGCTTGCATTCTCCATTCCTCCTCCCAGTACTGCTTTTAAGTTTTGTTTTAGTTGTTCCATCATCTATCCATATTTTACAATGCTCAGGAATAGTCTAAACCATTATTCTATTAGCATTCTTTCCATTGCAGCCTTTCCTCCCTCCCTCACAGGTTGTATTTGTTGCATGTCCTTATGGCTTCCTAACTTTGAAAATGTTTCTAGCGCTTCCCCGAAGTAATACTTCTGTTTTTCAGAGTCATATGATTTCTTCGGTGATGCCAAATTGATAGCTTTACTGGCTCCATCTCTCTTGTATGCTCTCCCTTCTTCTTTCCTCCTCGGGTTATTATGGCCACACTTGGTAAAGGTTGTGTTTTAGCTAATCTTGGTTCTTAGTTAACTAGGTTAGTGCCCTGCTGCCTGTTTCTTTCTTCCCATCTCTTAATTAATTTGGGACAATCTTCTGTTGCATGTGCATTCACTCTGTAGTGAGAGCACCATGATCATCTTGGTAACGGGAATTCTCTTTCTACATGGCCCTCTTGATCACAGTTGTAGCATCTCAAGAGTCCTCTTGCCCCCATCCTACTTCCTCGCATTCCTGGTCCACCTCGGCCCCTCAGAGCCTCATTAACCCTGCAGGAAGATTTTTCCAACTAATATGCCAACACATCTAAAGATCTGCACTGATATGTGTGATGGGTTGTTGAAGCACAAAATTCACAATAGACATTATTCAGGATGTTTGAGTACTTCTATAATATGGGGCATAGACACGGAGGGTGACTGACTCATTTGAAAATTTTGCAATATTTGTTTGGAGTTGGAGTTTTTTGGTTCAAGAAATCATGGAAATGTGGTTGCCCATGGTATAGTCCTTACATATTTACTTGCTCGATTCCTCACGCTAGTGTCATCCCTTGCGATCCTGCTGTTGATGTTCCAACAATGGTTCTGCACAACCTCAACACTTGGAGACCAAATTTCCTTCGAGCAAGCAATGTGTGCACCACACTTTGGGCTGCGTTGGCCATGCCAGTTGCATATCCTTGAGCTTCTCTATCAGACTTGCGATCTAGTGTCACAAGCCCAGTATGGAAGGGTCCTGGGATGTTACCCCCTTCCATGAATGCCTATCGATAGCCAGCCATCACTTTGATTTTCATCACCTGTTCCAAAGCGTCTTGGAGTGTATCGATATTTTGCGGGGTCGGTGGCATACCGATAAGAGGTAAAAGGGCCTTGACGAATGAGTCACAATGATGATTCAGGTCTATCGGGTAACTTCATTTCCCAATTGAATCCTTAAATCTTCTCATTACGTCCCAAGTGGTCTCTCCTTCTCTCTGCTTGATCTCCCATAGTTTTGATAGTCCTTATCTTTTAACTTCATCTATAGTGGGATTCTGGTGCACCTTAGACCATTTAATAAACCATCACAATGCTCTTTCCCTGAGTGTAGTTTGGAATTCAATCAATTTAACAAGATCTGGCATCTAGTGAGCTCTCTAGATCGCTTCGCATAGATACCAGTGTTGTTCTACATCATCGTTCCCTTTTCTAAGGAACTCCAGATATAGGATAAATGACCCTGCCATTTCTTCTTTTGTAGGCAGAACTAGTATAAATCCTCTACTTCTTGGTTGATAAATTCTCAGGCTAGCACTAGCGTTAGTGTTTAATTGCACTGTAGACTGAATACTATGTAACTTAGTTGACCTTCGCAACTTTATCGAAAATTTATTGGGTGGGTGATAGAGTACCAGGGGAAGGTTATGACAAATGCTACTTGGAGTATGGGGAATAGGATTACCTTGTATTATGGTCACTGGTCTTTCTTGGAATAGTCGTTCCATCGCAACATGAATATCAGAATTAGAATCATTCTCGGGGCATGTGTCCTCCTCTTCATTACATATCTTTCCCTTCTCTTGGGATGGGCTCCTATGAACCTGTCTAACTTCTCGGGCAGACCCATGCATTCCTCGGGGCCCTAATTCAGCGTCTCTCTCCACTGTCATCTACGACGCCTCTTCTCATTGGTGTATGGTCTTCTTCTTCTTTTCAAACTCTCGTAATTCCCTTTCCCACCACTTCTCAGCGATTTGCACCCTCCGATGTTCTCTTAGATCTCTCAACTTACTGGAAGTCTCGACGTCCATTTTCCTAGCCCCCATTTTCCCCTTTCCATAACATATCTCCCTCAAGTCATTCCCCAGTACTAGAGGTTTAAGCCTCCATTGCAAGGCCTTAGAAAGCCATTAGTCCCTCATCCACCATTACCATTAGGGGAATTTTGAGGTCTAAAATGGGCCTCCTAAGGAAATTATAAAATAATAGTGGAAATAATAAAATAATATTTTATTACATCATCAAATTTTAGAGGGAATAAAGAAAAAACTACTTTTTCAACTCGTATTTTCAACTTATCTCCCAGATTTTTTACCCAAATTTCAAGCGGTAGTACTCGTTAGATGCAAAATTTAATTCCTCATTCAAGGAGCATCCACATTGCATACTTTCTACGGATCCTCCTACACGAAAAATGGAAATACGTGAAAAACATGTTGGCAATCATGTTTTTTCATGTATTTCTAATTTTTTGTGTAGCAGGGTCCATCAAAAGTATGCAACGTGGGTACTCCTTGGATAAGGAATTAAATTTTGCATGCAATGAGTACTCCCACTTGAAATTTGAGTAAAAAATTTTGGAGACAAGTTGAAAATATGAGTTGAAAAAGTAGTTTTATTATTTTATTATTTTTTAATCTTTTTACCCTTTTTCTTAAAAAATGGTGAATCATCCCCTATGGTTGACATCATCATCTTTAATCCTATTGGCTCTTATAAAGTTTATTTATTTTTCTATATTTTTCTTAGGATGCCCATTTTAGACCTCAAAATTCCCCTAATGAGCCTTGATCCACAAGGGAATTTCTTTCAACAACTTTCCCCTCAACCTTACTTTAAATATCTCTTCTGCTTTAGTAAAGGATTGATGACATTCTGTTGCGAACTCCCCAATGTATCCCTCTAGCATAGCCTGAACCCAAAAATTTATGGCTCGTGTTAGATCACTATCGATTCTGTGTAATGTTGTTAGGTCTGCGTGCATCCAATTGTGACAGGATTGAAGCAATGTTCCAGGGGTTGCTTTGACCTGGAGTCTTTGCAACCAGTTGTAGAGCTGCTAAGGAAACTCTCCCAAAAATATCTCGCACAAGTCATTTTCCACTTCAGAGAAGAAGATTCTATCCTTGATATTCCTTTCCTTTTGATGTCAGAGCTTAGCTTGTTGTGATATGAACCTATCTACATGATTATCCCACAAACTATCTATTTCCCTTTCATATATACTTGACACCATGATCTAGTTCTCGAGCAATTTTTCAGGTCCCGAAAATGGAACCATTTGTTGGAAAAAAAGGGACGACTTCTGGGCAAGACCCAGGTTCATGCTCAGAGGCCAACAAGATCCCGATGTAATCTAGGACAATGCCGAAATTTTCACCCTACTCAAAGGAGAGCAAGGAGTCTCACCCAAGGAGTGTCGTGACATTACTGAGATAGTATAACTAGAACCATCGCAGCACATCAAAACTATTCTTCTATCATCTAACATTAATACATTATATTCATGTAGAAAGCAACACTTAATGAATATTATTCAAAGGAAGAACTATCATACTTGTTACACCATTTTTTGGTCATCTATCCTATTACTATTAGATGGACCTAAGTACACCATCTAAGACCAATTTTACCCTAAGTAAAATTGCTTTCACTATGAAAACTAAATTAGTAAACCACCTTTATTAAGTTGTTTCTAGTCTAAACAGGAAACCCCATGAGGAAATATTAAATAAATCCACATTTTTTTTTATTTTCCTCAAGGAATAATTAGTTAAACAACAATCTAATTAATATTCTTGGTCATATTTAACCCAAAACAGGAAAATTAATTCGATAAATTATTATTTATCTTATTATTTTCTAGGAATAATTATTTAAACCTTATTTAAGTAATATTCCTTATTAAATTTGACTAAATAATTCATAAATAATTAAATAAATAATTATTTATTTTATTATTACTCAACCACATCCTTAAAATAATAAATAAATCATTTATTTATTTATTATTTACAAATAAAGGGGTTTGACTCCCAACGCGTTTACAATTATGACCGGTGTCATTTTTCAGATCCCTGCATATCCAGTTGCTTCAAATGCTAGGATTTATCTCCAACTTCTTGTTTTTCTTTTCTTGATGTTGTTTTTAACCTATAAAACCTAAAACATTAAAAATTCTAACTTCCATGTGTTTTTGGACCGATTGCACAGGTGACAGACATCAACGACAGCTGAGACGACACATTCTGCTGAAACCTGCTCCCAAGAGTGCCAAAAGTGTAGGTCACACTTTTTGGGCCAAAAATTGTGACTTGAACCTCTAGGGTGTATAAAACAGGCCAAAACCTACTACCTCTGTAGAAATCAGGTCAGAAACTGTGACCTTGACTTTTTGCGAGAGTTCTTCTTAAATTTTTCTGGGTTTGTCTAGGCCTCTATTCAGGGTTGTTTGACCTCTGTCTTCGCCCGTTTTGGACCTATACTTATGTTTTAATCATCTAAGTGAGAACGTAGCCCTCTAGGGCTTCATTACCCTCCACATTTTGTGGAAGAGTTTTAGCTGCTGCAGATTATCTGAAATTTTTAGAGTGTTCAGCCATTTTTCAGATCAGATACCTTACCTTCAGATCCACTTCATATTGGCTATTTATCCATCCAAAACACCTCCTTTTAGTTTTGTTTGGGTTTTCCTCTAGGGTCCCCTCTGCTTCCCTCTAGGTTATAGCCTTTCGCCACCTCATATATAACAACTTTTCCTCTTAGTTTTTGCTGTTTGTCTGGACCTATTTCTAGCAAATTTGACCTTTAGATCCCTGTCCCTCCTGACCTTAGATGTATTGGATATTTTGGTGTGTTTTGACTAGATATTTTCCCACCTATAGACTACGTTTTGAGAGGCCCGCCTCCTTGGGTTTAGATTATTGCATTATTAATTGTTTATTTCAGTTTCATATACTCTTATCTGCAGGTTTATTTATAGTTATACAACAGACTTTTTCTTTTTCTCTACAAACTTGTGGGTTTAAAAATTAAAATTTACACACTTAACACACACACCCTAAGTGAAGAAGAGCTTGGTTAACGCCGCCAAGCAAAGACTTTAAACATTGAAATCAATTGATCTTGCACCTCTCTACCCTTGTTTTTACATTGTAATCAGTTGATCCTGCACCTCTTCACCCTTGTTGGTCTCTCTTCCCTTTGTGTCGTGTTTGTGCCTTCACCATTGTGCCACCAATGCATTTGTCTAGGAGACTTCTTGGCCTTCATCCTCAGTTTCCAGCAGGAATACTTACTCCTCCTCGTAGGATTTGAGTTAGTCCTCCACCAAGTCCGCACTCCGACTCCTCTTATGGTTCATTAGGCTCCCCTTTTGGTTCCACCCCCGGTTCTCCCCCTGTCACCTTCACCATGTCTTGTTCAGGACCTAACGCTTGTGGTAGCCCAGGCCCTAATGTTGGGAATACCACTAGTGGGACCACAACATGAACTACCCCGACTATGCCTTTGCTCCCCTATATGGCAGGCCTCAGTCTTCTCAATTTTAACCACTTTATCAATGACCCTATAGACCATGACACTAGTTGGCCTGCTATGCCAACCAAGCTCCCTTCCGACATCCCCAAGTTTGAAGGCATTGTTAGAGAAGATCCTACAAATCATGTTCTCTCTTTCCACATGTGGTGTTCGTCTAACTCCATTACCGATGAATCTGTCCATCTTCTATTGTTCCAACATATGCTTACTAGTGAAGCTTCTAAGTGGTATGTTGATCAGGCCTCATCCTCTCATAACACCTTTGCGACACTTGACCGGGATTTTTTGTTTTATTTCCAACTTCCCCTTCATTATGACACTAGTACCGAACTTTTGACTTCCTTCCATCAATCTTCTGTGACTCGCCTATTCGATCATGTTTAAGAATGGTGGAAAAGAAAGTGCCTATGTTGAGCCTCTACCTTCGAAGACCATATCTACATGGAATGGTTCCTTAGATCTCTTTTTCTTGCTATAGGCAAAGATGTCGCATAACATTTCCCTCAAGCCAAAGAAGCTGCTCTCCAAATTGCGTTAAAATATGACCTGATCTACGCTCAGTTGCTTATACCGTTCTACCTAATCTTCCTAGACCCGGTGGTGCCAACACATCGGGGGCATCTCATGCTGCCAATTGTATCGTTGGAGCTCTCTCTCATCCATATTCTCAGCCTCCCATGGGCTATGGTTTTCCTCGGGGTGGGGGGCAGCACCTCTTGCACTTTTCCCCCTCCAGGTAGCATGTATCCAGGATACGACATGCCCCCTCCTTTTGTCCAACCTCCTGTTTACCAAAATTTTATCCAACATCCTTATTGTCCATATCCGCAGCCTGTTGCTCCAACTCATCCATCATTAGAACCTCCGCCTCCCTTGCCTTCTCAACCCCCGCAATAGCAGTCACCGCCCCCTCAGGGGCGGGTGTATGCATAGCAGGGTGTGAATAATCCTCCTCCCTCCAAAACGAAGAGGTAAGGCACTCAAAATCAATTTGCTCCTAGTAATCCTAGACCTAATCCTCAAAATAATGCTCCTAACACTACTAACCAGCAATAGGGCACTCAGCCCAAGCAGGACAGGCATGTTCACATGAACAAGGCTTGTTCTTGTTGTGGTGTTTATGGTCATTACACACATAATTGTCCTCTTTTACCATAGATGTAGCATATGTGGTAGTCTCAAGCAACATTGTGAGGACAACAAGCCTCCACTTCCGTCCTTCCCAGTGTTGTGCCTAGTCTGCCGACTGTGTTTACTAATCCTTTCCCTTAGCAAGAATTTGTGGCTACCCAACCACCTGAAGGTCAGATGGCCGCTCAACCTCCTCCATCTGGTACCTTCGATTACTATATTCTCATGATGAATTCTGACCAACCTATAACCATAGACCTCAACCTTCAGACATAGTCCCATCAGTACAACAAGCCTCCTGCTACGTCTGTCCCCGAGCCACCTCCTTCGAGTTCTACAGAGCCTCTTTTCACAACTAATGGTCCTTTGAATATTCCTTAGCATAAGGCATAGGTTCATACGAAGATCCCTAAGGGACCACTACGCTTAAATAATACTTCTGGAAAAGTTGCCCATTCGTATAGTATAGTGGATGATTTGGCACAATCACCTACTGCCATTTCAATGCTGGAACTCCTCTAGTCATGCCCTTCAAAATGAAAAGCTCTACTATCTTCCATGGGCACTGTAGATCCTTCCAATGATCACTTGATCGTCTTCGATGTTGACCAATTATAACATCCTCCTCTTCCAACTTCCGTCACCTTCCAAATCCCAGTCAAGATCTGGAACTCCAACGTTTCCCAGTGTATCATTGATGAGGGGGAATTCACCTGTGTGATGTCCGCTTCGGTTTGGAAGCAACTCGGATCACCTGAGTTGGCTCCTTACACGATCACTCTCCGAGCATGGGATGGCCACGCATCCCAGACCATTGGCCTATTCCACGATTGTCCTATTACTCTTCCGGGCAAGACTGTTTGCGTTGAAATAGAAGTCGTTGATGCCCCCTTATATTACAACATTCTATTGGGTTATAGCTAAACTTATGCAATGTCTGCTGTCCCATCTATGGTTCACCGCAATATGTCCTTCCCTCATAACAAAAAGATAGTCACCATTGACCAGTTGACATATTACGAATCGAAGTCTCAGACCTCCCCTGAGTCCATCATCTCTTCGATGGCCAATAAGAAAACCGTTGATCCATTGACCAGTGTCTCACCCAGAGTTTAGAAAGACTCCTCTTTGCTTGGTACATTCCTTGGTCTTCCTCCTTCTGTCTCTAACCCCAACTCATTGAATGTTTTCATGATGCAATCGTCTCAGGCTTCCCTCAAGCAGCCTGCTTCAGCTATTCAACAATCTCACCCTCCACATTCTACTCCTAGCCCTTCGATTCAGCCTTCTATACCCCCTCCTCCAAGCCCTTCATCTACAGATGGTGTCCATGAGCCTTTCTACCCTCCTGTAACATTTCCTCTAGGCCTTAACCATCTTGGAGCCATCACGCATAACCATTACCCCTCCGGTCAGATATCGTTCCTAGCTCCCCTCCTGGAGTGTACATGGTACCTGTCATGGCTACCCTCTCTCTTCCTAACCTGACACTGGGGATTCCCGTCTGGTACCTCGATCCCCCAGTCGCTACCCCACCTAGTCAACCCAAACATTATCTTGCTTTGACCTTGGTTCAACCGGTCCCTATGACTTCTCATGCTGCTATAGTGCCTCAGCCACCTCAAGAGGAACCACCTCCTATTGCGACCACTTCGGGTAAGAAGAGAAAAGCTCGCAAGAAGGCATCAAAAGATAAGGCTGCCTCAAGTGACCATGCTCATCCTGTGCCTCTAAAGCCTTGTGCTTTGTGTGACGTCGTCGGTCATGCCACCCATACTTGTCCCGAGTTGCTCCGTATCAAGCCTATGGTTAATTTTGTGTTCCCTGAGTCTATGGTCCTTGAAGCCTCTATTTCTTCCTCGACTGCAGCCAAGAACCCTAAGACTATTTACACCAATCAACCCTGTGCTTTGTGTGATCTCCATGGCCATTATTCCCACCATTGTCCATGCCTTACGCATTTCCACGCCTCTTTAGAGGTAGTTCAGGAGTACGAGGTTGAACAGAACCAATCCGCCTCTCCCGTACTTCCGCAGTATGCTACGGGCCAACTTGAGGATTTACCCACTCCCATTGACATTCCCCCTCCTAATGTTGAGATGACAGAGCCTATGACTACCATCCTCTATCTGTCGTCATCCATGAGACCCTCGGTGGAAACTCCCTCCGAGACTTCCCGTTCTGTTTCGCTCGACCTCCCTTCAATGATCACCCTAGGCTCAACATCAACGGATCCCTTATCTTCTTGTTCTTTTGTCATCCCCCATGAAAATGTGCATGTGAACCTTTCTTGTCATGATGATGAGTCAGGTAGCTTCACTGTGTCATGTGGACTCCCTTCCCCCAGTTACTCCATCTTCTATTGTGATGATGACATCATGGAAGCCTTGTTCACCCCTGACTTCATCTTTCCTACCCCTAAGCGGGATGTCACCATCTGTTTCTATGGTGAATTTCATGGCCTGAGCACAAGCTACACCTTTGGTTGCTCCCACACTCCACCTAACCATCAGCATGTGAGTAGTAGACATCCTACCCAGATCACTCCATTTCACAGTGTTTGTTCGATTTCTACTTTGCACTCAGGCTACTAGCATTGTTCATCATCCTCCCATTTATTTTCATGTGGCACATTTCATATGGACCTCTCGTCCACACCTTATATCGGTTATGCTGATGGTGTAAGTCGCTACTCTTGGAATCTAGCCTCAGCAGGTTGGGTAATTTTTACCCCCTTACATTCGCTTGTTCTCTCGAACAGTGTATGCATTGGTACTGCCACCAATAATTAGGCCGAATATGATGCAGTGCAAGGTTTATTAGCCGATGCCATTTCCCATCGTATCCTCCACCTCCATGTTCATTTAGATTCCCTACTTCTTGTCATGCAATTGAATGGTGTCTATCGTGTGCATAATCCTATCCTTTTTAGAAGATATTTACGAGTAAAGCTTTTGATGCGTGAATTTGAAATCATTACATTTAGTCATGTACCTAGAGAAAAAAATCACTATGTAGATAGCATTGCAAAAAATATTCCATATTGGCATTTAGCACATGAATTTAACACAAGATAATAAAATAAAACCATGAAAACAATGCACATCCATAATATATGTCGTATAAAATGTTTTAGAGTCCATCAAATTTGATACATATGACATGCCCATAGCATGTTACAAAAACTCAAAACTGGGGGTACCACCTCCCCTACACACTAATCACTATCTGGAGGATCCCGAGCTAATGGATCTGCTCCCGCAGCTCGTAGATCACACATCCCCTGTCTGGCCATTGCCATGCGCCGCATGAACCCTCAGCACTCCGAGGGTAGACCAATACATGGTTCTATGTATTGGTTCTCTAAGTCTTTCCAGTCGCACTCTGAAACATTGGTCAGAAGCCTCTCACATCTACGATGGATGTTCTCTAGGAGGGCTGCTGCATCCTCATTTTGTGTTTCCCTTGATCCACCAGGTCCTGCAGCTCCTAATACTGCAGGCCATCCCATTTACCCAGCCAGTTTTACCAGTGCTATAACTGCATACCAAAAGTGAAAGAATCAGTACCATATACAATATTTTGAAACTTTACAATGCACATAAAAGATTAGCAATTTTTCACTTACCATCAGGCCCCCATACCCGACCAGGCGGTAGTAGCAAGTCTGGGTCCCCACGATAACCAATCCCACTATAGGGATATTCGTCTATGTATAATGGCATTTGATCCCAATGAGAAAAGAACTCAGGTCAGAACACTTGTCCGACCGTCCCACCTCCTCCTCTGCATAGTAGTCGCCCCCACCGACAAATCCAGGTCTCTCTTGGGCCCCCATCCTGGAGCTGTATGCGAGGTCAAAGTGTCGGGATCTTCTCAAAGAAGAGCGAGCACAACAATGTCTCATATATACAGTCATGGTTCACTTGCTGCTTACATAGCAACAATTGTCATTTCAATGACGACAACATCATCTGGGCCCACCCATAGTAGGTCCCACTCAACACACTCTCCAAGGAAAATTTTAAGGATGGGAAATTATTTTCAAGTTTAAAACATTGGTGAATCTCACTAGTCCCTAATATGCAAACTATAAAATGTTTATTGATATGTTTGTAAAATTATTCAAATTTATAATGATTTTCTATATACTCTGTATATAATGTTGGCGATTTTTAAATTAAAATAATTTTATATTGTAAAATTTGGGCGAATCATTTTTTTTGGGAAAAACATGGAAATTAGCCCACCTACGAATATTAGCCCCTAAAATTTTCTATAATGTCACTCTCCACAAACATCATCTGCCCTCCAGTGATGTGGTGGAGTGCCTGGTTGCCCAGGATCCGCAGCATCGTTGCAGCCATAGCACAGGTCTCTAACCTCTCTAGATCCTCGATGGGTATCCGTGTCCCTTTGACATGGAGACCTGGTCGAAAATGGTGCTCTAAAAACTCCATGATGTTCCGCCCTCGCAGTAAGACTGGCTGAGTATTTCCTACCATCCCAAGTGGTGGGAGACCATTCAGAAAATATATATCCTAGACCGTCAACTCGATCCAATGCCCCTGCACTATAAATACCTCATGGTCCAGGTCCCAATAGCTCACAATCCGGGCCAATAAGGGCTATCTAGCCCTCATCAAAGGGTTCTCCACAAAATTTAGAACCCCAAGCTTGGCCAATGCATTACAGACACACTGATCCTCCCGAATCTCCGACTGTACTGTGCCCAGGTCCCTTTCTCTCTAGCTGATCTGTAATTCTGCCATATCTACACAAAACCATCATATTTGTCAATGTACAAATAGGAAAGACTGTATCCAAACATAAAAACCCAGTTCTCAGCAAAAACAAAAATAGCATAGAAAAACCCCTCCCTATCAGGTCACACTTTCAAGCCCAATCCTGGGATAGGTTGCATTTTTTTCCCAGAACCTGCTACCCAGGTCACAGTTTTTGCCCCAAAAAGTGTGACCTGGACGTGAAGAGGAGAAGGGATTTATTCCTAAGCTTTGGGGACTAAACTAAACTTTCAATCCACTAAAATGAAAGAGTAGGGTTAGGCCTCTTACCTGCAACTGACAGATCTCGATTCCAACGGTCGGTTTGTCCGCTACGATCGCTGCAAGATTTAGGGCCTTATCTCCTCTCTACATTCACCACAGTTCCACATGAAAATGAATGAATTTGGAGGGAAAACACCTTATTAAAAGAGAAACCCATATTTTTTATTTTTCCCACTGTGGCCAAACCATAGCTCAGTTTGAGAAAACATCTGTACCATTGGAAATCTCTCACTGAGCCCTCAAATGGGTTTCTGTTAGTTTTTTGTGATTTGATACTTCACCACAACACATTTCTTCCAAGAAGGGTCACTTCACCACTCCTCAAAATCAAATTTCTTCACTTGCAACACTTTTACTTGGGGCACCACTTTGCCTTCATACTTGTCCATGCTCGTGTCGATTTTCGTTGTGACTAACCATCATGTACTCATGTTTCTATGGTCCCCATTAGACCTTTTATGTGTGGCAGCATCATCGAGTCACCCTTGTTTAGAGCATCTGAGTTGAGTCATCATCGCATTCAAGGAGTCTGTCCCGAGTCCCTTTGTATCCCACTATATCCTTCATTGTTTGGTTCCTCTCTCGTGTCGCACATTATGGCCTTCAGTCCTACTGTCCCCTATCCCTTATGATATTGTGTCAGTCACTGCCAGGTCATCCATGCCCTTTATGCTCTAACAAGGGAAGTCAACCGTCTGCTACTCAGTACCCCCCATTTCATCATCATCCTTGGTGTCATTCTGTCAGTCGCTCTAATATTTTCTCTTGTGCCTTATTTGACGATCCCTTATTGCCTCACCTATGGCGGACCTCCTTCTGTCGGCATCAGATCATTCATTCCAGAAGACAGGTCTAGAGGGTTGTGTACCTTGGTTCCAACTTCCACTCTTGTTTGGTGCCTCGGATCAGGCAAAGGGACTCCTTATTTCCATTTGACTTGATTGTTTCTCAGCTCCAACTCCTTTCAACATGATAGAGATCCGTATACTTGATGGTTCAGTGATGCAACAGATGATACCGGCGATTCCCGGGTGTGTGTGAGATGTTTCAACCATCATGAGGGGGCAACCCTATAGGTAGCCCCCCACATGCTCAGATGACCTCTTCATTACAACCTTTGATGTAGCTCCATATATTTGATGATGTCAGCCTCAACCACTTGCAAAGCCTTTTTGTTTACATGTATCAGTCAGATTATCAGAGCCCTTTCCTATTTACAAGGGCATTTGGGTTTTATTTGTATCTCATGTACTCATATATTATTTTTTAAGTCTTGGTTGTTATTCCAGGCACAGTATGTATGTGGGATTCATTATCATGCTTTTACCTGGCTCATGTTTATGCTAGCATGTACTATATTGTTCAGTCCCTTGTTTACTAGACGCATTATTCTTTGTACTTTGTCTCAGCGGGCATAGGTATGCCTCCTCCGCCACCTATGGCACAGGTACTCACTCATAAAAGAGACTTTTTGGACCTGTAAGTCTCACCTCCTCAGGTTCTAGTACTTTAGCGCTTCGGTCTACCTTATTTTTCTCTCTCTTTGACTTCCCCTTCGGTGTTTAGTGATTGAGTTCTTACAATGTACTTCGGTCATACGATTAGCTCCTAAAGCTCGCATGCTAGGGGGAAATCTGTTACACCATTTTTTGGTCATCTAACCTGTTACTATTAGATGGACCTATGTACACCATGTAAGACCACTTTTACCCTAAGTAAAATTGCTTTCACTATGAAAAATAACTTAGTAAACCACCTTTATTAAGTTGTTTATGGTCTAAACAGGAAACCCCAAGAGGAAATATTAAATAAATCCACATTTGTTTGATTTTACTCAAGGAATAATTAGTTAAATAACAGTTTAATTAATATTCCTGGTCATATTTAACCCAAAACAGGAGAATTAGTTAAATAAATTATTATTTATCTTAATATTTTATAGGAATAATTATTTAAACCTTATTTAAATAATATTCCTTGTTAAATTTGACTAAATCATTCATAAATAATTAAATAAATCATTATTTATTTGATTATTACTCAACCACATCCTTAAAACAATAAATAAATCATTTATTTATTATTTACAAATAAAGGGGTTTGAACCAAGTCAAATTCTTTTTCCTTCCAACAAATATAATAAAATATTCCATAAAGTTGGATCTTGATTTGGTTAATAATATTTTAATTATGCACCAATATCTAGACTAACTCAATATTTTGTTATAAATAGAAGGGTTTTTCCATTGACTCACTACCTTTTGTTGCCTAAAGATCACTCTCGATCTATACTTTTGGTCTGACTTTGATCCACCATCATTGTCATATTTTTCTATCTTTTTGCTTGTGAGCTTCCTTTGAGTTCCATTTTTGTCTAGGTTTTCTACACCATCAAGAGAGAGGGATTTTAGATCTGAAGTGCTGAGAACTTACAAGAACCCATCCCATTAAGGAGAACTGGTAACATCCTTCTATGTTTTCCTCCTAGGTGTCATTAATAAAAAATTCATTCAACATATTCTTGTCTTGTCTATTGGATGCATGGTGCAACTCTTGTTTTTATTTACTGCTTAATGTATTTTTATGCATAGATCTAGATTTTTGCAGCATTTTTCTTGGTCACCTAATTGCAAATCTAAAGATATTAGTAGCCATATTTGCTGTTAGGGTTGTTTGTTTTTTTTTTTTTTTACAAGAACGGATATGGGATTATATTAGAGCTTTGGTGAAAATGCCAAAAAACTGGTTACAATATTGGGGCAGAGCCCAGGATTCCTCTTCTGCCAGCAATGCAAAGGCCCCATTATTTGGAAGCCGAAGTTTCTTACATGCTGCTAATGATTCTATCTCTGTAATTTTCCCTATTTTATGAATACAAACAAACTGATTTAGCAAAATGCAATAAAACATTAGCTCAGCAAATTATTGAATAGTATCCAAATCATCATTCCTGTCTCTAGAGAGAGCACCGGCTGCCAGAAAAGCTACTCTATTGGCTTCCATGCCTACATCCTTATTGTTCTCCCTCATCACATGGAAGAATTTCACACTTTGGAGAGAGTTCATTAGAATTCTGATTCTTGACACCACTCTAGAAAATTTGAGATCCACTGGAGGAGAATTTTCCATAATGGTTTTTATGATTATTTGGGAATACCCTATTACATTGAAACCTTTTATCCCAAGGGCCTTGAATTGCTTGAGTCCTTGAAGAAGGGCTAACGCTTTAGCTTAGATACTTGTGGTATAGCCTAGTCCCTGGGCAAAGCTGTTAGGGCTGTTTGTTTTGTACAGCTAAAGTGGTCTTTTTTTGTACACTTGCGATTAAGATTCATACCAACAATACTGCATGCATCAAAGGAAGCTATTAGAATTTTTTTTTAAACCTCATTAAACATCATACATTGATAATCACACATTCGATATACAACTCAAGTCCAAAAAACACATCTTTTTGCATTAGATTTCCTGTGAAGTACATTACATCTGAGACTACGTAGAGCTCAATACACAACAAAGCCAAAAAATCTAGAACTAACTAACTTCCTTCTTCTTTTCCTTGCTTATCTATCACTTTTTCTCAACATTGACAGTCTTTGCTCCTTTTTGGCTCGGCTGGTCTGCCGCGCTATGCAATTCCCTATTATCTTTGGTACTTGGCTCTGCTTCTAGTAGTCTTTCTTCCTATTCACTATCGACTGTACTTGCAACCTATGTTGCTGCCTGTTCACACTCTTTCACTTGCCCGCCAACTCTATGCAACCCGCAACGACTCTCTGCGGCTTGCTTCGTCTGCAACTGATAGTTTGCAACTCAAAAACCGGTTTCTTCAAAACAAAGGCTCCAACACAAAGGTGGGAATGATGCCCCTAGATAGAGGATTTTGTGGAGCACCATGGTGTTCCAAGTGTTAAAATAATGGATTCAAGCATTCAGTCTCATAGGAACTAAATCCACAAGACGATGGTCAGAATATGTAGGGGCAGAGGTACCCCCAAGCATGCTATGGACATGCCAAATGTATTTATAATAGTGGAATATAAACAAATTTTGATGATGTGGTTCTCCATTTGTTTACATTATGTTACCTTCCTATGGGAAGAATGGATAGATACAATTAGAGAAAGGTAGTAGTGGATTACCAATCTCATTTGGAACTGCATATATGAATCAAATGGACTAAATTTCTTGGTTCACATACGTGATGTCATTATCCCAAAGAGTGGCTTTGGATATCATGAACTAGTGCTCACCTAGAAAACATAGTGTTTGGTCAACAACAATGTCTAAGGGACTGGGTTGTTGATGTAATATGAAGGAATGATTAAGTGGATCATCCCTAGAGTGATCTGAAGTGATATGAGAATCTAGAGGTTCTTTTAAATGGGAAAGAATAATGGTACTGGAGTCTACACTACGAGAGGCACTAGGAGGGTTGGGGAGAATTTCTTCTCCTAGACTCTCAAATATGGGTGCCCCCTTACCCAAACATTGGGTTTCAATGTAATGGCTACAAGTTGTATATGGTTTGAATGCATGGATTTAAAGTAATGGGTTATTGAAACAATCAACTTCACTATGGATGGAGTCTTTGGAATCCACAACATATTGGTCATGGGTCTGCTGTAGAAGGAAATACACACGATGGTGCATATCATCCCAAGGAAAATCAAGGTTGGTCATGCCTTCCATAATGCATTCATCTGAATATAATATGGGAGGACTGGAGGAAGGGAGACCACATGATGCGACAGAGCTACTTGATGTATCATCATGAAAAATATGGTTCACATATGCATCGCTACTATGGGTAGACAAAGAGCTAGCAGATGAAACATCTTCCAATGTTGAGACCAGGGTGTTCGACGAAGGAGGTTCATCAAGAACAGTATGGGAAGCCCCTGAGGGGTCTTCCTCCATTTCATGGATAATGAAAGATAGAGAATAGCAGCCAAATATTTTTCCATCTCAACATTGAGGGGAGGTATCACAATGGGTACAAAACTGTCCTCTTGTTCTACTGCATTAAAACTCACAAGTAGAGGAGTACATGATTCACGAATTTCCTCAAGGGTATCGCAAAATTCATCGAGACGAGGACAACGATGAGAATAGTGGCCATAAAGGTTGCACAAATAACAAGGGTTGTACATGTGCAACAATTTTAGTTTCTTAGCTGAATCAGGTATGGTAACATGGATCTCCGGGATGTCAGATTTAGGAAATGTTTTATGGACCACATGTGTGAGATGAGGAAGATCAGGACAATTATGGGTGGTGTTAGCCACCTATAAAATTTTTTATATCAAAAGGTGGCTAAAACATTTTTGGAGCCTTCAAGAAACAAGTTGTTGGGTGTGGAGCTTGATTATCTTGTTTACTTTGTATCACAGCATTGGAACCTTGTACCTTAAATGGGGTGGCAACGCCGCCCGTAAATTAATCGCTGCCATGGGGGGTATAGGGGGGGTGGCAACGACTTTATGGAGCCCCCCCCTGGCGAGGGGTTTCGGGGGCAGCGCCCCCGAAGCTAAAAACAGATATAAAATTTCCATGTAAAAGTATAGTAATTTCTAGTCAATCTGGGCCGTTCATTAGGCGGATGATCTAATGGTAGAATTTATGTTTAGTTTAGGGTTTTTTTCCCTAGTAGGCAACCCCTCTCTTTGTATGAGGGTATTGTATTGCGGCTATGTATTACATGTGTATTATCTGAGCGGGAAACAGATAGGGAGACTATGAGAGAGAACAGAGGATATTACAACAGATCTGCTATAGGTTGTGTCTCTTAAATTTTTGCTGGATAATAGAAAGGAAGGACTGGCTGTTCGGGGTGGATGTGGCCCAAACTGGGTGAAACACGTATATATGTGTCTCTCTGCTTTTATGTGTTTTGTGTGCTTGTATTTTCCACATATTTTATGTGTTGCATTGCTCTGTAATATATAATTTTCTAACACAAGTTTTATTGCAAAAAATGTTATCTCTTGAAGACTCATGAAGACATCATGCCCTTTGTTTAATCTTCACTGTTGTTTCCCTGTTAAGCTTAGAAATTCTGTTGATTTCATAGAGAAAAGACTGCTGCAAAACTCCATTTTTTCCCCTTCCTTCACTCAAAACTAACTTTCATTTTTTTCGCTTTATTCCCCATGGAATTCCTCTATTTTCCATTTGTTTCCCATTTCCCCTTCATAAAATCCTCTTTACAAAGTTTAAAACCCATTTTTGAACTTTGTTGAAACCCCCAAATCCATCAAAACTTTGAAAATTTTCATAAAAAATAAGTTTTTTCACTATGGACTTAAGCCACTTTGGGCTAAGTCTTAAGCCACTTCCCCACATGTGCCCTGGCACTAGAACCAAGCTCTAAACCCTTTCAGCGCTTATCACATCGGAAAAAAACGAAGAACACAAGTCTTTTTGGCCTTTATAAGAATTCCAATGCGATTATCCCTCTTAATATGTAAACTCCCGATCCTTTGTTTTCTTTGAAAACCAGAGTTAAAGGCCAAACCGCTTATTGCATTGGAAATAATCAGAGCGCACAAGTCTTTTTGTTGTATTAAGTCTTCTGATTCGATGAGCCTTTTTGTTTATAGGTCCCGATCCCATTTCCGCTTCATATAACCACAGAGCCCACATTCGGCGCTTAAAACTTGTAAATAAACCCATCTCCGATGCAATTTTCTTTTGAAAATCATAAAAACCCATTTTTCCTAAGATTTGAACTAAACGCATCAGTGCAATGTTTTCTAATGAAAAAATATCGTTGATTTTGTTTCCCCGATCAACGATCCATATAATCTCGCATCAGAGATTAGTTGAATGGGTAGATTGAAAAGCCCGACCTTTCCTTCCGCTGCGATTTTCCCTTATACATATAAGCCCTAGGCCTTTGCTTTTCCATATATCCAGGCCCCGCAGACAAGCGCCAAACCTCATACATATATATCCCGCCCCAAAGCCATTAAACCTTTGTTTTTCATAAAATTTTGATGTTTTATATTATAATGTGGTCTCGCTCGTTCATTGGTCAGAGCCCTTCTCTGCCATTGACCTTGGGCCAATATAACGGATCCCGCAATATCACATCGGGAATGATCATTGAGCGCGTTATATATTTTATTTTTTCACCCCTGATTTGCGATCTCCCGATAGGATATTAGCTGTTGATCTCTCCCCCTTTCTTTCCTAGATCCAACGGTTGACATTGTTCCCGCTCAAAGCCCTCTCCCCGCTGAAAAACTCCTTCGATTCACTCCCCACCGTCGATCTGATCCTCATATCGATGAATAGTGCTCAATCGCATCGGTGCCACTTAAGTTCTCCCCCTGCCGATCGCATGCTTCGATTACATCTGGGCCGTCCACGTTGTTAGCCCCCTATGAATTTTTTGACAAGAAAACAGGGGGCTAATTTTTTTTTGAGCCTTCAAGGAATGCATTTCCCTTGAAAATAAATCATCCTTGAAGCCTCCTTATGCCTTATCCTTTGATAGACCCTCACTGCTATTCCTATTTTAAAAGCCTCTTTGTTATAAAGAAGAATGCCCAAAGGCCTCTATTTCCCCGTACTTCATCCCCACTAAACCTCTGTTTTCTTCCCTTTTTACTCCTCTCTTTTTTCCCCATTAACCCTCTAATTCATCTCCATTCCCCTTTTAAACCTTTTAAATTACCTTTGTTTGGCTTAAAACCCCCTATTCCCTCTACCAAATCCCTTTCCTGGCCTTAAAAAGCATTAAAATAGGCCAAAAAACCCACTTTTTACTTTATATTAGGCTTAGCCCCTTTCGGCCTAGCCCTTTAACCACTTCCCCATATGCCCCGAGCACTAAGGCCTGGGCGCTTATTGCAATCAGAGGTGTCAGGCGAGCGCATTTCTTTATTAACTTAAAATCCCTAATGCGATTGGGCTTTGGTCTATAGACCTTCGCCGCGATCCCGACTGTTGATCGGTTAGGATCCGACGGCCCAGCGTTAATCGCATCGTGCCTGTCGCTCCTCCCCTTTCACCCCTCCGATCATTTTTGAACCGTTGATCTTCCCACCAGATCCGACGGCTGGCGCTTAATCACTCCGTCGCAATCACAAGTTCTTAACGGTGCCACCCTTCGCCCTTTGTGATTGCAATCCCCAATTTGATCTCTGTCGTTGATCTTTCGAGATCCAACGGCCCAGATCTCATCGCCTCCCACTCATCGCAAAAACCTTCTTCCTCGCTGATTTAATCTCCGCCGTAGATTTGGCTCCGGATCTAACGGCCCAACGCTAATCACATTATCACTCCGTCACCCCTCTCCATCTCCCCCCGACTGAATGTGGGCCATTGATCTAGTCCCATGATCCAACGGCCAACGCTCAATCGTGCAATCACAATTGAAATTTTCAAACGGTGCCACCCTTTGTCCTTTGCGATTGCGATCCTTCGACGCTATCTCCACCGTTGATCTTTTTATGATCTAGCGGTCCGCAGTTAATCGCCCTCCGCCCATGCCGGGTCCCACATCATAAGCCCCGCTTCTTTCATTTTCTATGTTTTCCATTGTTTTTGCCCAAGGTTTAAGCTTTGGTGCTTTAGCACTAAAGTGTTATTTCTCCACCACTGTTCGTTGCATCCACCATTTCCACAGTTGCGACCACCGTTCCTCCAGGCCTCCACAGCATTCCTTCCACCCCTCCCCGTATTTTATAATTGGTTCATTTTTACTGTGAAGGGTATACAGAGTGATTAATTCACTTTGTTTGTTGTAATCACAGCCATTATGATTCGGAGCACAAAGAGGCTGTTACAACAGTGGAAAAGTGAAACAACAGAAGCGTTTTTGAGGGATTTGGGCCTGTCAATCAAATATTTAGCGCCAAATCCAGAATTCAAAGGATAAAGTGTAGTTTTCAGACCAAAGAGTGCACCAGCAAGTCATATCAGCGCTACATAACAGCAGAGCACGTTTTCTCCAGAGGTACACCTTCCTACAAAAGTCTCCATGCCTCCTCGAGCCCAAAAACAGTTAATTATTCTGACAAAAACTTCTTAAAGACTGTCAGGACTACAGTTATGGAAGCATGGAGACCTGAAGACCTTTTAGTCACCTTAGTTGCTTCAGAAGACATAACAGAGGGCCTTACAGCTAGAAGGACTTCACGAAACATCAGAGGCCAAGCCGACCTGACAGAGACTCCTAGACCATACTATAGAGTACTTACAACGATGCAGATTTCCATTAAGGAGAGTGGGCATGAAATCTTTCTCCACTCTGTCTTAATGAGATCCATTTAATGAATATCATATACTATTGTTATTATCTTCTCCTATAAGAATCCCCAAGAACAAATAAGGGTTGTTGTTTGGTTGTTGTTGTTGCTGTTAGAGGGATTCATTTTGACTGTTAGAACAGTCTAGGGAGGGAGTAGCAGAGTAGTTTGTAATGTAGTAGGCTGGGAGGAGAAATTCTGGACTGTAATAGCCATTGAGCTCAGTGTATGTGACTGGTTTTGCATCAATTAATCAAGCACATTTCTTTGGATCCTGGTCTATTACTATGGGTGATGTTTTTCTTATCTTATTGTTTTATTACATTTTCATGCTGTTCATTGGTCTTCTGGGCTCGCATTAGAAATCTGGCATAGGATTTACCCTTGTTAGGTACCCTATGTCTCTGCTCTCCTTGCCTTTAATGTTTTTTGTTGTACGTGTTATCTGAGGGTTGATTTCAGACTAATTTAACCAGTGTAGTGGATTTCATTGCCTGCTAGCTGATGTATGAATTAATGAAATCTGTCTTTAGTTGTTCTTGTTGGATTTAAACTGGAAGATTTGGGAAACTGGGAATTAGAGTTAGCCTTGTCCACTAGGGTCCTTGTGCGACCAGCTAGCCTTTCTAAGATCTCTTCCTGGTGTCAAAGCATTGAAGGTTCAAAGTCCTTCTCTGATCTACAGACCCTGGCTCTGTTGAACTTATCTCTATTTTCCCTTGGAGCATGCTAAAGGAGACCTGGAGTTAAATGACCTCTGGTCCGATCTATAAGCTACCCCCTTGTGACTTCATTGAGAGCTACCTTTGAGTATGTCCAAGTAGTTCTAGAGTTAAATGACCTCTGACCTGATCTATAGACAGAAACTGGGTTGCTTTCCTTCTCTCACTTTCAATCCTTAATGTTCCATTCCACCACCTATCTAAAAATATCCTTTAGTGTAGATGACTTGCCCTCTGAAAGCCTTGGCTAGTTGTTTGCAAGTAATCTCCTCTCATGACTCCATAGCCCAATGGATGGCACAGTCTTGACTCATTCTCTTTTGCCGAAATGTCCTACTGCTCTGCTCCTTCTTTCCCATTACCTTCTCAGTCTATGATCTCCTGACACAACCGATAGCCGACCAATCATTTAAAACCCCCTGTGCTTCATACCTAGCCTAATATCTCATTTGAGCTTCAAATATATATCCTTCTTTGTATTTATACAGATATCCCACTCTGGACCCAGGAGGGCTAGATTCTGAGGTCCCAAAGTGGTTTGATGTTGTCTTATCTTTTGGTATTGCCAAACCTGCCAAAACATAGAAACCCCAACATAATGGTGACTCCGCTGGGGAAAAGAGACCAATCAGCCTTGATTTGGTAAATCACTGTGGTGGACGGTAAAATCTTAAATCCTCCACCTGGCGACTCCACAGTTCCTTAATGATTAAAAGACTCCACTGGTGATCAGTAAGCCGCTGATTATCTTGGTTTCAAGAGACTCCACTGGGAGACCATGTCGCAGTATAACATTAGCCATGCTAAAGACCTAGTCACATCACTAATGGAAGACTCTGAGCAGTTTGCAGAAATGCATCCGAGTTTCATAGCAGAGTGTTGTGATACGATTTCAAGTGACTTGGCAGAACTGGAGGTGGAGGACCTTCCAGGGGCTATTCTTCTCGGCTCAAGTTTCAAACCCGTGCTCAGGAAAGTTTTCTTAGAATTGGTGGTTGAAATATATGAAGCTGAGATCAAACTCCTAAACTTACAAGAAAAATCATATTAGTTCAGAGACCTGAGAACATTTTTGGAAAGTCTCCCTCCTCCTAAAAAAGAAGAGATTCCACTGCCTTTCAAAGTACAAGAAGAAGGTGATCGGGCTTTCAAGAGCCACATTGAAGATGCAGTGGAAGAAACAGTAATAAAAGCTACCCAGGATGAAGATAGCCTACCAATCATGGAAGGCCTAAAAGAAGAAAATGTACATCATATGTTCATTGATCCTGTGGCAGAGTACATGGAGGCCCTGATTAGCTCAAATTATCCAACATTGATCCTTCGCAAGGGCCAGATTAATCAGGAGTGGTCACCACTGATGGTGACCTCAGTTTTGAAGAAGCACATGCAGAGCACCCTGTGGTTGTCTCTGATGAGCAGTCAGTGCTTCTATCCTTTTTTTTTACTGCTTGATTGGCTGCACTGGCATTATTGTATCACCTAAAGCATTAGATATTTCCAGGTTAGAGTAGAGTAGGTAGGAAAACTCAATGAAGCTCAGCTGTGAGCATGTAGTTAGTTTTTTTTAATTTCTGCAAAGTCCAGCAAGCCAGACAGTCTACCTGGCTTGAATGTTTTTCAATTTCTGTCTTAGAATGTAGTGAAGAAATCTGCTAGACAGTTTAATCCTAGCAGGTACTAGTTTAGGTAGAGAAACTATGAGGCCAACAGTATAATCTGGTTTCATGGAGTAATAAGGGTAGAAGTAGAATAGGTTTATTTTCCTGTTTGTAAAAAATTGATGATGTAAAGGGTCTACAAGTCCAAATGCACCCAAAGGAAAAAATGATAGGACTATAGTGTGGGTAGGTAGTTGTTTGGGAGAATTTTTCTGTTGATTTGATGTCTTCATGATTTGTGGCGGCTGATCCAAAGAAATGGATGTTTCAAGTACCAGGCATCTGGACTACACCAAAGATCATGTTCTAAATTCTTGACTCCTTCAAGAAGAAGCCATCCCCATGTGGAGCCACTGTTAGCCCCCTATGAATTTTTTGACAAGCAAACAGGGGGCTAATTTATTTTTGAGCCTTCAAGGAATGCATTTCCCTTGAAAATAAATCATCCTTGAAGCCTCCTTTTGCCTTATCCTTTGATAAACCCTCACTGCTATTCCTAGTTTAAAAGCCTCTCTGTTATAAAGAAGAATGCCCAAAGGCCTCTATTTCCCCCTACTTCATCCCCACTAAACCTCTGTTTTCTTCCCTTTTTACTCCTCTCTTTTTTCCCCATTAACCCTCTAAGTCATCTCCATTCCCCTTTTAAGCCTTTTAAATTACCTTTTTTTGGCTTAAAACTCCTTATTCCCTCTACCGAATCCCTTTCCTGGCCTTAAAAAGCATTAAAATAGGCCAAAAAACCCACTTTTTACTTTATATCAGGCTTAACCCCTTTCGGCCCAGCCCTTTAACCACTTCCCCATATGCCCCAAGCGCTAAGGCCTGGGCGCTTATCACAATTGGAGGTGTCGAGCGAGTGCATTTCTTTGTTAACTTCAAATCCCCGATGCGATTGGGCTTTGGTCTATAGACCTCCGCCGCGATCCCGACCGTTAATCGATTAGGATCCGATGGCACGACGTTAATCGCATCGCACCTGTCACTCCTCCCCTTTTGCCCCTCTGATCATGTTTGAATCGTTGATCTTCCCGCCAGATCCGACGGCTGGTGCTTAATCGCTCCGTCGCCATCGCAAGTTCTTAACGGTGCCACCCTTCACCCTTTACAATTGTGATCCTTGATTTGATCTCTGTCGTTGATCTCTTGAGATCCAACGGCCCAGATCCCATCACCTCCCACTCATCGCACCAACCTTCGTCCCCGCCGATTTAATCTCCACCGTCGATCTGGCTCCGGATCCAATGGCCCAGCACTAATCGCATTATCACTCCGTCACCCCTCTCCATCTCCCCCCGATTGAATGTGGGCCGTTTATCTGGTCCCATGGTCCAACGGCCAGCGCTCAATCGCGCAATCGCAATCACAATTTTCAAACGGTGCCACCCTCCGCCCTTTGCGATTGCGATCCTCCGACGCTATCTCCACCATTGATATTTTTATGATCTAGCGGTTCGCAGTTAATCGCCCTCCGCCAATGCCGGGTCCCACATCATAAGCCCCGCTTCTTTCATTTTCTATGTTTTCCATTGTTTTTTCCCAAGGTTTAAGATTTGGTGCTTTAGCACTAAAGTGTTATTTCTCCAGCACTATCCGTTGCATCCATCGTTTCCACAATTGCCACCACCGTTCCTCCAGGCCTCCACAGCATTCCTTCCACCCCTCCCCGTATTTTATAATTGGTTCATTTTTACTGTGAAGGGTATACAGAGTAATTAATTCACTTTGTTTGCTGTAATCACATCCATTGTGATTCAGAGCACAGAGAGGCCGTTACAACAGCGGCAAGTGAAAAAGTAGAAGCGTTTTTGAGGGATTTGGGCCTATCAATAAAATATTTAGTGCCTAATCCTGAATTCAAAGGACAAAGTGCAGTTTGCAGATCAAAGAGTGCACCAGCAAGTCATATTAGCTTTACGTAACAACAGAGCGTGTTTTCTTCAGAGGTAGACCTTCCTACAACAGTCTCCATGCCTCCTCGAGCCCAGAAACAGTTAATTACTCTGACAGAAACTTCTTAAAGACTGTTAGGATTGCAGTTATGGAAGCATGGAGACCTGAAGACCTTTCAGTCACCTTACTTGCTTCAGAAGACAGAACAGAGGGCCTTACAGCCAGAAGGACTTCATGAAACATCAGAGGTCAAAGCCGACCTGACAGAGACTCCCAGACCATACTATAGAGTACTTACAGCGATGCAGATTGCCATTAAGGAGAGTGGGCATGAAATATTTCTCCACTCTGTCTTAATGAGATCCATTTAATGAATATCATCTACTATTGTTATTCTCTTCTCCTATAAGAATCCCCAAGAACAAATTGTAAAGGGTTGTTGTTCGGTTGTTGCTGTTTCTATTAGAGGGATTCATTTTGACTGTTAGAACAGTCTTGGGAGGGAGAAACAGAGTAGTTTGTAATGTAGTAGGTTGGGAGGAGAAAGTCTGGACTGTAACAACCATTGAGCTCAGTGTATGTGACTGGTTTTGCATCAATTAATCAAGCACATTTCTTTGGATCCTGGTCTATTACTACGAGTGATGTTTTTCTTATCTTATTGTTTTATTACATTTCCATGCTGTTCATTGGTCTTCTGGGCTCGCATCAGAAATCTGGCATAGGATTTACCCTTGTTAGGTACCCTATGTCTCTGCTCTCCTTGCCTTTAATTTTTTCTGCTGTACGTGTTATCTGAGGGTTGATTTCAGACTAATTTAACCAGTGTAGTGGATGTCATTGCCTACTAGTTGATGTATGAATTAATGAAATCTGTCTTTAGTTGTTCTTGTTGGGTTTAAGCTGGAATATTTGGGAAACTGGGGATTAGAGTTAGCCCTGTCCACTAGGGTCCTTGTGTGACCAGCTGGCCTTTCTAAGATCTCTTCCTGGTGTCAAAGCATTGAAGGTTCAAAATCCTTCTCTGATCTACAGACCCTGGCTCTGTTAAACTTATCTCTGTCTTCCCTTGGAGCATTCTAAAGTGGACCTGGAGTTAAATGGCCTCTGGTCCGATCTATAAGCTGTCCCCTTGTGACTTCATTGAGAGTTTCCTTTGAGTATGTCCAAGAAGGTCTGGAGTTAAATGATCTCTGACCTTATCTATAGACAGCAACTGGGTTGCTTTCCTTCTCTCACTTTCAATCCTTAATGTTCCATTCCACCACCTATCTAAAAAGATCCTTTAGTGTAGATGACTTGCCCTCTGAAAGCCTTGGCTAGTTGTTTGCAATTAATCTCCTCTCATGACTTCATATCCCAATGGATGGCACAGTCTTGACTCATTCTATTTTGCCGAAATGCCCTACTACTCTGCTCCTTCTTTCCCATTACCTTCTCAGTCTATGATCTCCTGACACAATTGATAGCCGACCAATCATTTAAAACCCCCCGTGCTTTGTACCTAGCCTAATATCTCATTTGAGCTTCAAAGATATATCCTTCTTTGTATTTATAGAGAGATCCCTCTCTGGACCCAAGAGGGCTAGATTCTGAGGTCCTAAAGTGGTTTGATGTTGTCTTATCTTTTTTTATTGCCAAATCTGCCAAAACATAGGAACCCCAACACACGTGTCTAGATCGGATGGTCTAGATTGCATCTCCCAACTTTGGTTAAATTCATGCACCCCGCTTCATAATGTTTTTGACCAAATATTATTCGTTGATCTCTGCAGATCAACGACCCTTATTCACCCTTCCTCCGCTTTGTTTATGTTTCCATTTATCCCCAGATACAATCTGAGCTGTCCATTTTATTCATCCAATAGGTCATATTAACCCTGAAGAGCCCAACTCCTGTGGGTCCTGCGTCCCTCCAGATCTAATGGCTGTCATTCTATTTCGCGTAACTTTGAGCACGACCTTTAATCCCCAAAAATCATGTGATATAGGCAGTTTTCTGATGCCACATGTCGAGCGGGAACACATATTGCGTTCAAAAAGTGAAAACTGCCTACTCACCCTTTCACTGCGTGAAACCCATGGTCTCTCCTCCTGAAACTGCTTTCCCCATTTGTATTGTGTTTTACATCGCGTCCGCTCCCTGCCGTTGATCTCTGCAGATTAATGGCTCAGATCTAATCTGGCCATACACTATCACCCTTCGCCTACACAAAAGGATTTCAACGAGCAATCTCCGCTGTTGATATTTGGGTCCAAAATGATCTGATGGCCCAGATCCTTTCCAGAAACCCCAATTTCCTCTTAACCTTTATCACTACTAATTAAGGTTTTAATCCCGTTTGTTCACATTTTTTTCTTGTATTATTATAATGTGACTCCGTCGCATTATATTGTTACATTTTCTCCGGACCGTTGATCTCTGCAAGATCAACGGTCCTAAGTTAAAGTATCCACCATTTGCTCCCACTTCTCTCCTTTTGACCCCCGCGAACAAATCTCCATCATTGGATGCTCTCATCCAACGACCATGCTCCTAACAGTAGCCTCCTAAGAAGTTTTACCCAATATGTAGGATTTCTTAATTATTTTATGTATTTTGCAGGTTCTAACGGTTTTCATATGATTTTAAATGAAGAACAAAAGCCGAGGATGATGATCCTCCAGGCTTTCGTTTATTAAAGAGTATCCATCTTGCAGGGTTCAACCATCTTGTTTCATCAGTGCCTCATGAGCATTGATTCCAGTCTAGAAGCCCTGTAGATACCTTCACATCAACAAGACACAACAATGCATAAATAATCAAAGAGTATCAATGTTGAAGACCTAACCACAACAGAACTGAAGATTAAAGATTAAACCCATGGTTTAATGGATTATGGCTAAAATCGACTATCAAAAGCCTAATCCATTAAATTAAACACAGTTAAAGGAAAATCAAAAATATTTGTTAGACAGAAGACGCCTCCACTGCCACATTAGAGGCTAATTGATTTCTCTTAGCTACCAGATTGCCACCTGCAGCCTCAAAGCATTCAACAGAGGCCAAGTTATGATCAGAAAAGAAGATATTTGCCTCAACGCAGCTGAATAATTAATTCAGCCAAAGGAACTTAATGCAAAAAATATCAGCAGAGTTATTACATCATGAAACAGAGCCTTAAAGTCAACAAAAGCTCCCACCGAGCTTAATTTTTAATGTAAAAAATTTAATACAGAATACATGTTTGTAAACTTCTCCATCGAGCCCCTCAAAGGCCGAGAAGTATTAAATCTGTATTAATTGTACCTTGAAAACATTTTATCAGATCCCACCTCCTTATTTCTCCTATAAATACTTCTGTAGAAGATGAGACAATATTGGTTGCAGAACTTTGAAATATACTTTTTCTCGAAACTCCTAGTTGTAAATAGTGTTTAAAGGCTCCTGAAGCTCTGTTTGTAGTCAATAAGTTAGGCTGAGAAGTGAAGATGATTGCTAAACTGAAACACTGGACGTGAAGCTGTAACTGGTTTGAAGCATCAATACAAGCTGATTTATGGGATCCTGGTCTATGTCAACGGTGATGTTTTTCTTATTGTAAATTGTTATTTTATTTCTGTTTTTGCTCTGTCCATCTTCTCTGATAAAGATCAGCAAGAATAGAGTTAGGATTTACTATTTATCAGTACCCTTCTCTGACTGATAAGCTTTATCTGCATGTTTTCTTCCAATTGTGTTGTTTAGGAATGATTTAATTCAGTTTAAGTAGTTAGGAATGTTGGCGTTCCCTCATCCTAATTTCTAAGCTAAATGTTGTTCTTGAATGTTATTTTTAGTTTATGTTAAGTAGAGATGAACTAAGGAAGTGATGGTGAGCCCTATCCTTTAGTTTTATCCCCAAAGACTATTTGAAAGTTTCCCTAAGAATGTGTTGAAAGCAGTCTAGATTTAAAAGTATCGTAACTGATCTTAGACTATTCTTTGTTATCTTATGTGTTTGTCTTGAAAGTTTACTAAGTAAAGCAGAGCTAGGGAAGTTTATGGTGAGCCCTGTCCTCTAGTTTCTTCTCCAACAATTGCTTTTAAAGTTTCCTTTTGTGTTTAAAATGTTTTCTATTGAAAGTGCATCAAAAGCTGGTTAGTTTCGAAGTACTTACCAGATATTAGATTACTTTTATGTATTTCTCAAGTGTATGCCGAAAGCAGGATAGTTTCAAAGTACTTACTTGATCTTAGGCTACTCTTTGTTCTTCATTTGTTTATTTCCCCTTCTTGTTGTATCATTTCATTCCATAAAATCAAATTTAAAGATAGATGACTTGCCCCATGGACCACTCTTTAACCTTGTTGTCTCAATTAAAGCCTTGTTATGACTCCATAGCCCAATGGACTGAAAACCAACGTTATATCTATCTTCTAGTCAAAACTTGTTCTGATTGCTTGCAACTTCACACCTTTGAAACTCTTTCCATTTAGGACTTTCCACTCAAATAATAATCATGCTCAACCATCCAAAACAAAAAAAACCCTCGGACTTCATAACTAGCCTAATATCATTACCCAAAAGCTTTAAAGATAAATCCATATTTGCACTTATTAGAGAGATCCCTCTCCGGATTCAGGAGGGCTAGATCCTAGAATCCCAAAGTGGTTGAAATAGTGTTCTCTCTACAGTTTGACTTTGCAAATATTGAAAATTATAGGGAGCTAACAGGTGGCATGCCCAAAAACATCACACAAAGTGTAGGGAAGTGTCAAATTTGGAGGCTTAGGTTGATCTGGAGTTGTTTGGGGAGCCTTGTCCTTAGGTTCCATCATTTTGGCTTTGCCTCCCTCACCATATGCTTTTGCAACAAGAGTGGGTTAATTTTGAGGTGGCTATGGCACTGAAGCAAAGGGAGGGGTCATGGAGATCAGTTGAACCAGGGTCAAAGTGGTATATGGTTTAAGTTGAATAGGTGGAGCATTTGTTGGGGGATTAATGTACCAGACTGGGATCCCCAAGGTTAAATTTGGTAGGCTCAAGGTAGCCATAACAAGCACTGAAAATACTCTTGAGGGGGGAGCTAAAAACTATATCTGATTGAAAGGGTATTGGCCTAGCATAATTTCTCCCAAATGGTTAAGGCTTGGGGGCACCATTCCTGGTTGAAAAATATTGGGAGAGACAATAACAGAAGGAGAAGGTCCATGGTCTTGATTGTTGTGTCCAGTGAACAACAACAGGTTACGAAGGCGATGGCTTCTGGCTAGTCATACTGGGCCACTTTTAGCTAGCCTGAGATGATTGCAACATTCAAACACTCAATGAGATGGGATTAGTGATAAGAGGAGGGGGACTAGGGAATGAACCAAGTAAGGTGGAATATTTATATAATCTTGGTGAAACATTGGTGAGAGGTGCAACTGATTGGTTATCGGCCATAGAATATATTATGGAATCAGGGGAGGTCAGAGACTTCGATTTGTAATATGTCAATTGATTGATGGTGTCAATCTTTCCATTATGGGGGAAGCACATCTTATGGTGAACTGCATATGCGAAAAATTACATCGCATAGGTGTAGCTATGACCCAAGAGGATATTATAATCCAAGGGGTAATCAATGAATTAAATGTTAATACAAACAATCTTTCTCGCAAGTGTAATAAGACAATTTCGGAACATGGCAAGGGGCTGAGAAGGGTGACCATCCCAAGCACGCAATGTGATTGTGGATGGGAAAAATTGGGTGATCTGAGCTTCTTCCAAACATAGGTGGAAATCACACAGGTGGATGCGCCCTTGTCAATGATACATCTCTAAAAACGGGCATTACAGATCTTAATTGGTATTTGGAAGGCAATGGATGAAGGTAAAAGGGGATGATATGATTTTTGAACATAAAATATGATCAAACGATCATCTAAAGGATCCATAGTGCCCAAATAATATAGTAGAGCTTTTCATTGTGATGGGCACATCTGGAGGACTTCCAGCATTGACATTGCGATAGAAGATTGCGCCAAGTCATCTACTATGCTGTAGGTGTGGGCAGCTTTGGAAGAAGCATCATTTCAGCATAATGGACCTTTGGGGATATTGTGAATGATATCTGCCTTAGGTTGAGGGATATATAAGGGAAAATTTGGTATCAAAATGGACTCTATGGGTACTTTGGTTTGGGACTCGGTTGCAGACATAGCAGGTCTCTTGTCATATTGGCACTATTGGCCTGTGACTGCACACAAAGTGGAGAAGGAAAAAGAAGTTGAAATACTAACTTTCAAAGAGATTCAAATGAATCTATTTTCCTTTTAATTCAGTTGAAAGAGGAAAGTGTCGCTGATTAAGTACGATGGTGAGCGAAATCCTTACTACCCTCATTCGTTCCATCTACCCCCCTTCCTACCCTTCATTTTTCCTAATTCTAAACTTCAATGCTCTAAATACCATTTATCCATTTTCATTTTATTTTCACCAAGTCATTCCGTTTTATTTCATGACCGCACACTCATATTTCTTTTCGCATCGGCCAAATCCCAAAATCCCTTAATTTTTGTCTCCTACAAATATTTCGAAATGCAATATGCAATGAAGTGGGACCCATTCACCCAGTGCACTTCCTTTCATTTAATTTCCCTTAAAAATCATTAAATCTTACCATCCACTTTCTCGATTCCATGATTGCAATTAAAGTGGGGCCATTTCTCCCTGACACGTCACCTTTTCACCATCATCCATCATACATCGCTAAATATAAATTTCACAGATTGGCGATTATAACTTTTTGCGCTTCACACAGTTTGTAACTTACCTTTTAAGTGCCCGAAAAGTATCTTGTTTAAATTGCAATGTGGGGCCCCACCTCCATATACCATGTCATATTCGGGCCACTACCACACTTTTCACTTCAAAGGTTTTAACATTTAACCCCTGCCTGCTCCCACATAAAACATGCGCTCTTCAATTTGGGGGTGCGGGTCCCATCTCGTACGCTTCATTTTTCCTAATTCTGAACTCTAATGCTCTAAATACCATTTATCCCTTTTCATTTTTATTTTCCCAAAGTAATTTCCTTTTATTTCATGACCGCTCACTCAAATTTCTTTTCGCATTGGCCAAATCCCAAAATATTTTAATTTCCGTCTTCTACAAACCTTTCGAAATGCGATATGCGATGAAGTGGGACCCATTCACCCGCCGCACTTCCTTTCATTTCATTTCACTTAAAAATCATTAAGCCTTACCATCCGATTTCCCGATTCCGTGATTGCAATTAAAGTGCGGCCATTTCTTCCTGACACGTCACCTTTTCCCCATCATCCATTGAACATCGCTAAATATAAATTTCGCAAATCGGCGAATGTAACTTTTCGTGCTTCGCACAATTTGTAGCTTACATTTTAAGCGCTCAGAAAGTGTCTTGTTTAAATTGTGATGTGCGGCCCCACCTCCCTCTACCACGTTATCTTCCCCACTCTCGCACTTCGCACTTCGCAGGTTTTATCGTCAAACCCCCGCTTGCTCCCACATAAAACTTGCACTCGTAAATCGTGAGTGCGAGTTGTTAGAAATTTACCACAGAAATAAAATATTTAATGAGAGGAACAATAACCATGAAAAGGTCAGCAACAAATCATAAACATAAACATATATGTTTATTAGGGAAAAACCCCAAATCTGGGGCAAAACCCAATCAATCAAATTTCATTAAGCATTGGCCAAAACCCTGGCCAGTTTGGCCAAGTGAGCCTTGACTGATCACCTCCAGGCCTACATTACAATGAAGTCTTCCCAGAATTTTATAGGCTCCATTACATGCAATACCATGGGCTGAAAGCCGTGGGTGCACAATACTATGTGCCCTAAAACCAATACTATTTACCCTAGTCAACATTTACTCTATCCCAAGTCAAGTTTACCTAACAATTCCCCCCTTAAACTTGACTTGGGGTTTCTTGACTAAATCCAGCCAAAATTTCTAAGTGAGACAACCTTGCTTACTCCAGCTCTTCCCCCCTCAAATTTTTACCCAGGGTAATTGTTAACTTGACATCCCCCCTATCACCTAGATCTAACCTAGAATTTACCAGTGATTACCCAGGGGTACACATGCCATACTAGGTCTTACAGAAGTATGCCCATTTACATGTAATAAATTAACTACATTATAATAATATATATTTTTTGTTTCATTGTTATAGTCTTTACACATTTGACATCAATGTCCATATAAAAAGAACCCATCTACTGGATTACATGGGTCACCAGCCTCTGTAACTGCCAATCCTCTAGGAGTTCTCTTCAGAGACATGGTTCATTAAATCAATCCACATGCACATATCCTCTCTCCTTCTCTCTTGACACATTCTGTGCCCAATGCTCTCCTCCCTTATAACGAACTATCTCCTTGTCAAATTAAATTCATAATAAGGTTTGTCTTCGACACCTACCACCACTGTAGCATTGCGCTCCTTCAAAGGGTAACAACGACCATTAACATCTAGCACAACATAATGAATTTATGTAGCAAGAACAACTGCAAATAATATATTGATTCCCAAGTGGAAGATATGAGATTTATTTGGCTTTTTATGTTCCCAGTATTCTCACTGATCAAGTCCCACTGCGTTGCACCACAAAAAAGTAACTTTCTCCCTTTGGCAACATTTTATTTCGAACAACTTGGAACTATAGACATCGTGACCCTCATCACCATCCTCTCGGCTTCCACTATCAACTTCAACCTTTACACAATGACACTACCCCTACAATTGCTGACCACAAGAGACATATTCATATTCGCTTCAATGATGTTCTTTTTGTGGAGATCGTATCTCATTATTCTTCCACCATGGCTCCACTGATGTGAGAAAAGATCATATTCAACGAGTAATTGGTTCACAAGTTAGTGCTTAACAACCTTTTCCATAATTTCCACTGCCTTAGATCTTTCTGGTGCATCTTACATCCGACACACCATTTTTATAGCAGATCTGGAAATTTCCCTACGCATTCTTATTTGTGCACTACTGTGGCTTTGATTTCTGCCTCGAGATCCTTAAACTGCCCCCACCGCCATATCCATCACTCTTGGAATTGAGCACCAAAACTTTTCCACTACTTTAGATCTCATGAAGCCCATCTTCATTAATACAATATCACCTCTAGTTACAGCTATTGGGGTTCCAATGTTTTGGCAAGTTTGGCAATACAAAAATATGAGACAACATCAAAACCATTTTCAGACCTCAGGATCTAGCCCTCTAGGGTCCAGAGAGGGATCTCTCTATATAGGCAAAATTTTTATGTCTTTGAAGCTCAAGAGTTAAGATATTAGGCTAGTTATAGGCGCGGGGTTTGTTTGTTTGATTTTGTTTGGTTGTTGGGAATCAGGAAAGAAGGGTTCAATATCAGACAAGGATGAGCAAAGAGGATTTTAGGCAAAGGAGAGATAACTCAGAGAACACTTGAGACCATTGGGCAATGGATTCAAGAAAGGGTTTACTTGCTATTCAATATGCAGGCTTTCAGTTGGGCTAGTCATCTAAAGTGTTGGATCTTAAAGATGATAGTGTGGTGTGAAATGGCAAGAAAGAAGGTGAAAGCAAGGAAATCTCCAAGGTGACCCTTCAAGAATCATAACCAGGGACAGGACATGCCATTGGACAACCTGTGATCCCAAAATCTAAAAGGCTAACTCTCAGACAAGGAAACATTAAAGACTTAAACACAAAGGTGAAAACCTAAGATCAGAGAGAGACTTTGAACTCTCAATGCTTCGACATCCAACTTAAGGGAACTTAGAGAGGTTCAATTAATTGAAAAGGACCCTAGTGAGACAGAGACAGAGTTCTAAACTTCCAATATCCCAATTCATTCAATTAAAGCCTAACAAGAACATCTGAAAACAGATTCATTAATTCATACATCAGCTAGCAGGGAACATTAACAACTACATTGGTTAAATTAGCTTGAATCAATCCTTAGATAACACATACAGTAGAAAAAATTGAAGGTAGGGAGAGCAGAAACATAGGGTACCAAACAAGGGTAAATCCTATGCCAGATTTTTGATGCGTGCTAGAAGAAATTAAATGCGATGAACTAAAAAGGAAAACAAGGACAAAGAGAGAAAAACATCACCGCTGCTTTAAATCAGGATCCAAAGAAATGTGCTTGTCATGTTAAAGAGCAACACCAGTCATGTAAAAAATTTCCAACGACTTGATATTCAGTCTGAAAACATCTTCCTCAACCTATCTTACAACTTTACACAGAAAACTATATCTCAGGAGAAACAGCTTACAATTCACAGATATCCGATCAACAACCTTTACAATGAGTTTCTTCATGAGTCTTATAGCTGAAAGAGGGGCGGAGGAGGTAGATGAAACACTAAATGAAACATTAAAACAGAGCAGGAAGAGAGGCTTGAGGCCCATTCTGTTTTAATGTCTATACATCAAACTTATGTACTCTTTGGATGAAAGAGTGGTCTTCGTCAGGCTGAAATTTACTCCAGGTATGTTCTTTGATGTACTTTGCTGTAGTACTCTGTAGTACTCTGGTGAATAGAAAAAAGGTAGATAAATGACTTCAGGTTTGCCATACTATGTAACAAATGCTTCTGGCTAGCATTAGGACTGTTGTCAGGGCAGAGATCTCCTCAGGAACACGGTATAGAATGAAAGCAGTATGGGCACTTCATCCTTTCATGGAAAGAACATTCTGCTGATGGTGACACTGATATATTTTTTTCTACGCGCTAGGCCCTCTGTGTGATTCATGAGGTCTTCAGTCTGGTACATTGCCTTTAAAACACTGAGTTAATGCTTAACGTCTTTGATAATGTGCATTAGAACTTCTTAACTCTATAATGATACTCTTTGCCGCTTCATGACTGTCTCTGTCAGTGAAATCTGAGCTTTAATGGCTCTGGAACGGTTTTACATAGTTTAACTCTATTCTTTTAATGAAAATCATGTCATAAAACCTTCCCAGGCTCTTCTCCATAATTTCAGTCCCTGAAAATGGTTTTCCCTGCGTTCTGTACCACTGTAACAGTGACTGTGAACCATGGCAGTCATCCACCGCCTGTAACCCTGCAAAAAACACATAGACACGTTAAGAAACCCATGCATGGGGTCGGATGCTCTGGAGGACTGTGATAATGGCAGCGCAACATTGTGAAAACGGTGGATGCGAATGGCAAATGGTGGAATAATGCAGGATAATGGTGAAAAACACAGCGAAACAATGGGAAAAAAGGTCTTGGTGAAAGTTTGGCGGAATGTAACAAAATTTAATGAAAACATTAAAATATGACCTTTGAATGAAATACAAAGGGAATGGATGAAAATGCGATGAAAACATATGAAATGGGTTGATACAGTGGGACCCGACCGCGGGTGGAGGGTGATTAGATATGAGCCATTAGATCGAATGGAATGGACGGTTACGATCAAATCAGAGGGAGAATGATAGGAGGGTCGAAACTCTGATGAGCGATGGTGTGATTGGCCTAAGACCATTGGATCTTATGTGAGAGAAATGGCAGAGATCGCATCGGAGGATCGCAGATTGAGAGGAACGGAAGGTGGCTCCATCTGAAAATTGTGATTGCGATCGGAACAGGGAAGCGAGGGCCGTTGGATTAGAAGGGAAATTGACGATGGGGATTACAATTGGAGGATCGCAATCGCGAAGGGCGGGGAGTGGCACCATTTATGTTTTGCGATTAGCGATCGGGCGACGGTGCGATGACCGTTGGATCGGGATGGGAATCAACGGTGGGGATGCTATCGGAGGATCACAATCACAAGGGGCAGAGGGTGGCACCGTTTGAGAATTGCGATTGCGATTGGAAGGACTTGTGCAGACCGTCAGATCTTAATAATATTAACGGTGGAAAACACTCTCCAGACCCAAAGAACAAAAACGTCATCGCATCGGAGTTTTTGTTTTAACACAGGAATGTGCTCCTGGCCGCTTATCCGATTGCGATAAGCGCCTTATGCTTTGGCGCCTGGTATTGGCATTGGGTTACATGGGGAAGTGGTTAAGGGGCTGGCCTGAGAGGGGCTTAACCCATTATATGAAAAAAGGGGTATTTTGGCTTAGTTTTAATGCGTTTCAAAGCCAAAAAAGGGAAACGATAGAGGGAATAAAGGGACTTCAAGCCAAACAAGGGGTGTCTGTAAGGTTTAAAGGGGATTGGAGATGATTTAGAGGGTTTAGGAAGGGATTTGGGGGTAAAAAGGGAGACTTTGACAAAGGGGAAAAAGGGTTAAAATGGGACATTATGCAGGGATACAAGGGGCAAATGAAGGCCTTTTTGAGCACAATTTTTTACAGTCAGTGAGGCTTATTGGATGGAAACAGCAGTGAGGATATTTTTTAAAGGCAATGGACACACAGAGGCTTCTAGGATGAGATATTTTCATGTGAAATGTATCTCTTTAAGGCTCATAAGATAATTTAGCCACCTGTTTTCCTGACAAAAAATTCATAGGTGGCTAACAGTGGCTCCACATGGGGATGGCTTCTTCTTGAAGGAGTCAAGAATTTAGAAAATAAATCTTTGGAGCAGGCCAGATGCCTGATATTTGAGCCATATTTCTTCTTTGATTTTAGCTATTACAAACATAATAAATCAGCAGAACTTTCTCGAACAATCTACCTACCCATCCTAAAATCCTAGCATTTTTTCTTCAAGGTGCATTTGAATTTGCAGACCTTCTTCATCATTTTTCTCTCTCTCTCTTTTTAGTTTTATTTTTATTGAAAACAGAAAACACACTAATCTAATTCTACCCTTATCACTCCATGAGACTAGATTAAACAATTGTCCTCACATGTTTCTCTACCTAATATAATATCTGCTGGGATTAAACTATCCAGTAGATTTCTTCTCTACATTCTACAATAGAAATTGAAAACAATCAAACTAGGATTAGACAGTCTAGTTTGTTGTGGGTCCAAGGCATAAAGACAGTTCCACATGGACTAAAATTGCAAAAAATTGAAAACAAAATCTTGAAGGCTTGAAATCTGAAACTTTGAAGCATCCTTCTTTTCTTTGTGACTCAAGTTTTGAGCTTGTTAGAGTCACTTTCTTCTTCATTTCAGCTCTGGTTTTGGGCTTGTTAGAGATGATTCTTCTTTCTTCTTTACTGGTTCAGATTTTGGTCATGTTAGAACCAATATTTGCAATTTAGAGGTTCATGTTTTGAGCATGTCGGAACCTCTCTTCCTCTCTTTTTTGAAACATTTTCTCTTTTCTCGGAAACAAAATACAGCAATGGTATTTACAATGGAAATGAAAACTGGAAATTGGAAATCAGCAGTAGTAGTGCTTGAGCATCCTGCCATTGACAGGACCCCCAAAAAGCTCTGTACCATCTAGTTCTTGCAGAAAAAAGGCATTTGGACCAACAGTGGCCTGGATGATGTAAGGAACCTGCCACAAACTGTCAAAATTTCCATGCTTTCCTTTGTCTTCTGTCCTTGAGTCCCACTTCAGAACTCTATCTCCAATTTTGAAGTCAGAAGCCTTGGTTCTCTTATCAAACAGATTTTTCATATTTTCCTGAAATTTCAGAGCTCTGTTATAGGCCTCTTCCCTTGTTTGTTGGAGATGAATTGTTTGGTTTATCCTCCTCTCCATACTGTCTTCTTCTTTATGAATCTCTTGGATAAGTTTAATCACTAGTACCCCAAGGCTGGTAGGAAATACTGCCTCTGTCCCATAGACAAGATGGTATGGTGACATGCCAATGGATTTCTTTGTTGTAAGCCTGTCAGCCCATAGGGCATGTACTAGCTTATTATGCCATGACTTTTTGTTCTCTTCCAGCAGCTTTTTGATGATGGTCACCAAGCTCTTGTTCGATGATTCAGCTAACCCATTACCTTGTGGGTAATAAGCAGTTGAATGAACGAGTGCTATTTGATACCTGTGACAAAAATCAACCATTTTCTTGGACCCAAAAGCAACAGCATTATCATTGATTATTTTTCTTGGGCAGCCAAACCGAGAGAGGATGTGGTCTTCTAGGAACCTAATGATGATAGAATCTGTGGCATTCCTAGAAGGTATGGATTTATCCACTTAGTGAAGTAGTTTGTGGCTGTTAGGATCCACTTGTGTTGTGCATAAGAAGTAGGGTGTATTTCTCCAATGAAATCTAGGCCCCATTGCAAAAAGGGACCCTCCACATAAATGGGTTGTAATGGTAATGGGAGGAGCTTTCTTTTTCCCTCGAAAATTTGGCATTTATGGCAGGTCATTATCATTTTATGGATGTCATTAAAAAGTGTAGGCTAGTAATAGCTAGCTCTAAGTATCTTGTTAGCAGTGGCTTTCCAGCTCAAGTGGCCTCCACACTCTCCTGCATGGAACTCCTGTTTAATCCTCTCTGCTTCAGTTTCAGGAAAACATTTAAGCAATAAGCCATTTGTATTTTTCCAGTATAAACATTCATTCAGTATGCAATAGTTTCTGGCCTTTAGCTTTAGGAATCTGGCCTTAGTCTTTGATAGTTTAGGAGGGGCATTGAGGTTTGTGAGCACGTATAGGATATCAGAATACCAAGGAGAGTTTTGAAACTTCTCCTCAACAGTAGGGTCAGGAAATCCTTCCTGCTCATCCAAGGCATATACCATGTTTATGTCAAGGGCTTGTAAATTTGATTCAGCCATTAGTTGAGCTAAGCCCTGACCTTTGATTAGTTTTGTGGGTTTTATTTCCAGGTCATATTCCAGTATTACAACGATCCATTTGCCCCTCTTTCCATCAGGATATTGGGACAAAATGTCTTTAACCACTATGTTAGGCACGTAGGCTGTGGTGTGGGAATGCAGTATGTACACCCTAAAGTATTTCAAGGCCTTAACCAAGGCATAGGCCTATTTTTCCATTATGTTCTATTTCAAGGGTGCATCTCTCAGAGCTTTGCTGAAGAAAGCAATAGGCTGCTCCATTCCCTCCGGATTTTTCTGCAGGAGAACTGCAGCCACTGTATGCTTGGAGGCAAATGAAAAGATTAGGAAATCTTTTGAGAAATTTGGGATGATTAGGATAGGGGCCCGGGTGAGTGCAATTTTAACCGATTTGAACGATTTTTTAGCCTCTACGGTCCACTTAATTTTTACACCCTTTTTTAGCATGTTAGTCATATTCTTGAGGTGTTCGACTAAGTTGGGAATAAACCTCCTTAGGAAGTTAATTTTCCCAATGAAGGACTGTAACTCTTTAATGTTCCTTAGGTGTGTGATCTGTAGTATTCCATCAACTCTTTGTGGGTCTATCTTAATTCCCTTCTCAGATATGATATGGCCGAGAAGCTTTCCTTCCTGTAGCCCGAATATAATATTTTTGGGATTTAATGACATACCGAACTTCCTACATTTTTCGAAAACTTTTCTTAGATGTTTTAGGTGTTCCTCATTAGTCTTAGAGTATATTGTTAGGTCATCTAGATAGATGACAATGAAGTGCCCAATTTCATCTAAAAAGGCTATGTCCATTTCTCATTGGAAGGTCGCACCAGCGTTCATCAGTCCAAAAGGCATTTTTACGTACATAAAGGTGCCCCATGGAGTGGTGAAAGAAGTCTTGAGTTGGTCTTCTGGGAGTACTAAAACTTGGTTGTAACCTGAAAAACCATCTAACAGGGAGATCCTCTTTGAGCCTACCACCTTCTGAAGAATGTGTTCCATCTTCGGCAAAGGATAATTGTCCTTGAGTGAGGCTCTGTTAAGGTTCTCGAAATATATGCACAGTCTGATCTCACAAGTTTTCTTTCTCACAGATACAAGGTTTGAGACCCAATCAGAGAACCTCACAGGCACTATTATTCCTACATCGTACATCTTCTTTATTTCATTTTCTACTGCAGGCAATTGTTTTGGGTTTATTCTACGAAGTTTCTGTCTGAAGGGTTTCTAGTTCTCTTTCAAAGGTATTTTGTGCTGTATAATGTTTTTGTCATAGGCCTTTAAGTCCTCATAGCTCTAGGAAAACACATCGATGAATTCTTTGAATAGGTCAATATATTTCTTTTTCATGTCTGCGAGTAAGGACTTAGCCAACTTAATCATCTTAGGCTTGTCTTCAGTGCCTATGTTTCATCCTTCGACATCAGAGTCTGAGTGCTCTATGGTGGGATTTTTTGCTACATCGTCAAAGTTGAAAATGTCCTCTAAAGGTGCCAGTCCCCTGGGTATATTCTTATCTTTCGACTGCAGCACCTCTACTTCCTCTTTATCTACGTTCTCATATTCTTCGGTTGGATTTCCAATCTGTTTGTTTAAAATGTTTATTTCTATGTTACAAGGTGGTTCTTCCTCATCTGAGGGCTCTTCACTTAGGCAGCTATCATTGGACTGAGTCTGAATTAAAAAATTCAAACTCGTTCCTGCCAATCAGGAAATCCTCAATCTGCTTATCGCCCTCAAAGGCCTGCCAATATTTTTCGTTATTCGGCATTGCAAGTCTGAATTTGGTTTGAATGATGATTTTTTTATCGCTGGGAGTCTTATGATATGAACTAGCTATGCAGGCTAATCCATTTGCAATTACGTTCCGACTCCTAGGAACAAACACTAGTTCGTATTCTACAAAGGTTTTCAATAAATCCATAGTGTCATTCATGTACGCTCTCAACCTAGGGTGTTTAGCTGTATACTCATCGTTCACTTGTTTTATGATTAGCTCCGAGTCTCCATGCACAACTATCCTACGAGCTCCTAGTTTTTTCAATAGTTTCAAGCCAAGGATGAGAGTTTCATACTTCGCGATATTGTTTGTACATTTTAAGTTCAGATTTAAGGCATGGCTCTCTGCATAGTCACTCTTTGTGTTATGTAACCACACTCCTTCCCCGCAGTTCTCCTGGTGCACGACCCATCAAAGTTAATTTCCCATAAGGGATCATTTTTTTGTTTATCATTGTTTTCTTCCCTAATGTGGGTTTCACTAGTATGTTGTGTTACATGGTCTGCATTGGACTACGGGTGATTTCGTTCTTCATATGGTGTATGCATTTGTGAGGGGTGACTAGCCAGTTGTTTACATTCTGCTTCTTGTTTACTCGGAGTTTCGTTTTTAGTGCACTGTCCACAGATTTCATCTTTGTTTTCTTCTGAGGCTAGAGTGGCCATTATGTTGGAATCTATGGGTGCTATCTCGTTGTTCGTATCTCTGTTTTCTAGCTCTGGCTCCTCTAAGGATTCATCATTGCAAAGGATAAAGGAGTCCATATCTATCTGTACATAGTACAGAGGATAATTTTCAGGCTTTTCGGGGCTGCTGACCAGGAACTTCATTTGTGCCTCTCTATACAGTCTCCTAGGCTGGTTAAAGACAGGGATTGTGGCATATGCCCCATCCATCTGCATTGTACCTTGCAGCTTGGCTCCCCATGATCTCGATAGTAACATGCCATACTTAGGTGGCACATTTGCAACTACAACGTCCATAACCATACATTTGGCTGGAATCTGGGTCAAGTTCACACACAGGTCTTTGATTAGGCCAAGGCATTTTACTCTGCTAGAGCTGAATGAATATAAATCTTTGTAGGGTTGGGTTATCTCTAGGCCTAACCTTTCCATAACTACCTTAGGCATTAGGTTGTGTGATGCCCCAGAGTCATGCATTGCGCTATGAAGGATCTTGTCATGGATATTGAGACTGATATAAAAAGGAGGTACTACCCCTTCTTGAAACTTCCCCTCTATCTTTGGACCAAACATAAGGGCTGGTTGATCATCACTCAGATTGATAGTGTCACGGTTTTTCCCTAGATTTAAAGCTTTCAAAATTTGGCCTTTATATACATCCTGAGTGGCCAACTCCGAGAGTGGGACATATATTTTAATATTAGCATTCTCACTCTCCAAATTGAAGAGGGATTGACTCTTTGTAATGTTCAAATCTGCCTAGTTAGCCACTGCTTTAGTGGCAGGCTCAGTGTGCTGATTCTCACTATGTACAAGATTAGGAACCATTTTATTAGGAGCACTAACTGCAGTGCTAGTGCTGCTTGTTGGTTGACCTTGTTTATTAGTGATTTGGTTGTCCTTCTCTTTATTCTTCCTAGAACTCTCAGCTGCCGATTTAATACTTTTGGCAGTCACTTTAGAAGATTTCTCAGGTCTTTTCTTGATGGTAACCTAAAAAGCCTTTGGTTTGGAAGTGTATAGGCTCTTTTTGATTCTAAGTTCATACTATTCTCTGACCTGCATGATGGAATTTTCAAACCCTATCCTGTAGTCGTCAGATTCTAATCTTTCCTCATCCCAATATGAGGGTGAGGGCTGATCTTCCTCTGCGAAACAGTTGTGGATTGAGTTATCTGCCTCAAACATATTTATCGTGTTTTCTTAGACTCCTCTATTATCCCCTCATCCTCATCAAGGAAGTTCTCCTGAAATGGGGGTATGAATTGCTGGTTTGAGTCCCTTTGCCTATTTGGAGTGGTATTGTTCCTTCTAAAGTTCTGGTTTTGGTTTTGGTTTCTGTTTTGGTTATTGACTGTAACAACCATTTTTTCCATCATTTGTTGTAGTTTTTCCATGTTTTTAGATAGATCATCATAATTGGGGCCAGATGTGGAAGCTATGGTGTCATCTCTATATGTTACCCTTTTCTCAGCCCTCATTCTGGCTTTCTTCTCAATCAGGTTAGCCTCTACACTCACTATTCCTTTTTGCATGTCTTCCAATGTGTTGTAATCTCTCTCCCTAAGATGGTAAGCCATTTCAGCATCAAAGCCTTCAGGATATTTCACTAGAGCCATACCTTGGGAAGGTTTCATGTGTGGAGGAAGAGCATTGTAAACGCTGTTGAACCTGGTAGAATAGTCATGGACACTCTCTCCTATGTTTCTTTTCAGGTTCTTGTATTCTGCTAAGATCTGGAGAGGGTTGACCTTAACTTCCCATTTATTTATGAAGGTCTGATATAAGGAGGGTAGATCTTGGATACTATTAGGAGGTAGGCCCTTAAACCATTTCTTCACATCACCTCCTAAACTCTGGGCAAAGATTCTCATTTTGACTGTCTCATCATCTATCTCCATGTAGTCAAAGGAATCCTCCATCCTATCTACACGGTGCTAAGCTATAGTGGACTCTTTTGTAGTGAAATGTGGGATCTTTGATTGGTAATCATTGGGTAAGGGCACTAGAGGCTGGGGTAACACTAGAGGTGCATACCAGGCTGCCATGATGATGTTTTGAGGAGGTAAAGGATTAGTTTGAGCAGCTGGTATGTAAATGACAGGAATACCTGGACCAACAACAGTCTGTTGAGCTGATTTAGGATGACTGAGTCCCAAGTTTTGAATGAAGTGAATATCGGGAGGTGTAGCTAGAGGGGTCTCTCTATCCTTAATGTGTTTACCACTTTGATGTGGTGAACCAGGAAGCTCAAGGTCTGGCTGGTCTAGAGCATTGAATGACCTAGTTCTATTAGACTGCTTGGTAGGTCTAAGTCAAAATGAATTTCTGATAGAGCTGTGAAGTCTTCTGGTGCAGAGTTAGCTCTATGGATGTATTTTAAAATAGTTGGTCCTTTAAGTGTGGGAGATTTCCTGAGAATGCTCTCAGGGTTGTTAACTATTTCAAGTGGGTTTGGGTCAGGATAAGCTCTCGTATGAATGGCTCTTAAAGCTAGAATGTTGTCTTTAAATCAATCAGCTTAATCCTACTTGTTACCTCTATTATGGCTGATGTTGTAATGGAGGCAGGTCTCCCAGTGGAGTCTTTCGTGAACCAAGATAATCAGCAGACCTACTGATCACTAGTGGAGTCTTTAGTCGTTAGGGAACTATGGAGTCGCCAGGTGGAAGGTTTAGAATGTTTCAAGAATGGTATATTGTCCACCACATTGATTAACCACCAAACTAAGGCTGCTATGGTCTTCTTCGAGTTAGTGAAGTGTTTAAAGGTGTGTTTTACTCAAAGTATTCCCCAGTGAAGTCACCATTATGTTGGGGTTCCCATGTTTTGGCAATTTTGGCAATACCAAAAGATGAGACAACATCAAAACCACTTTCAGACCTCAGGATCTAGCCCTCCAGGGTCCAGAGAGGGATCTCTCTATATAGGCAAAATTTGTGTGTCTTTGAAGCTCGAGAGTTAAGATATTAGGCTAGTTATAGGCGCAGGGTTTGTTTGTTTGATTTTGTTTGGTTGTTGGGAATCGGGAAAGAAGGGTTCAATATAAGACAAGGATGAGAAAAGAGGATTTTAGGAAAAGGAGAGATAACTCAGAGAACACTCGAGACCATTGGGAAATGGAGTCAGGAAAGCGTTTACTTGCTATTCAATATGCAGGCTTTCAATTGGGCTAGTCATCTAAAGCGTTGGATCTTAAAGATGATAGTGTGGTGTGAAATGGAAAGAAAGAAGGTGAAAGCAAGGAAATCTCCAAGGTGACCCTTCAAGAATCAGATCCAGGGACAGGACATGCCATTGGACAACCTGTGATCCCAAAACCTAAAAGGCTAACTCTCAGACAAGGAAACATTAAAGACTTAAACACAAAGATGAAAACCTGAGATCAGAGAGAGACTTTGAACTCTCAATGCTTCGGCATCCAACTTAAGGGAACTTAGAGAGGTTCAATTAATTGAAAAGGACCCTAGTGAGATAGAGACAGAGTTATAAACTTCCAGTATCCCAATTCATTCAATTAAAGCTTAACAAGAACATCTGAAAATAGATTCATTAATTCATACATTAGCTAGCAGGGAACATTAACAACTACACTAGTTAAATTAGCTTGAATCAATCCTTAGATAACACATATAGCAGAAAAATTGAAGGCAGGGAGAGAAGAAACATAGGGTACCAAACAAGGGTAAATCCTATGCCAGATTTCTGATGCGTGCTAGAAGAAATGAAATGCGATGAACTATAAAGGAAAACAAGGACAAAGAGAGAAAAACATCACCGCTGCTTTAAATCAGGATCCAAAGAAATGTGCTTGTCATATGAAATAGCAACACCAGTCATGTACAACATTTCCAACAGCTTGATATTCAGTCTGAAAACATCTTCTTCAGCCTATCTTACAACTTTACATAGAGAACTATATCTCAAGAGAAACAACTTACAATTCACATATATCCAATCAACAACCTTTACAATGAGTTTCTTCATGAGTCTTATAGCTGAAAGAGGGGCAGAGGAGGTAGATGAAACACTAAATGAAACATTAAAATAGAGCAGGAAGAGAGGCTCGAGGCCCATTCTGTTTTAATGTCTATGCATCAAACTTCTGTACTCTTTGGATGAAAGAGTGGTCTTCAGCAGGCTGAAATTTACTCCAGGTATGTTCTTTGATGTACTTTGCTGCAGTACTCTGCAGTACTCTGGTGAATAGAAAATAGGTAGATAAATGACTTCAGGTCTACCATATTGTGTAAAAAATGCTTTTGGCTAGCATTAGGACTGTTGTCAGGGTAGAGATCTCCTCACGAACACGGTATAGAATGAAAGTAGTATGGGCACTTCGTCCTTTCACGGAAAGAACATTCTGCTGATGGTGACACTGATATATTGTTTTCTGCGTGCTAGGCCTTCTGTGTGATTCATGAGGTCTTCAGTCTGGTACTTTGCCTTTAAAACACTGAATTAAGGCTTAACATCTTTGATAATGTGCATTAGAACTCCTTAACTCTATACTGATACTCTTTGCCGCTTCATGACTGTCTCTGTCAGTGAAATCTGAGCTTTAATGGCTCTAGAATGGTTTTACATAGTTTAACTCTGTTCTTTTAATGAAAATAATGTCATAACACCTTCCCAGGCTCTTCTCCATAATTTCAGTCCCTGAAAATGGTCTTCCCTGCGTTCTGTGCCACTGTAATAGAGACTGTGAACCATGGCAGTCGTCCACCGCCTGTAACCCTGCAAAAAACACACAGACATGTTAAGAAACCCTTGCATACGGTCAGATACTCTGGAGGAATGTGAGAATGGCAGCGCAACATGGTGAAAACGGTGGATGCGAATGGAAAATGGTGGAATAATGCAGGATAATGTTGAAAAACACAGCGAAACAGTGGGAAAAAAGGTCTTGGTGAAGGTTTCGCGGTATGTAAAAAACTTTAATGAAAACATTAAAATTTGACCTTTGAATGAAATACAAAGGGAATGGATGAAAATGCGATGAAAACATATGAAATGGGTTGATACGGTGGGACCTGGCCGCGGGCGGAGGGTGATTAGATATGGGCCATTAGATCGAACGAAATGGACGGTTACGATCAAATCGGAGGGAGAATTATAGGAGGGTCAAAACTATGATGAGCGATGGTGCGATTGGCCTAAGACCGTTGGATCTTATGTGAGATCAATGGTGGAGATGGCGTCAGAGGATCGCAGATCGGGAGGAACAGAAGGTGGCTCCATCTGAAAATTTCGATTGCGATCAGAACAGGGAAGCGAGGGCCACCGGATTAGAAGGGAAATCGACGGCGGGGATTATAAGGCGAGGGGTGGCACCATTTATGTTTTGCGATTAGCGATCAGGAGACCTTGCGATGACCATTGGAACGGGATGGGAATCAACGGTGGGGATGCTATCGGAGGATCGCAATCGCAAGGGGCGGAGGGTGGCACCATTTGAGAATTGCGATTGTGATTGGAGGGACTTGTGCGGACCGTCAGATCTTAATAATATTAATGGCAGAAAACACTCCCGAGACCCATAGAAAAAAAACGTCATTGCGTCAGAGTTTTTGTTTTAACACAGGAATGTGCTCACGACTGCTTATCCGATTGCGATAAGCGCCCAATGCTTTGGTGCCTGGTCTTGGCACTGGGTTACGTGGGGAAGTGGTTAAGGGGCTGGCCTAAGAGGGGCTTAACCCGTTATATGAAAAAAGGGGTATTTTGGCTTAGTTTTAATGCATTTCAAAGCCAAAAAGGGAAACGATAGAAGGAATAAAGGGACTTCAAGCCAAACAAGGGGTGTTTGTAAGGTTTAAAGGGGATTGGAGATGATTTAGAGGGTTTAGGAAGGGATTTGGGGGTAAAAAGGGAGACTTTGAAAAAGGGAAAAAAGGGTTAAAATGGGACGTTATGCAGGGATACAAGGGGCAAATGAAGGCCTTTTTTAGCACAATTTTTTACAGTCAGTGAGGCTTATTGGATGGAAATAGCAGTGAGGATATTTTTTAAAGGAAATGGACACACAGAGGCTTCCAGGATGAGATATTTTCATGGGAAATGTATCTCTTGAAGGCTCATAAAATAATTTAGCCACCTGTTTGCTTGACAAAAATTTCATAGGTGGCTAACAACAGCCAACATATCACTGTGGTTGCTCTCAACCAGCAGATCGTCAAACCCATTCTGCTTCAGCTTTTCTCGAGATCCCGGGATCGAAACCACAACAGAACCCTCACGATTATTTCTCATCCCAGTTTCCTCCATCTGGAAACCCTTGGGAACTCGACCTCGAGCAAAATGCAAAAAAAACTAACAGCGATGATGAGCTGGAGGTGGAAGAGCATAAAAACTCCTACCCGTAGGCCAGTGCTATGATCACCTTAGAAACGAAACTCGATATCTCCCACATGATTGCACTCATCATTTTTCTGACTGCATTATGTATAATCAGATCTATGTTGATCCAGCATATTCACACGCAGATCTTACAAAAACCTGTCCCCTCTCCTTGTTTCCCTTGGAGCCAAAACACAACCTTTGGCTCACAAGACCAACGACAACTTCACATTGTTTGTGGATCTCACACTTCCACACAGGTCTACACATGGATGGAAAATAGTAGGCTCCACACACTATCTAATTCACTAGAAAATCTTATCTCATACCAGCAAATAGCGAATGGGATCACACTAATCCCATTTACTCGCATGATTCTTTGATATGCCAGAAAGTCAAAAAATCCATTGATTTATCCATTCACAGGCCAATAAAACCCTTGGCTACCAAAGCATCCCTTTGAAGCCAAATATGGCTCTAATACCATTTGTTAGAAATTTTCCACAGAAATAAAATATTTAACGAGAGGAACAATAACCATGAAAAGGTCAGCAACAAATCATAAACATAAACCGAGATTTTTATAAAACCCCAAATCCGGGGCAAAACCCAACCAATGAAATTTCATTAAGCATTGGCAAAAACCCTAGCCAATCCAGCCAAGTGAGCCTTCACCGCTCACCTCTAGGCCTACATTACAATGAAGTCTTCCCAGCCTTTTATAAGCTCCATTACATGCAATACCATGGGATGAAAACCATGGGTGCACAATACCATGTGCTCCAAAACCACTACTATTTACCCTAGTCAACATTTACTCTATCCTGAGTCAATTTTACCTAACATGGGTCCCACCGCCTTGCCACGTCGTCAATAGCCCTCCTGTGGCTTTTCTTTTGCTCATTTCAGTGATAAAAAGTCCCGCTAAATTCATTTCTGCTTCGCCATTCATGCCCCCTTCGAAATCCGGTTCTGGTTTGCAATTTAAAACACGTCATGGGATTTTGGGTGGAACTTGAAGTATGTTTTATTCAATTTCCAAAGGATGACCTTCGCTAAAGAGTTCAGCATGCACAACACAATTGGTTATTCCACAATGGGAAGTGAAAATCATGAACATTAGAGAGTTGAGGTCTTCAAAAAACAGGAAAAATCATATGATGAAGGCCAAACTACTCACTTGTTCTTAGCCATTCCTCACCACTGCTTTGAAGATTCTGGAATTTGGCCTCCCTAGCTAACTTTTTTGTTCTTTTGACCAATTAGATAGTGATGTTTTGCTGGTAAAATCCTGATTTTACCCAGTTTTGTTTTGATGTTTCTATTGCAGGAGTGATTTCTCGATGCATGCTCTAATAGTTTGTTAGGATATTTTGGTTTTCACCTATGTGGGTCGATCATGACAGAATATTCGGTCGTAAACCCTCAAGGAGAACTCTGTATGTAGTGATTTCTAATATGAAAGAAAGGTTATGTAATTTTGAAAAAATCTATTATAGTTTTGTATGATTGTGCTCCCTGTGCTCTGAGACACATATTTAGGAGAGCTATTTAAAATTAATGTGATATAGAGCTGTTATTTGGATTCCATATGGAACAATGAGTAGTATGTATCTGTTTCCTTTTGTTTTTAGTAATATCCTTTTTTATGTGTAATCATATTTCATGCTATGCTTCTTTGAAGGTTTTGTGTAATGTAGCTGCCGATGGTCTACAATTTTATCCATGAATTCGTGTCTATATAATGCTCAGGTGTTAATGCTCATGTATTAAGCCTGCCGCACTCCCTTAATTCACACTCCATGAACCTCATTTTTTGTTCATATCCCAATCATATTCGTTTCCTCTGAGTTCATTGGGGGGGGAGGGGGGTCAGATTCTTAAATCTCTTAAGCCTGTCTCTTGTGGATTATTTCTCCATTCTCTCTCAACGCCTCTACATATTTTTTAAATTTTCTACTCATTTTTTTATACTTGGCCCATTTAAAATCCATCAAGCCTCACAGCCTCCTGAGCCCTCTTCCGAGTATAGGGAATTCACATGACTCATGTCTCAAATGGTATTTTCCATTCTTGAATCACCAAAAAAATTATTCTCTTGACTCATATTCTATCAGAGGCATTTATGAAATTGTCCACACTTAACCTCTGATTTTAAGATGTCCCAGGCACTGTTCTTTCGCAACTCAAGGCTGTCTCTAGGAGCTACAGGATATTTCGGTGCCATTTTCGGGGAATGAACTAGAAAACCTTTCCCTAGGATATGATATTATCTTCACCCTTCAATCAAGTGAGCACGAAGGGTTGAGAGTTGTGTAGCCCTCACTTTGGCGACTCCACTATTATCAAAGTTTAAATCAGAAGTAATCCTCACTTTCATTAGGCTTCACACCAGGTTCAGATCCACCATCTACCTCCACCTATAAATTAGATGGTTGTGCCAAGTTTCCTTTTGAACAAGTATGTCCCCTTGGCCCTCCCTTAGCCTCTAAATGATATGCTGCAAGACTATCTAGAGCGGTTGCCTCAGTTCACTGAGGAAGATAGTAATTCTGCGTAGAAACATATTGAAAATGTATGTGCTTTTGGTGAGAATGTAAATGTAGAGCACTTAGATGTGGTATTAAGGCTTTTCTTCCAATAATTGGAGGGAGAATCTCGGAAATGGTTCAAGTCTCTAGCCAAAAACACAATCCACACTTGGGAAGAAATGGAAAAATTCTTTACATTGAAATAGGGAGAAAAGAGGGACCATGGATATGTCCTCACAGAGTTCAATGCTCTCAAGAAGAGACACAATGAGGATGGAACATAATTTATAAAGAGGTTCAATAAGCTCTATAATAACCTCCCCGCTGAAATAAAGCCTCCCCAAGTAGCTGATAAGGTGGTTTTCGCAAGAGCTTTCGAGCCTGATTTCGGGTTCACCTTAAGAGAACGAAGATCCACATATTTGGATGAGATCCAGACCAATGCATTGGAGGTAGAAGCAAAATTTGCTTCTACTGGTAAATCCAAAGGGAAGAAAGAACATGAAGCTATAAGAAAGAAGGGGGAGGAGGCTTCTACCTCAAATTAGGAGAGGGAATAGGAGTATAGAGTTGAAGAAATGAATAAGATGATCAAGAACCTTTTAAATAATCTGGTTAATCTTGAATCAGGGGCCCACAATCCCCCTCCTTGTTCCAACCAAATTATTCCTAATTGGGGGTTTAATCCTCAATATCGGAGGCCCCCTCTGCAGCTGTTACAATAGGTCGAGGAAGTCACAGATAGCCAAGAAGATCAATTCCTCACCTACTCTAATGATCAGGAGGGTGAACCCATCCTGAAAGCGGAACAAGAAGAAGAAGAAGTCCCTCCAAAGGATCAAGATATTGAAAATTATTGTAGAAAGTTTGTGGATTTCATGCAGGCTCAAATCCACAATATGTATGACCTTAGGTCCTATAGAAAGAGAACCTGAGGGCAAGAACAAAATGAAAAGTCGATATCAAGAGAAAAAACCCCTCCTAGTCTCACTAGTAAAGGGGAGAAGTTCTTATAAGGGCCAGCCCCCCATGAGGTCACTACATCCACTTCCACAAAGTAAGGAGTTGATCCTCCCAGGGATAAGAAGCCCACATCTATACCCTTGAAACTGCCCGACCCTCCTAAAGAGCAGTTCAAAGAAACAACTGTAGAAAAAGGGTCCACGTGCTTCAATATCCAATGTAGAATAACCCATGGTGGTTTTTGGACCGAATGTAGAAAACCAGTTTCTAGCCTATGCTGAAGAAGTGGGAGGTGAGCTTACCCTCCCTGAAGAAGGGGAAGAGCTGAAGTATTTCCTAGAGGACAACACTAAAATTAAACAATGGTCTAGTGATCCAGAAAAGAGGCAACAGAGCTTAATTTTTGAGATCCACAAGAGCACCTTCAGCCAGTACTGTTGTGCAATAAGAGATTGAACACCAATAAATTGTGTGTAGTGAAAGCCAAGAAAGCTTGCCAAAAGAAGACAAATCAGGTTTGTTATTTAAAGATCACTCAAATATTCTTTCTGAGTTTGCAGACCTTCATAAAATTTCTTCATCATTAATTTCTTCATGGGATGTTGAGGAAACACAATATGTTGTTATTAATCGAGATCCTTTACCTGAGATGATCGAGAGTTTGCATCTCCCCTACAAGCCTCCTTATGAGAAAGGAAATGATGAAGAGCACACAAAGAAGTTGATTATAATGGAAATGGAGAGGAAACAAGAGTCATCCTTCCTGCCTGAAGACAATCAGTGGCAACGCATAAGCAAAGCAATAGTTTGGAATGAGGTTTGTTTTCTTGTTACAATTCCTTCAGAAAAATTCATGTTGCATGTTTTCCATGATTCCTTTAGGTAGTATATTGCAGTAATCAGGGAAGGAAGAATTTTTCTGGTTCATCAATGGAGCTATGAAATTAAATGGTAGAGATAATTTTCCATGTTTTAAACCTATTTCTCTACCTAAAGGAATGGGATGCCAATTCAGTTAAGTACACATTTGCTTGACTGGTTACATTGGAAGTCTGATTATTATTTGATGGAATAATGTTTTATCATACTAGGTGTTGGTAGGAGTTCCAATAAGCTCAGTACTATGAGCATATTTCCAATTTCAACATAGTTCATATTTCAGCATTCAATATTTTTAGGGTGTGGCAGTGATTTCCGTTTTAATAGGTGGCAATGCACAACTCAATTGTAGTTTCAATTCAGTCTTACAATATGAATTTGTGACTCCATGATTCCAATAAAGCATGGGAATTTAGGTCTGGAGGTTATCAACGCACTGAGAACAACATGTTTTCCCTAGATGGAGCCATTGTTGGCCTGTGGCCGCACACAAAGTGGAGAAGGAAAAATTAAAGGAAATCCTAACTGTAAAAGAGCTTCAAATGAATATATTTGCCTTTAATTTAGTTGAAATAGGAAAGTGTCGCTGATTAAGTGTGATGGTGAGTGAAATCCTTACTGCCCTCATTAATTCCATCTACCCCCCTTCCTACCCTTCATTTTTTATAATTCCGAACTCCAACATTCTAAATACCATTTATCCCTTTTCATTTTTATTTTCCCCAAGTCATTCCATTTTATTTCATGACCGCACACTCAGATTTATTTTTGCATCGGCCAAATCCCAAAATCCTTTAATCATCATCTTCTAAAAACCTTTCGAAATGTGATATGTGATGAAGTGGGACCCATTCACCCACCGCACTTCCTTTCATTTCATTTCCCTTAAAAATCATTAAACCTTACAATATGCTTTCCTGATTCCCTAATTTCAATTAAAGTGGGTCCATTTCTCCCTAACTCATCACCTTTTCACCATCATCCATTGCACATCGCTAAATATAAACTTCTCAGATCGATGATTGTAACTTTTCGCTGTTCGCACAGTTTGTAGCTTACATTTTAAGTGATCGCAAAGTATCTTGTTTAAATTCCGATGAGGGGCCCCACCTCCATCTGCCACATCATCTTCCCCATTCCCTCACTTCTCACTTCATAGGTTTTATCGATAAACCCCCGCCTGCTCCCACATAAAACTTGTGCTCGCAAATCACAAGCGCGGGTCCCACTGTCTTGCCACATCATCAATAGCCCTCCTATGGCTTTTCTTTCACCCATTTCAGTGATAAAAGGTCCTGCTAAATTCATTTCCACTTTCGCCATTCATGCCTCCTTCGAAATCCAGTTATGGTTGGAAATTTAAACACAACATGGGATTTTGGGTGGAACTTGAAGTATGGTTTTTTAAATTTCCACAGGATAACCTCTACTAAAGACTTCAACAAAAGTGGCTATTCCACAATGGGAAGTGGAAATCATGAGAATTAGAGAGTGGAGGTCTTCAAACAACAGGTGAAATCATACGATGAAGGTCAGACCACTTAGCTGTTCTCAGCCATTCCTTGCCACTCCTTTCAAGATTCTAGAATTTGGCCTCACTGGCCAACTGTTTTGTTCTTTTTACTGATTATATAGTGATGTTTTGCTTGTAAAATCCCTATTTTACCAAATTCTGTTTTGATTTTTCTGTTGCAGGAGTGATTTCTTGATGCATGCTCTGATACTTTGTTAGCATATTTTGGTTTTCACCTATGGGGGTCGATCATGATAGAATATTCGATTGTAAACCCTAGAGGAGAACTCTATATGTAGTGAGTTCTAAGATGAAAGAAAGGTTTTGGAATTTTGAAGAAATCTATTGTAGTTTTGTATGATTGTTCTCCCTATACTCTGAGACACATATTAAGCAGAGTTGTTTAAACTTAATGTGATATAGAGTTTTTATTTGGATTCTAGATGGAGCAATGAGTATTATGTATCTGTTTCATTCTGTTATTAGTAATATCCTTTTTTATGTGTAATCATATTTCATGCTATGCTACTTTGAATATTTTATGTAATGTAGCTGTCGGTGGTCTGCAATTTTATTCATGAATTTGTGTTTGTATAATGATTAGGTGTTAATACTCATGTATTAAGCTTGTTTCACTCCCTTAATTCGTGCTCCACGAACCTCTATTGTTGTCCATATACCATTCATATATGTTTCCTATGAGTTCACAGGGGGCATATCCTTAAATCTCTTAAGCCTGTCTCTTGTGGATTCTTTCTCTGTCCTCTCTCAATGCCTCTGCATATTTTTTAAATTTTTTCTCATTGTTCTACACTTGGCCCATTTAAAAGCTATCAAGCCTCACAGCCTCCTAAGCCCTCTTCCGAGTATACGGAATTCGCATGACTCGTGGCTTAAATGTTCTTCTCCATTCTTGAATCACCAAAACCATTACTCTCCTGACCCATATTATTTCAGAGTCATTTATGCAATTGTCCACACTTAACCTCTGATTTTAAGATGTCCTAGGCACTGGTCTTTTGCAACTCAAGGCTGTCTCTGTTAGAGTTAACACAGCGGAAATTTAAATCAAATAAGACATACACAGCATTCAACCATGAAAAAACACAGATTTTAACGTGGTTCACCCAACCAATCTGGGCTACGTCCACCTAACAGGGCATCGGCAATCTCATTCAACAACTGGAGAAATACAATAGTAGAGTTTCTCATCTGCTCATCTCTTCCACTCACCTCACATTCCTCATCATGCATATTTGCCTCTACGGGCTTACATTTTATAGCTGTGAATAGAAACAGAATCATAAATTCACTCACAACAAATATAGGATGCATTAACTCCTCATCAGAAATAGATCGAGTTAATTTAGCAACAAATCCTATTGTTGTCACATTCATGAAATTTTTCTCCAAAAATAATTAAAAGAAAATCTCAACAATCTCCACCTTGACAACAATTAGCCTGATACACTGTTCCATTATTATTTTTATATTTTCTGCAAGCCAAGAGAAGCCAGACACCATCGTAGCTTCTCTAACAGAATTGGTTTCGTGAACATGTCTGCACAATTTTCCTTTGTATGCAGCGTTTCAAGAGAGACTCCCCATTCAGTGATAACATGTCTTACAAAATGGTACTTGATAGGTATATGCTTTGATTTACTATGATAGGCCAAATTTTTAGGCAAATGAATTGCACTTTGACTATCACAAAATAACTTGATGTTGTCCTGCAACCTACCAAACTCACCAAACAAACCTTTCAACCAAACTGCTTCTTTGCAAGCATGTGAAGCAGCTATGTATTCTGCTTCTGTAGTGGATAAAGCAACAATGTTCTGTAGCTTTGACATCCAGCTAATAGCTCCACCTGCAAGAGTAAAGACATACCTTGAAGTTGACCTTCTCTTATCCAAATCACCTGCAAAATCGGAATCAACATATCCGCAAACAAATTCACTACTCCTGTTATAAGTGATACAGTAATCACTTGTGCCTCTCAGATATCGAAGCACCCATTTCACTGTTGACCAGTGTTCTTTTCCTGGATTTTCCATATACCTGCTGACAACCCCAACTGCATGTGAAATATTTGGTCGAGTACAAACCATCGCATACATCAAACAACCTACTACATTGGCATATGGAATTCGAGACATATATTCCTTTTCTTCATTAGTGTTAGGACATAAACTTGAAGAAAGCTTCAAATGGGAAGCAAAAGGGACTGAAACAGGCTTCACATTGTTCATACCAAACCTCAAGAGTATTTTCTCAATATACTTTTGTTGTGATAGCCACAGCTTACCATTGCTCCTATCTTTGAAAATCTCCATGCCCAAAATCTGTCTTGCTGCTCTTAGATCTTTCATATCAAACGTCCTAGCCATCTAAGCCTTTAACCTATTAATCTTTGTTATGCTTTTGCTTGCTAAAAGCATATCGTCAACATACAACACTAAGATAATGAACATGCCATTACTTAATTTCTTAAAGTAAGCACAATGATCATATTCACTTCTTATATAATTTTGACTCATCATGAAAGAATCAAATTTCTTGTACCATTGTCGAGGCGACTGCTTCAGACCATACAATGATTTCTTGAGCCTGCAGACAAATTTCTTGTTGTGATTTTGAACAAACCCTTCCAGTTGTTCCATGTAAATCTCCTCATCTAAATCTCCATGTAAAAATGCAGTTTTAACATCTAGTTTCTGTAATTCTAAATCAAGTAAAGCAACTAATGTTAACACAATCCGAATTGAAACAATTTTTACAACTGGTGAAAATATCTCATGAAATTCAATGTCTGTTTTATGAGAAAAACCTCTCGCGACCAGCGGCACTTTGTACCTGTCTTCTGTATCATCAACACCCCTTTTCAATTTGTAAACCGAATTACATCCCACAGTTTTTATGTCTTTAGGAAGTTCTACCAGATCCCATGTGGCATTTTTGGCTAATGCCTTCATCTCGTCCTTCATAGCCTCTTTCCACTTACCACTGTTAGAACCTTCTACAGCTTCTTGATACCACAAAGTTTCATCATCATTAGCAGTTAAAGCAACTGAAGTAACATAGTCATCATACTTAGGAAGACATCTGATTCTCATAGACCTCCTTAAAGATTTTTCTGGTACTTCCACAATTTGCTGATTATTATCTGTAGGAACTTCTTCATGATCAGCATCTAAAACACGTTCATGATCTACATATGAAACTTGTTCATGATCTGAATCTGAAACTTGTTCATCTAGACTATAATCAGTATTTGAACTAGTTTCAAACTGAATGTGTTGAAGCTTAGGTTCATTACCCTGTTTCAATTCATCATCTACATCTGGATTTTCAAGTGAAGATTCATTAAATTTAACATCTCTGTTAATGATGATCTTGTGAGTAGTAGGATCCCACAACCTGTATCCCTTAGTCCCATCACCATATCCAACAAAGATATATCTTTTTGATTTAGGATCTAATTTAGAACGCTAATGTTTCGGAACTAGAGCATATGCATCAAAACCAAAAACTTTCAGTTTAGAATAATCACATGGATGACATTTCCATACCTCTTAAGGAATTTTGCATCCTATCACAGTTGATGGTGATCGATTTACCAAGTAACAAGCCGTAGAAACCACTTCTGTCCACAATTCCTTCTGCAAATTGGCGTTACTAAGCATACTTCTTACTCTCTCTAAAAGAGTCTTGTTCATGCGTTCAGCAACTCTATTTTGCTGAGGAGTATATACAGTGGTTTTATGTCTTTCGATCCCAGCGTCCTTGCAATAATTATCAAATTCCTTTGAATTAAACTCACCACCATTGTCAGTTCTTAAACATTTAATGGTTCTTCCAGTGATGTTTTCAACTAATGCTCTAAACTGTTTAAAAACTGTGAACACATCAGACTTCTTCTTTAACATATAGACCCACACTTTTCTAGAGAAATCATCAATAAAAGATACAAAATATGACGATCCTCCATATGAGGTTGTAGGAGATGGACCCCAAACATCATAATGGATATAATCAAGGATTCCCTTACTAGTATGTTTTCCAGTTTTAAACTTCTGCTTGCTTTGTTTCCCAAATAGACAATGTTTGCAAAAATCTAACTTAGAAGATTTTAAACTAGGAAGTAACTTACGATCAGATAAAATTTTTAAACCTCTTTCGCTCATATGGCCCAACCGTTGATGCCATAGACGAATAGAATTACTGTCATTTTCAAATACTATAGAAGCATGATCTGACTCTATTCTTCCTTCTAACTGAAAAAGATTTCCAACCTTCTTTGCTTTCATTACTAGTAAAATTCCTTTATAAAATTTCATTACTCCATCTTGAATAAAAGTTTTATATCCATTAGTGTCTAGTACTCCTAGTGAAATGACATTTTTTCTTAGTTCAGGTACGTGTCTTACATCAGTTAGAATTTTATTTGTCCCATCAAACATTTTAAGCTGGATGCTTCCAATTCCCACAATATTACATGAGACATCATTTCCCATGTAAAAAACTCCATCATTGATTGATTTATAAGTTTTAAACCATTCTCTATGAATGCACATGTGATTTGACACACCAGAATCTAACAGCCAATGTTGATCATGATTAGACAAACTAACTGATAACACTTCATCACTCATACCTGAAATAGATGCCGAACATGTATCTGTCGTGTTTGCTTCTTTCTTCTCTGTCGAAGAATCTACTTTGGATGTTTTCTGTCTCTTCCAACAGTCCTTCTTCAAATGTCCAGATTTGCCACAAAACCAGCACTTTACCTTACTCTTCTTCCCTTTCGATTTTGAATGCGAGTTGTGCTTACTGAAGCATCTTTCTTTAGAACGACCTCTGACCATCATTACTTCTGATGTAGAGGTTTCTGAATTTGACCTCTTCCTTGTTTCTTCGGACAACAAAGCTCCAACAACATCATCAAATTCAAGGGTTTCTGATGAAATAAGACTTATAGAAGTAACAAAATGATCCCATGACTCGGGAAACGAGCATAATAAAGTTACAGCTTTATCTTCTGATTAAAATTTTACTTATATACTTTCTAACTACACCAGGATAGTATTAAAGGTATTCAGATGATCAGTTATCGTCGTACCTTCCTTCATGCGCAGGCTGTACAATTGTCGCTTCAGAAGAATCCTATTGGTTAAGGATTTTTTCATGTACAGCTTTTCAAGCTTTGTCCACAAACCAGCAGTAGTTTTCTCTGACACGATGTTAAACAAAAATTATCCGCCAAACACAGTCGAATGATGCTCAGTGCTCTTTCATCCAAGTCACTCCATTCATCATCTGTCATGGTATAAGGTTGTTTTGCTTTTCCCAACAGTGCCTTCGCCATGCCTTGTTGTACGAGTAGATCATACATCTTCACCTTCCAGATCTCGAAGTTTTTTTTTCCATTGAACTTCTCGATCTCAAACTGGGCACTTTGAGTTTTTGCCATGTTGTGTCACAAAAAATATCCAATTGCAACTTTTAATAAATGAAATTTTTTATTTTAATCAAAATTAATTTTTTATTTGAAAATACCCTTGCCTTATAAAAAATGCCCTTCCCCTAATATCATGGCATACAACAAATCGATTTTAAATGGATTAACCAAATCAATTTATTTATGTAGAGTTCAGTAGCAGAATAACTAAATAAAACATACAGAACACACAACAGAATAACTAAATAAAACATACATAACACACAACAGAAACAAACATAAAGACACAGATCTTAACGTGGTTCACCCAACCAATCTAGGCTACGTCCACCTAACAGGGCATCGGCAATCTCATTCAACAACTGGAGAAATACAATAGTAGAGTTTCTCATCTGCTCATCTCTTCCACTCACCTCACATTCCTCATCATGCATATTTGCCTCTACGGGCTTACATTTTATAGTTGTGAATAGAAACAGAATCATAAATTCACTCACAACAAATATAGGATGCATTAACTCCTCATCAGAAATAGATGGAGCCAATTTAGCAACAAATCCTATTGTTGTCACCTTCATGAGATTTTTCCCCAAAAATAATTAAAAGAAAATCTCAACA